>LR880972.1:1011866015-1011877517 GCA_904067115.1 Aegilops sharonensis | reverse complement strand
AATCTATTAACAGAAAAAAAATCTAACACAATATGAACAAATTAATTACACCAAAAAAAATCTATTAACAGAAAAAAAATCTAACACAATATGAACAAATTAGTTTTCTTACTAATTCAACTAAGCACTTACTAATTCAACTAATTAAGCACTTATTAATTTTCTTACTAATTTAACTAAGCACATACTAATTCGTCTAACATTAATATATCTGATTCATCTATAATAAAAAATATAAAAAACTAACTCATCTAATTAGCATTAATTAATATCTAGCTAATTCATCTAACATTTGACATTAATATCTAATTTTTCTATCTAATTTATCTAACATTTAACATTAATAAAACATTCTTATCTAGGTAATTCATCTAATTTGACATGCATTAATCTAATTCATTTAGCTAGCTAAAACTTTGACCTTAATCTAAAAAGCAGAAAACGGAAAATACGGGGCCGGCGACGACGGGCCGGGGGCGTACGGGGCGGCGACGTACGGGGCGGAGGCGCGAGACGGCGATGACGGGGACATCGACGACGGGACGGGGTGTCGAGGGGGACAGTGACGGCGCGCGGCGGGGGCGGCGACGGGCAACGGCGCAGGACGAGGCGGCAACGGGGACGGAGGGCGACGATGGGGACGGCGACGGCGTCGGGGCGGGGCGGCGACGGCGTCGGGGCGGGTCGGTGACGGCGCGCGGCGTCGGGAGATCAAGGAGGAGGAGAGATCGAAGTGGGGATGCGATTCTGAAATTTTCCTTATATAGCAAAGTCTTTGTTCCTGGTTCGTGGCTCCAACCGGGACCAATGCATCCTTTAGTCCCGGTTGGTAGCACCAACCGGGACCAAAGGCCTCTTTTCAGCAGCCCAAAGGGCGGGAAGCAGAGGGCTTTGGTCCCGGTTGTTGCCACCAACCGGGACTAAAGGGTGGGCATTGGTCCCGGTCGGAGCCATGAACCGGGACCAATGGCCGTGTGCTGGCACGGTGCGGCACGAAAGTTTAGTCCCACCTCGCTAGCTGAGAGGGGCGCACAGTGGTTTATAAGCCCCACTGCCGCTCCCCTCTCGAGCTACTCTCCACTGCAGTCTTACGGGCCTACTTACTACTGATTTGCCTGATGGTCCTAATGGGCCACCTGTGGGCCTGAATCCCGGCCCATGGTGGGTTTCTAGTCGTATCCAGGCCGTGGGGGCCCAGTAGGAGGCACTTTTTTTTTACTTATTTATTTTATGCAGCTGTTTTTTTAGTCCCACCTCGCCAAGCGAGAGGCACTCGCAGCTGTTTATAAGCCCTGAGTGCAGAGACGATGAAGAAGAGGCTCAATGCTCACCTGCACGTTGGTTCGCTTCAAGCCTTGAGGAATAGGGTAGACTGCATGGAGCTATGTGCAATGCAGTTTACACTATTCCGAACGGCTTGAAGCGAATTAACTAGCATTGCGCCTCTTTTTAATTTTTAATGACTTATTACCACACAAAAAAATAGAAAAAAATAAATATAGCAGAAAAGAAAAAAAACTATATAAAAAACTACTCAAAAATAAATAGAAGAAAGAATAGTTGTGATTAACTTTACTAAAAAATGAGCATAGATGCTTCTTTTTAATGACTTATTACAACTCAGAAATAAAAAGAAAAAAATAAACATAGCAGAAAAGAAAAAAAAACTATATAAAAAACTATTCAGAAATAAATAGAAGAAAAAATAGTTGTGATTAACTTTACTAAAAAATGAGCATAGATGCTTATTTTTAATGACTTATTACAATTCAGAAATAAATAGAAGAAAAAGTAGTTGTGATTAACTTTACTAAAAAATGAGCATAGATGCTTATTTTTAATGACTTATTACAACTCAGAAATAAAAAGAAAAAAATAAATATAGCAGAAAAGAAAAAAACTATATAAAAAACTATTCAGAAATGAGCATCGATGCGCTTATCGAGAAAATTCATAATAAATTTCTACTAACTTCAGAGAAATTCAGTATGAATTTAGTTTAAATTCCCTGTATAAGGGCATCTATTTTCATTTTGAGAGGAGCTCAACATGGCAGAGCGGGAGGGGCTTGTAAACCGGTCTGATTCCCCTTCGGTTGGTGAGATGGGACTAAACTCTGGCCGCAACGAGGACCAACCCTTTAGTCCCGGTTGGTGGCATGAACCGGTACTAATGGGCAGCCTTTGGTCCCGGTTCAAGCCACCAACCGGGACCAATGGTGGTGGGCCAGGAGCAAGGGCCAATGGTCCCGGTTCATCCCACCAACCGGGACCAATAGGTCCAGACGAACCGGGACCAATGGCCCACGTGGCCCGGCCGGCCCCCGGGGCTCAGGAACCGGGTCCAATGCCCCCATTGGTCCCGGTTTTGGATTGAACCGGGACTAATGGGCTGGACCGGCCTGGACCATTGGCCCCTTTTCTACTAGTGCGGGTATCTCACCGGCGAAATTTCACATAGGCTGCCTGCCCAAGGGCCGGTTATTCCCACTCCCGAGCCTGGTGAGAGCGTGGTATTCGTTTCTCACTTCCTTCGGGGTTTAGGCTTCCCGACGGACCCCTTTGTGAGGGGGCTCATGTTTTATTATGGGCTGGAATTCCATGACTTGGATCCGGAGTCCATCCTCCACATGTCATCGTTCATTGTTGTATGTGAAGCATTCCTCCGCATTACCCCTCACTTCGGATTGTGGCTCAAGACCTTCAAAGTGGAGCCGAAGATGATCTAGGGGCATCAGGCAGAGTGTGGAGGGGCTGTTATAAGCAAGAATGCTAACGCTCCATGGCCCGAGGGCTCTTTTCAAGAGGAGCTTAATTTATGGCAGCAGGAGTGGTTTTATATCACCGCTCCCAGGGGCTCCAAATGGGCGGCACCACTTGCCTTCCGCTCGGGTCCTCCACTCCGGCGGGCGTCATGGGTTAATAAAGGGCTCGACTGGGGACCGTCCAAGGACGTACCTCTTTTGCAGGGCCGTATTCGAGACCTCCTAGAGAGAGAGAGATCAATCTGGTCGTAGTAGCACAGGTCATGTTGATTCGTCGCACCTTGCCCTGCAAACGTCGCCCCCTCCGCCTGTGGGAGTTTAATCCGGAGGGACCACGAGCTCTCCAACATTTTATGGGCGTAACGCCCGTGGAGATGTACCAACTGTTCTTCGGATCACAAGCAATGTGTCCGGACTTAACCGAGGACGCAGGTCTGAGCTGCAATCGCCCGGATACTCAAGCAAGTAGTCCTGTACCCGGACATGCTATCCACATATTTATCATACACTTGCCCTTAAAAGAGCTATCCTTTAAACAGGAGTGGATAGCAAAAGCAAAACTGATCAGGTGTCCGGCCCCCCTCCCTGAGACCATGCCGGATCCTGTATTAACCAAGATGCTAGAGGCTGTGCCTTTTGAAGAAGGCGAAGGGGGAAACAAGGGAACTACCACCTCCGTGAAGGAGGCTATCAAGAAAGGGGGATCGAGAATCCCTCCCTCCAAGCGGAGCAGAGGACCGCTTCTGAAGATCCGGAGACCAAAGCCTCGAAGCGGGGGAAGAAGTCTTCACCAGAGGGTCCTGCGGCGGGAGATGCCCCGGCCGCCCTATTTCCCCAAGGAGATCATCCCTCCAGTGAGCAGTAAGTAAAGGGGGGCGTTTTATTTTTTAAAAGAGAGACATCCCCGTTTTATTTCTGAAGGTAACCGAAAGTTTACCTTGTAGTTCGGATCTCAGCCCTTCACAGCAGAGCTCGTCTTCAGTTGATCTTGATCCGGAGATGATGGAGAGTGAAACGCCTCCGCCTGCCGTGCCGTTATGCGAGGAGGACGACCCTGAGGTGTCTTCGTGGAGGGCTTCTCCGAATCCGGCGAGGCCAGAAGGCAGCTTCATGTCCCCTCAAAGCTCTCCGTGTCCGGCCTTCGAAAAAGGCCACCGGACGAGTCCGGCACCAACGGGTGTATGGTCGGAGGAACTGAAGGATCTGCTCGGGCGAGCATCTATCTCGGAATATCACCGTACGTTAATGGGTACGGTGATTGAAAGGATTTCATCCGCTGAGAGCGGATTGCATGAAGCCGTCACAAGTTTACTGACGGGTTTTGAGGTACGCAAAATGATGTACCTTCTGACAGTTCTGCATATAAAATGCGCCTTGTATAGATAGTAGCCCCTGAGACTTGGTGCGGTGTCAAAAATGATGGCGCGCCAAGGATCATAACCCCAGGTATAATATGCGCTCTTCCTATGTAGGTGGCGAAGCGTCCGGTGGCTAGCCGGGCTGATGAATTTGCCGAACTGAAGAGGCAACTTGACGTGGTGGATGCGGACATCACGCTTGTTAATAAGCGGCTTGACGAGTCACAAGGTATGCAACTTCTCCGCGGGCACTTGGTAAGGGAGCTTAACGCCCATGCCTTACAACATGTATGCTTAATGCAGATGGTGCCACTGCTATGGAGAACCATTGGGCGGAGCTCGCCCGAGCCAAGGAGCAAGCCAGAAAAAGTGATGCGGCGGCCTTGAAGGCGGCCGCGGAGCTAAAAGCCGAACAGGATGCTCACTGCCGACGCAAGAAAGAGATGGCCGAGATGGCCGTGAAATTGAAGAATGTTGCTGACCGTTGCGAGCTTCTTGAAAAAGAAGATCGAGCGAAACAAGAGGACCTGAAAAAGGCTGCCACCGAGGCCAAGGATACTCGCTCTGCGATGAGAGCTATGAAGGAGGAGCTACGTCAGGCTGGAGATATTGCGGCTGGAAAGCCCTGTCTGATGCGGAGAAAATTCACAGATACTAAGTACGCTCAATTGGACCGGCTCTAGAGTGGGAAGGATGCTTATCTGGACTTGGCGGCAAGTACCGCAGACGCGGTAGAACACTTCTGAGGTCAAAAGGATCACGGAATGGAAGAGCTTTTTTGGTCGCAGTTCCATAGTCTGGAGCGTCCACTTTCGTTAACCGATCGTTTGGCCGAATGGGCTGAGCTGAATAGGTTGTTCGGACTTGCCATGAAGGCTGTCGTGACTCATTTGTGGCCGAAAAGGCCCGAGCCGAAGAGTTATTTTGTCTTGTTGCAGCAGTTCCTTGGTGCGGTGCCGCATATCGATGCAACGAAGCGGTCCGCATGCATAGAGGGTGCGCGGATGGCTCTTGCCCGTGTCAAGACATACTGGGCGGAGATGAAGGCCACCGACGTTGCATCCCAAGATTCGGACAGAAGCCGAGTACCTGCCGAGCACTATTTTGAGGAAGTCCTGCAGGGCGCTCGTTTAATAGAGACGCAGTGCTCAAAGGATATTATGTTTTAATGACATGTATGATTTGTGAAAACAATGTTTCAATATAATATAAGAGCTTTTTATACTTGTGCGTTCAAGTATTAAAACACCTCCTGTGCGGCCGTTGATGTATATGTGTATATAACCTGAAAGATGGCAGTCCTTGGCTTCAGCCCCCACGCACATAGTGCGGGGGTGTTTGCAAAAAGGCGCATTTTCACACTTAATCCAACGTCTTGGTCCTGTAAAGGAGGTGATAGCGTAGCAAACTAGGCAACTGGACTATAATGCTTTATCACTTTCACTTAGCCATAGGAGTTCGATGGTGGGGCTACTATATAGCCCCTAGGGGCACCGCACTCTCCCGAATTAGGGGAGCGAATGTGCCTGACCGAGAAACGGCCCTTCGTCAATGCGGGGGAATTCTAAACATTCCGCTGGGTCATCGAGTGGTTGACCAGTCTCACGCTATATCATGACAGTCCGTTTTTGGCTTTCTCTACTGAGGTGCTCACCTGGCCGAACCGGGCACAATCGCAGTTCTCCTGGTGCCGTGTTAGCCGATAGAACGGAACGTAAGGCAGCAAAACACAGGAGCCGGGCAAACCCAACATTTGACCAAAGACATGATTCGGAGCTGATGCATATAAGGCCTAACTCGAGACGCCGAACACTCCCTAAGGTATTCAGTCTTTATCAAAACGGGCAGAATAATGCCCTAAGCCCATGGTGTCCAGGTACGCGCAAAAATTCTGGTGCGGCCGATGCCAAAACGCCAGCCTCCTCCTCGGTTATAGCAAGAAACCGGGGGATGTGTATCAACAAGAGACAGTAAAAAAAGGTTTACACAGGGTCTTAATCTGAAAAGAATCCGTGCAACGGGTCCCTGCTGCATGTCTGCGCCTGTGTCTCCGTTGTGTCGTATCCTGGACGGGTGTAGCGCCGTGGTCATCTGTAAAAGAGAAGAACTTAGTTGAAAAGAAAAAAGATCATGCAAAAAATGTACTTTATATTAAATAAACAGAGTACGGTTCGAAAGGTGAATACGATTGAGCTTTATTGTCTCTTGTTGTACATGTGTGCAGCCCCTTGTACGGGGGTATGCCGCTAGTAGGCGCCGGACTCGTCTAGCCATGTCCGGGGTTCGAATGACCTATTCAGGTGCTTTGATTAGCGGAGCCGGATTGGTGTGGGGCTGTCAAGGCAGTCTCACGTTCTTCCGTGCTCGAGTAACACTTAATACTCCCTTTTAATGAGATGATGCCGCGTGGACCGGGCATTTTAAGTGTAAGAGATGCATAATGCGGTATTGTGTTAAAGCGGGCGAAAGCTTCACGCCCCAGTAGTGCTTGATAGCTACTTTCAAATGGGGCGATGTGGAAGGTGAACTTTTCGCGGCGGAAGTTGTCGGATGAGCCGAACACAACTTCTAGCAGTAGGGAGCCCGTACAATGGGCATATAGGCCTGGCATTACCCCTTTGAAGGAGGTGTTGCTATGGCGAATTTTGGTTCGGTTGTGTCTTGATATAGCAGGTTGAGATCGCTACCTCCGTCCATTAGGACTTGTGTAAATTGGAGTCCGTCGATTATAGGATCTAATATCAAGACAGTCCATCCTGCGTTCCGGATACTTCCGGAATAGTCCTGATGATCGAAGGTGATTGGTTTTGACAACCATCGTTCGGACTCTGCTGGATAGACCGTGCGGCGCGTGTTTCTATGGGAGCCGCTCTGTTTTTCCCTTTTGTCACTTGAAGTGAATTCACTATTTTGACTTTTTGTGGGAAATTCTTTTTGTTTTCCGGTGCTCTGCTTGTGGGGTTCGTCGTCGTCCTCGCTTGGTGTGTCGAGTCCCTTGTGTTCGGCATTGAGTTTGCCGGACTGCTTGAAGACCAAACAATCTCTGTGGGTATGGTTTGGAGGCTTCCCGGGAGTACTGTGGATTTTGCATATTTTGTCCAAGATTTTGTTTGGGTTGGATAGCTCGTCGCTGTTGTCCTTGAGGGGTAGTTTTTTATGATTCTACCAGGAGCTTCTGAATCTGGCATTGACTGCCGTGCTCTTCGGGCTGTTTCCCTTTGTCCGGCGCTTGTCCTTGCTTCTTCGTGGTTTTCCATTTCCATCCCTGACTTCGGATGTACTTGGGTCGCTGGTACTGCATCTTGCCAGCCAACTATCCTCTCCCGCGCGAAAGCGGGTCATGAGGCTTGTTAATGCAGCCATGGTTCTTGGCTTCTCCTGGACGAGGTGTCTGGCGAGCCATTCGTCTCGGATGTTGCATTTGAAAGCTGCTAAAGCTTCGGCGTCCGGACAGTCGACTATTTGGTTCTTTTTGGTAAGGAACCTGTTCCAGAATTTGTGGGCTGACTCTCCGGGTTGTTGAGTTATGTGACTTAAATCGTCTGCATCCGGAGGTCGGACATAAGTCCCTTGAAAATTTTCTCGAAAAGCATCCTCGAGCTCTTCCTAACTTCCAATGGTATTTTCAGGGAGGCTTTTGAGCCACTGCCGGGCTGGCCCTTTGAGCTTGAGGGGTAAGTACTTTATGGCGTGGAGATCATCTCCTCTGGCCATGTGTATGTGGAGGATGTAATCCTCAATCCAAACTCCAGGGTCTGTTGTTCCGTCGTATGCCTCTATGTGTACGGGTTTGAATCCCGCTGGGAATTCGTGATCCAGCACCTCATCGGTGAAACATAGGGGGTGTGCGGCACCCCTATATTTGGGTGTGTCGTGATGTTCGGATATTTTGCGTGTAGCATTGCTTGGAAGAGCTTGCTTTCTCGGCCCATAGATGGACCTAGCTGGGCCATCCTTTTGATGTGAATCCTTATGCGGATCGCGTGCCGGATTGTGTGCGGCGCCTCTTGCCGCTCCATGTTTGCCATGTGGTCGTCTATCCGACCGGGCGGCCTCTTTGTTCTTTGATTGTGGGGGCTCTACGGCCTCCTCATCGAATTTGGGCAGTAATTTGCGCTTCGGGTAGCTCTTTGTTTGGTGACTGTCGCCGTATTTCTCTGCGGTGTTGAGTACATTGCTCCATCTGATTCTGAGTGCATCTTCCACTGTTTTGAGCTTCCGCTTCTGCTTTTTCAGGCTACGCGGAGTGGCGACGAGCCTTTTGTGGAGGTTCTTCTGCTCCAACAATTTGTCCGGCGTGAGATCGTCCGGACTGTTATCTTCGCCGGGGATGGGTTGTTTATCCAAGTTGTCCTGTTCGGACGGTTACTCGATAGTATGTTCGCCGTCCACCGGTTCGCCCTGCTCTATGGCTGGGTCTGTGTGGCTGCCGTCTTTGTCGAGGCAGGACTTGGTGCGGCGTTTATGTTGCCGTTTTGACTGCTTTTCGAGGGATTTATCCTTCGTAGTGTCCCGTTGTTCCTCGTCGTCACTTCCTTTAGGTGTATCCACCATGTATACATCGTGGGATGAGGTGGCTGTCCAGTATCCTATAGGTGCTGGTTCATGGTTGTCTCCTACATCGTCGTCCATACTGTCGATGTCTTCGGAGTCGAAATCGAGCACGTCGTTTAAGCTTTCGACAGTGGCTACCAAGTGGGTGGTGGGTGGGCATTGAATTTCTTCGTCGTCCGCATTCCAACCTTCCTGACCGTAGTCTGGCCAGGGCTCTCCTGATAAAGAGAGAGACTTTAGTGAATTGAGGATAGCCAAAGGGCGAGTGCTGAAAGATGTCCGCGGCGGGGAACTCCATAACCGGTGCCCAATCAGATTCGATTGGCAGGGGCGCGGAGGGTTGGGAGTCCGGAGAGGAGTCCGGCACCTTGGAGTCACGGTCTTCGCAAAGGACAGGGATGGAGTTCGGCTCAATCGCCGTAGAGATCGTAGCCCCCGAGGCGGTGTCCAACCACTCGTCCTCGATTCCTCGATCGGCGGAGTCGGCTCCGAGCCAAGGGTCGGAGCGGACGCTGGTGCGGCCTCCAGGGCACTGTTCAGCGGCGGAGCTAGATCGTGCCCATTGAGACAGTGCGGCGCACTTGGCTGTGGCTCCAATCCGTCGAAGATCAAGTCTCCGTGGATGTCGGCCGTGTAGTTCAAACTCCCAAATCTGACCTGATGGACAGGGGCGTAGCTTTCGATCTGCTCCAGATGGCCAAGTGAATTGGCCCGTAGTGCAAAGCCGCCGAATACGAAGATCTGTCCGGGGAGAAAAGTCTCACCCTGGACCGCGTCGTTGTTGATGATCGAAGGAGCCATCGGGCCTAAATATGATGACACAGAGGAACTCTCAATGAAAGCACCTATGTCGGTGTCAAAACCGGCGGATCTCGGGTAGGGGGTCCCGAACTGTGAGTCTAGGCGGATGGCAACAGGAGACAAGGGACACGATGTTTTTACCCAGGTTCGGGCCCTCTCGATGGAGGTAATACCCTACTCCTGCTTGATTAATATTGATGATATGGGCAGTAAAAGAGTGGATCTACCACGAGATCAGAGAGGCTAAACCCTAGAAGCTAGCCTATGGTATGATTGTTGTTCGTCCTACGGACTAAAACCCTCCGGTTCATATAGACACCGGATAAGGTTAGGGTTACACAGAGTTGGTTACAATGGTAGGAGATCTACATATCCGTATCGCCAAGCTTGCCTTCCACGCCAAGGAAAGTCCCATCCGGACACGGGACGAAGTCTTCAATCTTGTATCTTCATAGTCCAAGAGTCCGGCCAACGGTGATAGTTTGGCTATCCGGACACCGCCTAATCTAGGACTCCCTCAGTGTGGTTGGCTGGCTTGTCCGGGGTGCCGTCAATTTGGCACGAGCGTTCAAGTATGTGGTCCAGACTGGATGGTCCCTGATTGTTTCTTTTGAACGACTTCTTCCGCTAACCGGATTTGGATCCGCTGAATCCGGCGTTGACTGACGTGTCTTCAGTTTTGTCGCCGTTGTTCCTTCCCTTATGTCTGTTGCGCCGTGGCTTGCCGTTGTTGTCACGGACATCCGAAGTGCTAGAATGTGGCGTAGGGCTGCTGCGAGCCAACCAGCTGTCCTCGCCCGTGCAAAAGCGGGTCATTAGTGTCGTGAGAGCTGCCATGGACTTTGGTTTTTCCTCGCCGACGTGTCGGGCGAGGCACTCGTCACGGATATTATGCTTAAAATCCGCCAGGGCTTCGGCGTCCGGACAGTCGACTATTTGGTCCTTTTTAGTTAGGAACCGAGTCCAGAATTTCCTGGCTGACTCTCCGGGCTGTTGAGTAATGTGGCTCAAATCATTGCGGTCCGATGGTCGAACGTATGTGCCCTGGAAGTTGTCGAGAAACGCGTCTTCCAGGTTTTCCCAGCTGCCAATGGAATTTGCGAGCAGGCTGTTTAGCCAGTGTCGGGCTGGTCCTTTGAGGTTTAGGGGAAGATACTTGTTGGCGTGTAGATCGTCTCCGCAGGCCATGTGAATGTGGAGAAGGAAATCTTCGATCCATACTGCGGGGTCTGTTGTGCCATTGTATGATTCGATGTTTACGGGTTTGAACCCTTCTGGGAATTCATGATCCATTACTTCGTCAGTGAAGCAGAGGGGGTGCCCGGCACCTCTGTGCCGGGCTATGTTGCTACGCAGTTCGAATTGGTGTGGGTGGCTGTGTTCGGCCCGGCCGGACTTGTTGATGGTGTATCCGGCGCGACGGTCATCGTCGCGTGCTAGGGCACGCCCCCGCGATCCGTAGACGATCTTGGTTGTCCTGCTTTCTTTTCTAGTATATCTTGCAGGCCTTGCCTATTGCCCCGGGCCGTAGTGTATTTGTGTGGGGGTGCGGGCTGGTATTCAGGCTGATATGCCGTTTTATCCCGGCCACGGGGCGGCCGGTCAGCCGTGTGGCCCTCGAGTCCGTATTCCTCGGCTGCCAGGACTTCAGTCCATCTATCTGTGAGAAGGTCTTGATCAGCTTGGAGTTGCTGCTGCTTCTTTTTCAGGCTCCTCGCAGTGGCCATAAGCCGACGCTTGAAGCGATCCTGCTCCGCGATATCCTCAGGCACGCCGAACTCGTCGTCGCCGAGGCTAATCTCATCTTCGGAGGGGGGCATGTAGTTGTCCTCCTCCGGATATCCGTCCGTCGCCTGTTCGTCTGGGCTGACCTGCCCATCTTCCTGCTTGGCCTGCTCGAAGGCAGGCTGATCAGGGTTGTATTACTCTTCGGCTCCATCCAGATTGTTTTCATCTCCTGGGCCGGTATTGCTGTGGCGGGGCTTGGAGCGGCGCCGACGATGCCCATGCTTTGCTTTTCTCCCT
>LR880972.1:1011853746-1011865273 GCA_904067115.1 Aegilops sharonensis | reverse complement strand
ATATATATATCGTATGAGGAGGTGGCTGTCCACCGCCCCGTGAGCGGTGGTTCCTGTACTTCTCCTGCATCGTCGTCCATACCGTCGATATCTTCTGAGTCGAAATTTAGCACGTCGGTTAAATCATCGACCATGGCAATAAAGTGGGTGATGGGTGGGCAACGAATCCCTTCGTCGCCCACTTCCCACTCGAGCCGGACATAGTTCGGCCATGAGTCTCCTGACAAAGAGAGAGAGACTTTAACGAGTTCAGCACATCGCCAAGGGGCAAGTGCTGGAAGATATCCACAGCGGTAATACTCCATTGCCGGGGCCCAACCAGGCTCGGTGGGCTCGAGAGCGCGTGGACTGGAACCTACAGCCGGATACGAGTTCGGGGGTCCGATGTCACAGGCTTCTTTAGAGGTGAGGCCTGTGTTCGGCTCTACCGCCGATGAGTGTGCGGCCTGCGGGGCGGGGTCCATCCACCTGTCCCGGGGCGACGCAATCTGGTCCGGATTTAGGTCCGGGGTTCCTGCAGGGGCGATATCCCGAGCATTATCCGACAGCAGGTCTAAGCCGTGCTCATCGTGATTGACCGGCACTCCTGGCGTAGGCCCGAACCCGTCGAAGATCAAGTCTCCGCAGATATCGGCCATGTAGTTCAGGTTTCCGAACCTGACCTGGTGGCCAGGGGCGTAGCTGTCGATCTGCTCCAGATGGCCAAGCGAATTGGCCCGCAGTCCGAAGCCGCCGAACACGAAGATCTGTCCGGGGAGAAAAGTCTCACCCTGGACCGTGTTGTTAACGATTGAAGGAGCCATCAAGCCTCGGAGCGACGACATAGAGGAACTCTCAATGAAAGCACCAATGTCGATGTCAAAACCGGCGGATCTCAGGTAGGGGATCCCGATCTGTGCGTCTTAGTCTGATGGTAACAGGAAGCAAGGGACACAATGTTTACACATGTTCGGGCCCTCTCGATGGAGGTAAAACCCTACTTCCTGCTTGATTGATATTGATGATATGAGTAGTACAAGAGTAGATCTACCACGAGATCGTAGAAGCTAAACCCTAGAAGCTAGCCTATGATGATTACGATTGTGATCGTGATCGGCCTTCTAAGGACCAACCTCTCCGGTTTATATAGACACCGGAGAGGGCTAGGGTTTACATGGAGTCGGTTACAAGGAAGGAAATATAATATCCGGATCGCCAAGCTTGTCTTTCACGCCAAGGAGAGTCCCATCCGGACACGGGACGGAGTCTTGAGTCTTGTATCTTCACGCTCCATCAGTCTGGACGAAGTATATAGTCCGGCCGTCGGATACCCCGTAATCCAGGAATCCCTCAGCCACCCCCTCCTCCCTCCTCTGTCAGCAGCCCTCCTCCCATCGCCCCTCCCTCCTCCTCCTCCCACCGCCCCTCCCTCCTCCTTCGGCTGGCCCCTCCCCCTCCTCCTCCGGCCGCCCCTCCCCCTCCTCTCTCCTCCCTTCCTCCCTTGTCTCTGTTCTTGCAAATCGTAGGTGTTTTGAATAAAATAGAAGTAAGAAAATTTAGGGTAGAACTAGGGTAGTAGAATTTTTAGCAAGTGTTTAATAGAAAATAGTTTATTTAGTAAGTGATTAATATAACTAGTTTATTTATACTAGGTACTCAATAGAACTAGTTTATTTGGTAAGTGCTTAATAGAACTAGTCTATTTATAGTAAGGGCTCAATAGAACTAGTTTATTTAGTAAGTAGTTAATAAAACTAGTTTATTTAGTAAGTAGTTAATAAAACTAGTTATTTTAGTGTTAGGATTATATATAAGATATTTTCAAATGTTTTTTTATATTTTGAACCATTGAAATGCAATGACCATCGATAAGTGGCCTATGTTTTCCCGGAGTGTTGATTAATTTCCGTTCGGGCAAATTTCAGGCGCTCGACATGTCCTTTTTTAGCAAAGGTCATGCCGTATTTTTTAGGTTTTGCTATCAAGTTATAATCTTTGAATTTTGAACACAGGAGATGTCTGATGACGATGGGATCCCGACGTGCGGGTACTGCTACAATGACCGTGGTGTGTGCGACAGGTTTCCTCACCTGCAAAATGATAGGTTTTTCACCGCGAAGCTGGAATAGAGCTTTGATGTTTGTATGGTATGCCACGACAAGCATTTCATCGTAATAAATATCATCACTTGTGCTTCTTTTGTTCAACGTGTAATTTATGGATTTTTTTTCAATTCGACTAGTACATCCCGTGCCATGCTAGATGATATGTATTGGAGAAGCTTAGTTTAGGTTTAGATGACTTTGAGAATGTGGAGACGAGGAGGGCTCACTTAAGAACTAAACATGGTTACGAGTTTCTGGTTAAGTTCTACAATGCGGTCAATAGCTCCCATTTCGGTTGCTCTAATTGGGAAGCTCTCTGAAGGCATATGGATTTGAGGAGGGAATGCGAATAAGATTTGATATTTGTCCCGAAGATTATGATGATGATGATAATATCTACATCTAGGTGGATGTGGATATGCCTCTAGTTTTACCTAGATGTGAGTTTGTCAAACTAATTTGTTAATTTCGATAATTTATGTTGTTAATTTAAAAATATTTGTTGTTCGTCCTTACTAAACTTATTTATTTATAATTGTCAGCTTATTTCTTATCTTTAATAAATACTCGGAAGGTAGTAAACAACACATACTACAGCTATGACTCCAAGCTTAATTGTGAGGAGAAAGGTTATCTTGTCTCATTCATAGAAGATGTTGAGGCCTTCAAAACCAGTCACTCTATCAGCCCAAATTATACTAGATACGTGCCACTAGTCCATAAATTTCTTGATGGTAACTTCATTTCCACAAACTTGGTAAGATTTTGTTAATGATGGTAACTTCATTGCATACATTATTCTTAAGTAAACTACATTGCTAACTATATATGTTACTGTTTCTGTTTTGAACAGAGGCTCCCGAAGCAGGTTGTGCCTGACACGCTATGTACCAAAGGTGATATGCATATGGTTAGCTTACGACCAACTCCTTCAGAGGCTTACCGTACTGCATACTCGATTTCTTCAAATGATGGAAGGCTCAAAATCAAAGAATGAAGCAAAGTGATGAATGCGCACACGCAAATAATTGGAGACAAAATGAATGTGCACAGGACACAAGTTGGGGATAGGTTTATGTCCATTCTCCATTATGGTGAAGGACCAGTTTATCTGTTTTATGGTATTTTAGCTAGGAGAGAGGTGAAGAAGTCCTGGATTAGGGGGTCCTAAGATAGCCAGACTATATGCTTATGCTGGACTGTTGGACTACGAAGATACAAGATTGAAGACTTCGTCCCGTGTCCGGGTGGAACTCTCCTTTGCGTGGAAGGCAAGCTTGGCAATTCGGATATGTAGATTCCCTTCTTTGTAACCGACCTGATGTAACCCTAGCCCCCTCCGGTGTCTATATAAACAGGAGGGTTTGGTCCGTAGGACAACAACAATCATAATCATGGGCTAGCTTCTAGGGTTTAGCCTCTACGATCTCGTGGTAGATCAACTCTTGTAATACTTATATCATCAAGCTCAATCAAGCAGGAAGTAGGGTATTACCTCCATAGAGAGGGCCCGAACCTTGGTAAACATCGTGTCCCCCGCCTCCTGTTACCATTAGCCTTAGACGCACAGTTTGGGACCCCCTAACCGAGATCCGCCGGTTTTGACACCAACATTGGTGCTTTGATTGAGAGTTCCACTGTGTCATCACCATAAGTCTTGATGGCTCCTTCAATCATCTACAACGATGCGGTCCAGGGTGAGGTTTTCCTTCCCAGACTGATCTTCGTATTCGGTGGCTTCGCACTACGGGCCAACTAGCTTGGCCATCTGGAGCAGATCGATAGCTACGCCCCTGGCCATCAGGTCAGGTTTGGAAGCCTGAACTACACAACCGACATCCGCGGAGACTTCATCTTCGACAGATTCGAGCCCATGACAGGTGCACCCTACAGCCACGAGGAGCATGACCTAGATCTGCCGTCGGACGGTGTTCAGGAGATCTCACCTGCAGCTGCCCTGGCTTTAGATCTAGTGCAGATGGTGCCATCCGAGGACAGGAGGATGGACCCCGCCACGGAAGCCGCACACTCAACGGCGATAGAGCCGAACACATATTTCACTTCCAATAAGGTCTGTGTCATCGGACCCTCGGACTTGTCTCCGGCCATAGGCTCCGAACCGCGTGTATCCGTGCCCATCGGATCTAACTGGGCACTGATCTTGGAGTTCATCTCCGCGGACATCTTTCAGCACTCGCCCTTGGGCGACGTGCTAAACTCATTAAAATCTCTCTCCCTATCAGGAGATCCTTGGCCGAACTATGTCCGGCTGGAGTGGGAAGTGGACGATGAAGGAATTCTTGGCCCACCCACCACCCACTTAATAGCCACTGTCGACGACTTAACCGGCATGCTTGATTTCGACTCCGAAGACATCGACTGTATGGACGACGATGCCGGAGAAAAACGTGAACCACCACCCCCAGGGCGCTGGACAACCACCTCATCGTACGACATATATATGGTGGACACGCCCAAAGAAAACAATGGTGAGGATCAAAAGGATGCAACGGAGGATAATCCTCCTGAGAAGCAACCAATGCGCCGACGCCAGCGGCGCCGCTCTAAACCCCGCCATAGCAAAAACAGCGATACCGGCACAAGAAAGAATAACACCCCGGACGATGCTGAAGATACCAAAGATCCCGCAGACCTGATGTCTACTACACAACCTTCTTGTTGTAGACGTTGTTGGGCCTGCAAGTGCACAGGTTTGTAGGACAGTAGCAAATTTCCCTCAAGTGGATGACCTAAGGTTTATCAATCCGTAGGAGGTGTAGGATGAAGATGGTCTCTCTCAAGCAACCCTGCAACCAAATAACAAAGAGTCTCTTGTGTCCCCAACACACCCAATACAATGGTAAATTGTATAGGTGCACTAGTTCGGCGAAGAGAGGGTGATACAAGTGCAATATGGATGGTAGATAAAGGTTTTTGTAATCTGAAATAATAAAAACAGCAAGGTAACTAGTGGTAAAAGTGAGCAGAAACGGTATTGCAATGGTAGGAAACAAGGCCTAGGGTTCATATATACTTTCACTAGTGCAAGTTCTCTCAACAATAATAACATAGATAGATCATATAACAAGCCCTCAACATGCAACAAAGAGTCACTCCGAAGCCACTAATAGCGGAGAACAAACGTAGAGATTATAGTAGGGTACGAAACCACCTCAAAGTTATTCTTTCAGATCAATCTATAAAAGAGTTCGTACTAGAATAACACCTTAAGACACAAATCAACCAAAACCCTAATGTAACCTAGATACTCCATTGTCACCTCAAGTATCCGTGGGCATGATTATACGATATGCATCACACAATCTCAGATTCAACCAAACAACACAAAGTACTTCAAAGAGTGCCCCAAAGTTTCTATCGGAGAGTCAAGAACGTGTGCCAACCCCTATGCATAGGTTCCCAATGTCACGAAACCCGCAAGTTGATCACCAAAACATACATCAAGTGGCACATGATATCCCATTGTCACCACAGATAATCACGGCAAGACATACATCAAGTGTTCTCATAAAATACTCAATCCGATAAGATAACTTCAAAGGGGGAACTCAATTCATCACAAGAGAGTAGAGGGGGAGAAACATCATAAGAACCAACTACAATAGTAAAGCACGGGATACATCAAGATCGTGCAATAGAGGGTACACGAGAGAGAACACGAGAGAGAGAGAGAGAGAGAGAGAGAGAGAGAGAGAGAGAGAGAGAGAGAGAGAGAGAGAGATCAAACACATGGCTACTGGTACATACCCTCAGCCCCGAGGGTGAACTACTCCCTCCTCGTCATGGATAGCGTCGGGATGATGTAGATGGCCACCGATGACGGGATCCCCTTCCGGCAGGGCGCCGAAAAGGGCTCCTGAGAGGTTTTTGGTGGCTACAGAGGCTTGCAGCGTCGGAACTCCCGATCTATCTTCCCTTCTTGAAGTTTTCGGGTACGTAGGTATATATGGGTGAAAGAAGTACGTCGGTGGACCGAAGGGGGGGCCACGAGGCAGGGGGGCGCGTCCCGGGGGTGGGCACGCCCCCAACCCTCGTGGGCACCTCCCTTCTTCTATGACATGCACTCCAAGTCCATCGGGTGGCTTTCCTTCCAAAAATAACTTCTCCAGTTGATTTCGTTCCGTTTTGACTCCGTCTGATATTCCTTTTCCTCGAAACACTGAAATAGGCATAAAACAGCAAATCTGGGCTGGGCCTCCGGTTAATAGGTTAGTCCCAAAAATATTATAAAAGTGGATAATAAAGCCCAATATTGCCCAAAACAGTAGATAATATAGCATGGAGCAATCCAAAATTATAGATACGTTGGAGACGTATAAAGACCCAGCGATGGAGCAGGACGAGCAAGGAGACGGCGAAGACAGTCCGGGGCTGCTGTCCGATCACAACGATGCCGAAGACAAAATTTATAAACCTGTCTCCGGAGAGGAGAACATTCCGGACGACGATGCACACATCATCCCAAAAAAACACTTGGAACAAGAGCACCTCCACAAGAGACTTATTGCCATCATGAGAAGCTTGAAGAAGCAGAAGCAACGGCTTAAAGCCGCGTAGGATACGCTCAACCACAGATGGAACGAAGTGCTCGACACTGAGGAAATATACGGCGGTGATCGCCAGACAAAGAGCTACCCGAAACATAAGCTGCTGCCCGAATTCGACGACAAGGCTATCGCGCCCATTCTTTTGAAAAAGAATACGGCCAATCTGCCAGACCGACCACCTCGTGGCCGATACAAAGAGACTAATGACGCCGCAGACAAATCAGCACACGATCTACGTGAGCACCTGGACAGAAGAGCCGGTATGACCAGGTCCATCTATGGATCTAGGAAACGTGTTCTTATGCAGGACCACGGCCAACAAACCGACTATACTGATCGACTGCTGATACGTCTCCAACGTATCTATAATTTTTTATTGTTCCATGCTATTATTACCCCTTTTGGATGTTTATGGGCTTTATTTTACACATTTATATCATTTTTGGGACTAACCTACTAACCGGAGGCCAAGCCCGTATTGCCGTTTTTTTGCCTATTTCAGTATTTCGAAGAAAAGGGATATCAAACGGAGTCCAAACGGAATGAAACCTTCGGGAGCGTGATTTTTCGAACAAACGTGATCCAGAGGACTTGGAGTGCAAGTCAAGAAGCAGCCGAGGCGGCCACGAGACAGGAGAGCGCGCCCACCCCCTCTGGCGCGCCCCCTATCTCGTGGGCCCCTCGGGCGGCCACCGACGTACTTCTTCCTCCTATATAAGCTTACGTAGCCCAAAAACATCCACGGAGCCAACGAAACACAATTTCCACCACCGTAACCTTCTGTATCTGCGAGATCCCATCTTGGAGCCTTCGCCGATGCTCCGACGGAGGGGGAATCGACCACGGAGGGCTTCTACATCAACACCATGGCCCCTTCGATGAGTTGTGAGTAGTTTACCACAGACCTTCGGGTCCATAGTTATTAGCTAGATGACTTCTTCTCTCTTTTGGATCTCAATACAATGTTCTCCCCCTCTCTTGTGGAGATCTATTCGATGTAAACTCTTTTTGCGGTGTGTTTGTCGAGATCCGATGAATTGTGGGTTTATGATCAAGTTTATCTATGAGAAATATTTGAATCTTCTCTGAATTCTTTTATGTATGATTTAGTTATCTTTGCAAGTCTCTTCGAATTATCAGTTTGGTTTGGCCTACTAGATTGATCTTTCTTACCATAGGAGAAGTGCTTAGCTTTGGGCTCAATCTTGTCGTGTCCTTTCCCAATGACAGCAGGGGCAGCAAGGCACGTATTGTATTGTTGCCATTGAGCAGAAAAAGATGGGGTTTATATCATATTGCATGAGTTTATCCCTCTACATCATGTCATCTTGCTTAATGCGTTACTCTGTTCTTTATGAACTTAATACTCTAGATGCAGGCAGGAGTCGGTCGATCTGTGGCGTAGTAGTAGTAGATGCAGGCAGGAGTCGGTCTACTTGTTGCGTACGTGATGCCTATATATATGATCATGCCTAGATAATCTCATAATTATTCGCTTTTCTATCAATTGCTCGACAGTAATTTGTTCATCCACCGTAATACTTATGCTATCTTGAGAGAAGCCACTAGTGAAACCTATGGCCCCCGGGTATATCTTTTATCATATAAGCTTTCAATCTACTATTATTTGCATGTTTACTTTTTGCATATATATTATAAAATACCAAAAATATATTTATCTTCTCATACTATCTCTATCAGATATCACTTTCGCAAATGGCCGTGAAGGGATTGACAACCCCTTTATTGCGTTGGTTGCGAGTAGTTTGTTTGTTTGTGTAGGTGCGTGGGTCTTTTGAGGAGCCTTCTACTGGATTGATACCTTGGTTCTCAAAAACTGAGGGAAATACTTACACTACTATTGCTGCATCACCCTTTGCTCTTCAAGGAAAACCAACGCAAGCTCAAGATGTAGCAAGAAGGATTTCTGGCGCCGTTGCCGGGGAGGTCTTCGCTCAAGTCAAGACATACCAAGTACCCATCACAAACCCATCTCCCTCGCATTTACATTATTTGCGATTTGCCTCTCGTTTTCCTCTCCCCCACTTCACCCTTGCCGTTTTATTTGCCCTCTCTTTCCCAATCTTCTCCTCCCTCTTTCGCTCGCTTTCTTCCTCCTTGCTTTTGTTTTCCGTCGATATGGACAATAAAGATAACATGGAAAATTCTGAGGCTCCGGCCGAAGAACCCCCTATCTTGCATACTAAAAAGTTTCGAATCGGTAGTGGTAACATCATTGGAAAAGGTGTTATTCAAGATTTCTTTACTTGTGCCTGTGCTTTACCTTCCATGGGTGGTTCTATTCTTCATAGAACTAGTAGTCTTGCGGTTGCTATCGCTATGCTTGTAGTTGAACTTGAAACACTATTTATGCATATGCATCCTTGCATACAAAGAATTTTCCTAGAATTTTCTAATATTGAGCATTCTTCTGTTAAGCGCGCTGTTACTATCTTTTTGGCTCATGAGTTTAGATTTATCAAGAGAGAGGCCAAAGAAATCTTTGCGCACTATAGGGTGGACACCAGTCGTCCTCCCATAGAGGCGATCCTCTATGATCAAGAGGAATTTAGGCGTTTTCAATCTTCAGACTATGTTGCCTTCAATGAAAACCTTAGAAACAAGGTTCCTACCAATGTCTTGGTTGATAGAATTTCCGAACTTAATAATGATTTTGCTCTTTGAAATAATGAGCTAGGATACTCTCTTGAGTATAGTCACACAAGATTTTGCCAAAAGAATGCTTTTAGTGATGAATTAGTTGTGCATTATGAAGGGCCAAGGGAGGAACACGTTCCTCCTGAGATTGATCTTGGGGACTTTTGTCCTGCTAAATTTAGCCCTTTTGATTACTTTTGCTTGCCTCAAAGAAAACTTGCTGCCGAACGTAGGGAATATGAGTGTCGGTGGGAAATGACCCCTATGGGATCACTGGAATCCCTACTACGGTTGCGGGGCGCGGGGATCGTGAGAAAAGTGGGACTACTAGACATTACAAAGGGGATTTACCCAGGTTCGGGCTGCAAAGATGCGTAAAACCCTATGATCCTGCTTTGGTGGATGTATTTAGTGTTCTTGAGCTCTTGAACTAGCTCTGGGTGTTGCTAGGTTCGAAAGAGCCGAATCCTTCTCTAGTGCGCCATGGGCCTCCTTTTATAGGCGAAAGGGGCTGCCAGAGTGGCATACAGGAGGTGGAAACTGCTACAACGCTGTGAGCTTATTGCTGGTATTACAGGACAAAGTGCATTTAATGAGAGGCTTAGGTGTCCCTTCACTTTATCGGGGCCGGGAGCGAGGCCCGTCCCGTCCGTCGCCGCTCCCCCTCGCTTCGACACGCGCCCTGGCCAGCGATGCATGCGGTGCCATGTAGGCAGGAAGGCAGCTGAGGTGGCGCGGTGGCGGAACCTCCACGATGGGCTGCATGTTGCCACGTAGGTGCCTGCCCAGCTGGTTGGGTCGGCAGCTGCATGCGAACGGCGGCGGAGACTTGGCTGGCGTTGGCCTGGCAGTGGCCCTGTTGGTGCGCTTGGCGAGGGCCTTGCCGGGTGGACCGGCAATGGTCTTGCCGCGGCACGCCATCATCCCCGGCAAGGACCTTGCCGGGGGTCTTGTGGGCTTCCTCGGCAAGGAACCTGCCGAGGATTGTTGCCTTCCTATCCTCATATGATCTTGACTATTCTTTGCCTTCACAAAGATCTGCATGCCACCAAGGAGGTGCCTCCCGAGCCCTGTCCCAATGCGTTTGTCTAGCGTTTGTGGGCCCAAAGGTGGCTCGCTCAGCTGGTGGGGGCGAGCTGTCCCGGCAAGGGTCTTGCCGGGGCCGCTAAGGTTGCCCCGGCAAGGGTCCTTGCCGGGAAAACCTGCTTCGTCCACCCGATCTTTGTGGCCTTGGTTCTTGTCGTTGCTTTGTTTGTCTTGTGCTTTCGGCTTCTCTCCGGCTTCCCTTTCCTGCCCTGTTATGCGTAGCCGCGACGCGTGGCTCTGACTACCCGTGCACAAGTAAAGGGGTCAAAAGCAGAGCCCCTACTTTTGTACACCGACAATGAGATGAGCTTTCAAGATATATCTTATTACTATGGCACTAACTAGATCTATCTTCGCTGGTTGGGAGGCAACCCAATTTTATTTGTGTTTTTTGTTTTTGTTCCTATTTAGTAATAAATTTTGCATCTACCTTATGTTTAGATGTGTTTTTATATTTTAATTAGTGTTTGTGCCAAGTAGAACCTATAGGATAACCTATGATGATAGTTGATTTGGTTCTGCTGAAAAACAGAAACTTTATGCGCACGAAATTAGTTTTGTTAAATCACAGAAACGTGCTTTTGTGTGGATTCTTTTTTCTGCTAATCAATAGATAAAATTTCCAGCACTTCCTAGTTTGGTAGGATTTTTAGAGTTCGAGAAGTTTACGTTAGTTACAAATTGCTACAGACTGTTCTGTTTTTGACACATTCTGGTTTTCGTGTGTTGTTTGCTTATTTTGATGCATCTATGGCTAGTAAAATAGTTTATAAACCATATAGAAGTTGGAATACAGTAGGTTTAACACAAAAATAAATAAAGAATGAGTTCATTACAGTACCTTATGTGGTGGTTTTGTTTTCTTTCACTAACGGAGCTTATAAGATTTCCTGTTGAGTTTTGTGTTGTGAAGTTTTCAAGTTTTCGGTAAAGCTTTTATGGACTATGGAATAAGGAGTGACAATAGCCTAAGCTTGGGGAGGCCATGGGACCCCAAGATATTCAAGGATAGCAAAAAGCCTAAGCTTGTGGATTCCCCGGGAAGGCATCCCCTCTTTCGTCTTCGTTCATTGGTAACTTTACTTGGAGCTATATTTTTATTCGCCACATGATATGTGTTTTGCTTGGAGC
>LR880972.1:1011780667-1011849671 GCA_904067115.1 Aegilops sharonensis | reverse complement strand
TCTTTCTTGCAATGGGAGAAGTGCTTAGCTTTGGGTTCAATCTTGCGGTGTCCTTTCCCAGTGACTGCAGGGGCAGCAAGGCACGTATTGTATTGTTGCCACCGAGGATAAAAAGATGGGGTTTATATCATATTGCATGAGTTTATCCCTCTACATCATGTCATCTTGCTTAATGTGTTACTCTGTTCTTTATGAACTTAATACTCTAGATGCAAGCAGGAGTCGGTCGATGTGTGGAGTAATAGTAGTAGATGCAGGCAGGAGTCGGTCTACTTGTTGCGGACGTGATACGTATATACATGATCATGGCTAGATAATCTCATAATTATTCGGTTTTCTATCAATTGCTCGACAGTAATTTGATCACCCACCGTAATACTTAAGCTATCTTGAGAGAAGCCACTTGTGAAACCTATGGCCCCCGGGTCTATCTTTTATCAAAGCTTTCAATATACTTTTATTTGCATCTTTATTTTTTGCATCTATATTATAAAATACCAAAAATATATTTATCTTATCACACTATCTCTATCAGTTCTCACTTTCGCAAGTGGCCGTGAAGGGATTGACAATCCCTTTATTGCGTTGGTTGCGAGTTCTTTGTTTTTTTGTGTAGGTGCGTGGGACTTTTGAGGAGCCTCCTACTGGATTGATCTTGGTTCTCAAAAACTTAGGGAAATAATTACGCTACTATTGCTGCATCACCCTTTCCTTTTCAAGGAAAACCAACGCAAGCTCAAGACGTAGCAACTGCCAGCTCGGAATCACCACCGAACACTACAGCCGTCGGACCCATGCCACTACACAGCCAAGTACAGGGGTCCCGCGCACCCCCTGTGCTTCACCGATGAGGTGCTGGATCATGAATTTCCAGAGGGGTTTAAACCCGTAAACATCGAGGCATATGATAGAACGACAGACCCTGCAGTCTGGATTGAGGACTTTATTCTTCACATCCATATGGCTCGCGGAGACGATCTCCACGCCATCAAATACCTGCCCCTCAAGTTGAAAGGACCAGCTCGGCACTGGTTGAAAAGCCTCCCCAAAAATTACATTGGAAGCTGGGAGGAACTGAAGGACGCTTTCAGGGCTAATTTTCAAGGGACCTATGTCCGATCTCCGGATGCAGACGATTCAAGTCACATAATTCAACAACCCGGAGAGTCAGCCCGTAAGCTTTGGAACAGATTTCTCACCAAGAAGAACCAAATCGTCGACTGTCCGGATGTCGAAGCCCTAGCAGCCTTCAAACACAATGTCTGGGACGAATGGCTTGCCAGACACCTCGGCCAGGAAAAGCCAAGGACAATGGCAGCCCTAACAACTCTTATGACCCGCTTTCGCGTGGGCGAGGACAGTTGGTTGGCCCGCAGCAGCACCAGCGATCCATGCACATCCGAAATCAGGGATAGCAATGGAAAACCACGACGCAATAAAAACAAACGTAGAAATAATGAAGACAACCCAAAAAATACAGCGGTAAACGCCAGATTCAGGAGCTCTAGACCCGGTAAACGGAAAAAGCCATTTAAAGGCAGCAGAGATGGTCCGTCCAGCCTAAATAAAATTCTAGACAGGCCCTGTCAGATTCATGGCACCCCCGAGAAACCTGCGAATCACACCAACAGAGAATGCTGGTTCTTCAAGCAGGCTGGCAAGCTAAACGCCGAACACAAAGGGAAGGATCCGCTAAGTGAAGATGAGGACGAACCTCGCCAGCCGAACACTGGGGGACAGAAAAAAATTCCATTGGAGGTCAAAACAGTGAACATGATTTGTGCCACCCACATCCCAAAGAGGAAGCGCAAACGCGCACTCCGAGACGTATATGCTGTAGAACCCGGCACCCCCAAATTCAACCCATGGTCGGCCTGCCCGATCACTTTCGATCGCAGGGATCATCCGACTAGTATCCGTCATGGGGGTTTGGCTGCCTTGGTGCTCGACCAAATAATCGACGGATACCATCTCACCCGAGTCCTCATGGACGGTGGCAGTAGTCTTAATCTCATATATTAGGACACTGTCCGCAAGATGGGGATAGGCCCGTCAAGAATCAACCAAAGCAGTACTACCTTTAAATGAGTAATACCAGGTGTAGAGGCCCACTGCACGGGCTCCTTAACATTGGAAGTTGTATTCGGTTCTCCCGACAAATTTCAAAGCGAAGAACTAATCTTTGACATTGCTCTGTTCCGAAGCGGCTACCATGCACTACTCGAAAGAACGGCCTTCGCTCGTTTCAATGCAGTCCCGCATTATGCTTATCCCAACTCAAGATGCCCGGTCCACGTGGCGTCATCACAATCAGCGGAAACTCGAAGCGTTCTCTTTGTACAGAAGAATACATGGCGGCTCTAGCAGCCGAATCACGGAATGGCCTTTCCAACCCGAGCAACTCATCGGTCTCCGAGACCACGGACACGGCTAGACGTGTTCGGTGCACACCTAGTTGTAGCAGCTCATATGAACCTGAGCTTGATTAACGGCTATGCCCCCATATGTGGTGCTGGGGGCTGCCCATATGTAAAAGGTCCATAGTTCGGCTTGACCATATTTACGCTCAAGAGATTGAATTTTCACAGTTCATTAAGATAAACCGACTTTACGCACGGTCACACCAGATTCTTTCACGTGGGTTTTTCTTTTTTTTACAGATGACAATCGTGCTATACCCTTCAAAGATACGGCACAACGGAGACAAAAGCGCAGACGTGCAGCAGGGCCCCGTTCAAAGGTTTCTTTTTAGATTAAGACCCTGTGTAAACCTTTTTTATTGTCTCTTGTTGTCTCACACCCTCCTGGCACTTATAATGACCAAGAGGGATACCGGCTTTATTGGCGAGCTCATGATTCGCCATTCTAAAATAGACGTTACAGAAGCAGCAACCAGTGTGTTTTTTGAGATCTACGCTCTCACCACAGGTGCTCTTTCGTCATGCCGAATTGATGCACGTACCTTGAAATTCAGAGCTCGTTATCGAGGGCTGTATTCAGCCCAGTATATGTTGTAAAGTCCGAATACCTTCGGGAGTGTTCGGCGTCGCGAGTTTGGCCTTATATGCATCAGCTCCGAATCATGTCTTTGGTCAATAGTAGGGTTTGCCCGGCTCCCGTGTTCTGCTACCTTCTGTTCCGCTCTATCGGCTAAGGTGGCACAGGGAGAACTACTGCGATTGTGCCCTGGTTCATCCGGATGAGCACCTCAGTACAGAAAGCCGAAAACTGACTATCATGATAAAGCGAGGGACTGGTGAACCACTCGATGACTTAGTGGAATCTTCGCGATTCCTCCGCATTAATGAAGGACTGGTTTTCCGGTCACGTATGTAAACGCAACGTATACGGATAAACGCGGACATACCATGGGCTATATAGTAGCCCCACTGTCAAACTCCTATTGCTAAGTGAAAGTGTTAAAGCTATATAGTCTGATTGCCTCGTTCGCCACGCTACCACCTCCTTAACGGACCAAGACGTTGGATCAAGTGTGATTACGCGCTTTTACCGAACTCCCCCGCGTTATACACGAGGGGGCTGAAGCCGGCGACTGCGAACTTTCGGGTTATATACATATATACATAAACGGCCGCACAGGAGGCACTACAATACTTCACGGGCAAAGGTATAAATATAACCTTTATTATCAAAAGCATTGTTTTTACAATCAAGATACATGTCACTTGAACATGATATTCTTCGAGCACTGAGCCTCTATTAAACGGGCACCTTCTAAGACTTCTTCAAAATATTGCTCGGGCGAGTCCTGGCCTCCGGGTGGACCCCTGGTTGCAATATCGGTGGCCTCCATCCTCGCCCAGTATGTTTTAACATGGGCAAGGGCCATCGGCGCACCCTCTATGGACACCGACCGCTTGACAGCATCGATATGCGGCACAACATGAATAAATCGTTGCACCAAACAAAATTAACTATCCGGACTTGGTTCCTCCGGCCACAGGCGATCCACGATAGCCTTCATGGCAAGCCCGGATAACCTATGGAGCTCGGCCCATTCGGACAATTGCTCGTTCAACAGCAGCGAACACCTTGGAATACTGAACTGCAACCAGAACAATCTTTCCACTTCATGATCTTTTTGATCTCGGAAATACTGTGTCGCATCGGCATCACTCTTTGAAAAATCCAAGTACGCGTCTGGAGAACTCCACAATTGATCAAGAGGGGCATACTTCGGATCGCTGAATTTAGTTCGCAATAAGAAGGGCTTCCCAGCCGCGATCTCACCGGCTTGCCGGAGCTCCTCCCGAGCCGCTGTGATCTCAGAGCGAGTTTCCAGCTGCCTGTAAGGCCTTTTCTAGGTCAGCTGTTTTCACTTGGTTTTCCCTTTCGAGAAGCTCATATCGGCTAGCAGCATTCTGTAGCTCAAGAGCCATGTCGGCCATTCTATCCTCACTTTGGCGATGAGCAGCCTGTTCGGCTTTTAATTCATCAGTTGCCTTCTCGGCAGCCGCATTGCTTCTCCTGGCTTGCTCCTTGGCCTGGGCAGGCTCAGCCCGAAGGGTCTCCACGGCGGCAGCACCATCTGCAGTCAAATCATATTATAAATCCCAGCATCATGCTCTTATTAATATTCGCTGACCACCCAGATATACATACCATGTGCCTCGTCAAGCCGCTTATTCACAAGCGTGATGTATTCATCCGCCACATCAAGTTGCCGTTTCAGTTCGGCAAATTCGGCAGTCCGGGCAGCCGCCGGAGCAGCAGCCGCCTGTGTACAAAATTGGCACCATCGTTACCTCAGATTACTTCTATTTTTGATCCTCTGATCGCCTCGTCCGGATGGCAACTAGAGTCTCAGGGGCTAGTATCTATACACAGTGCACCTTGCGTTTACGGTACAATCAAAAAATATCACTTTGCATACCTCAAAGCCTCTTAGCAGGCTCTTAAAAGCTTCATTCAACCCGCTTTTAGCGGACGAAATCCTCTCAACCACCATACCCATCAAGGTACGATGTGCCTCTAAGATAGGCGCTAGCCGCAGAAGACCCGTCAATGTGTCCCGCTGTATATCGGACAGTCTGGGGCTTTTTCTTTTGGTCTCTCTAGCAGCGGAACACCCCGGACTTCGGGCGGCCGAAGAGTTACCTTCTGGCCTTTGCAGATCGGGAGGGATCCTTAGGGACAACACCTCAGGGTCGTCTGCCTCATGAGTCAGAGAAGTAGGAGGAGGCGTTTCGCTCTCCATCATCTCCGGAAGAAGATCCCCCGAAGACGAAGATTGTTGAGGGAGGCTATAAGCTGAACTGCAAAACATATGTCCCAGTCGTTATTCCATAGGAAAAGAATGGGGTATGTGTCGGTGTCAAAACCGGCGGATCTCAGGTAGGGGGTCCTGAACTGTGCGTCTAAGGCTAATGGTAACAGGAGGCAGGGGACACGATGTTTTACCCAGGTTCAGGCCCTCTCGATGGAGGTAATACCCTACTTCCTGCTTGATTGATCTTGATGATATGAGTATTACAAGAGTTAATCTACCACGAGATCGTAGAGGCTAAACACTCGAAGCTAGCCTATGATTATGATTTTTGTTGTCCTACGGACTAAACCCTCCGGTTTATATAGACATCGGAGGGGTCTAGGTTTACACGGAGTCGGTTACAGAGAAGGAAATCTACACATCCGAATATCCAAGCTTGCCTTCCACGAGAAGGAGAGTCCCATCCGGACACGGGACGAAGTCTTCAATCTTGTATCTTCATAGTCCAACAGTCCGGCCAAAGTATATAGTCCGGCTATCCAAGGAACCCTTAATCCAGGACTCCCTCAGTAGCCCCTGAACCAGGCTTCAATGACGATGAGTACAGCACGCAGATTGTCTTTGGCATTGCAAGGTGGGTTCCTTTCTCCGAATACTCCATAGAAGATTTAGGACACAAGGATCATGTCCGGCTCTGCAAAACAAATTCCACATACCACCGTAGATAGTATAATTTTCCACAAATCTAAACTGCCGACAGCTTTTATGATATCACGTCATGGTCCGGTCTTTATTCAAACCGTTTTCATAACCAGCCACTACACGCGTTGCGAGGCGGCTTTATTGGCATGTCATGTCGAAGCAGAGATCGTGTCCCCCTTATCATGGGATTCTCATCAATACAGGTGTGGGTAACCCAACCGTGTTCGTTTAATATGACTCCTCGATTTTAGGCAAGTCCCAAACGATCACGCGGGGGACGCTTGATATTCGTCCTCTTTATAAAGGGGGGCCAAAGCATGTCCTCTTCTTTCCACGCTCAATCCTTCCCCTCCCGTACCTCGAGTTCCAACACCCAAGGCTCAAGCTAAAGCACTTCGGTCCTTCGACCATGTCCGGATCCAATCAAGGCCGGTGGATGGCCTCCTTCGTCACAGAGGAAGACATCCAGAAGCTTAGGGAGGCCAGGTATCTCACCGCCGAGATTCCGCACAGGCTACCTGCTCAAGGGCAGGTCGTCCCCACTCCCGAACCTAACGAGAACGTTGTTTTTATCGCCTACTTTCTCCGAGGGCTAGGTTTTAGTGTTGATCCCTTCGTAAGAGGGCTCATGTTCTATTACGGACTAGATTTCCATGATCTAGCTCCGGATTCCCTCCTTCACATCTCGTCGTTTATCGCCGTGTGTGAAGCCTTCCTCTGCATCACCCCCCACTTCGGCCTATGGCTCAAGACCTTCAATGTGAAGCCGAGGGTGATCGACGGGCATCAGCGGAGTGCGGAGGCGCTATAATAAGCAAAGGCCCTGATGCCCCATGGCCAAAGGGTTCTTTCATGGAGACTTCTAATTTATGGCAGCGGGAGTGGTTTTACATCACCGCCCCCCGAGATACAAAGCGGGTGGCCGCTCCAGTGTTCCGCCCGGGACATCCACCGCAACTGGCGTCATGGGTCAACAAGGGGCTGGACTGGGGGCCGGTTAACGACATGGTGACATTGCAAAGCCGCATCCGAGATCTTCTCAAGAGGGATGTCAGTCTTGTCAAGATAACGCTAGTGATGCTGGTTCATCGAGTCCTGCCCTGCCAACGTCGTCCTCTCCGTATGTGGGAGTTCAATCCGGAAGGACCGTGAACCGTTCAACAATTCTTCTGCCTGACGCTCAAAGAGATGTATGAATCATTCTTCGGATCACGAATAAAGTGTCCGTACACCACCGAGGACGCGGGTCTCAATTGCAACCGCCCGGATACCCCAGTAAGTAATTCCGCTATCGAACACACCATCTTTTATGTTTATTGTATCATCATTCTAAAAAATTGTTCCCTGCCAGGACTGGCTGAAGAAGGCAGAGAGGATTAGGTGTCCGGCCCCTCTTCCCGAAGGCTCGCCAAATCCTTTGTTGACCAGGATGCTTGACCGCGCGCCGTATCAGGTGCCATCAGGAGAGGACGAGGGGAGGAATAGAGAAGCCATAGATGGGCCTCATTTTTTACACATCTAGATTGGAGGAGTAGGTGCCTCTGCGAAGGAGAATAATCGGGGAGGGGAATCTAAAATACCTTCTCCTCGAGGTAAGAAAAGGGCCGCCTCTGAAGATTTGGAAACGAAAGCTTCTAAACGAGGGAAGAAAACCTCGCAAGGGGGCCGGTCCTCCACCGAACCGTAAGTGAAAGAGTACTTTGATAGACATATCCTGTTTTGTGTCTCTGAGAATAATGACCAAAACATATTTGTTGCAGTCCAACTCGTAGCCCTTCTCCACAGAGTTCGTCCTCGGGGGATCTTCCTCCGGAGGTGATGGAGAGCGTAACGCCTCCCCCTGCCTCCCCATCACATGGGGCGGACGACCCCGTGGTGTCGTCACGGAGGATTTCTCCTGATCCACCCAGGCTAGAAGTTGACACTTCGGCTGCCCGGAGTCTGGAATATCCGGCTCAGAAAGAGAGCTTCAGGAGTAGTCCGGGATTGTCCGGCATACATCCGGACACACTAATGGGCCTTCTAGAGCGAGCGGCCATCTCAGAAACACATCGTGCCTTAATGGGTTTAGTGGTTGAGAGGATTTCATCCGCGAAAATCGGTTTGAATGAAGTGTTTACGAGTCTACTAAGAGGCTTTGAGGTACGCAAAAAATGTATTTTTGTTGGTTCCGCACATGCTAAGTGTGCTCTGTGTAGATAGTAGCCCCTGAGACTCTGGTTGCCATCAACATGGCGGAAAGAGGATCGTAATCTCTCTTAATAAGCGCGTTGCTTTATGTGCAGGTGGCTGAGGGTCCGGCAGCCGACCGATCTGCTGATTTTGCCGAACTAAAGCGGCAGCTGGACGTGGCCAATGCCGACATCGCGCTTGGTAACAAGCGGCTTGACTAGGCCCAGAGTATGTATATTCGGCTTGTCAGGAAATGTTTAAGAGGAGCATGATGCTAGTATCTATAACATGCTGTGACTAAAGATGGAGCTGCTGCCGTGGAGACCCTTCGCGAGGAGCTTGCCCGAGCCAAGGAGCAAGCCCGGATAAGTGATGCGGCCGCTCTGAAGGCGGTCGAGGAGTTAAGAGCCGAGCAGGCGGCTCATCGCCGGAGTGAAGAAAAGATAGCCCAGATGGCTACCGAGCTGGAAGATGCCGCCAACCGCCGTAAGCTCCTTGAAAAGGAAAATCAAGCAAAAGCGGCTGACCTGAAGAAGGCCTTGGAGGCAGCCAAGGAAACCCGCTCTGAAATGAGGGGGATGAGGGAGGAGCTTCGTGAAGCTGGAGATAGCGTGGCTGGAAAGCCCTATCTGTTGCGGATGAAATTCGAAGATCCAAAGTATGCCCCTCTGGGTCAGTTGTGGAGTGCGGCGGACGCATATGCGGACCTGGCAAAGAGTGATGATGCATCCGAGTTTTACAAAGATCGGAAAGACCATAAGGCTGAGAGGTTATTCTGGTCGCAGTTTAGTGCCCCGACGCGACCACTGCCCTTGAACGAAAAGATGGCCGCATGTGCCGAACTCCACAGGTTGTCCGGGCTTGCAATGAGGTCTGTCGTGGATCATATTTGGCCACAAGGACCAAGGCCGGACAGCTATTTTGGATTGGTGCTGTGTCGCATATCGATGCTGTGAAGAGGTCGGCGTGCATAGAGGGTGCGCGGATGGCTCTCACCCGTGTTAAAACATACTGGGCTAGGATGGAAGCCACCGCTATTACAACACGGAGTGCGGCGGACGGCCCGGACCCGGCCGAGCACTATTTCGAAGAAGTTCTAGAAGGCGCCCGTTTAATAGAGGCTCAGTGCTCGAAGAGTGCCATGTTCGAATGACATGTATCGCGATTGTAAAGACAATGCTATTTTGATTATAAAGGTTGTTTTTATACTTTTGCCCGAAACTATTATAATGCCTCCTGTGCGGCCGTTTATGTATATATATAACTTGACAGTTTGCAGTCGTCGGCTTCAGCCCCCATGCATATAATGCGGGGGTGTTTGAGAAAACACGTAGTCACACTTGATCCAATGTCTTGGTCTGTTAAGGAGGTGATAGCGCGGCGAACCAGACAATCGTACTATATAGCTTTAACACTTTCACTTAGCCATAGGAGTTTGACGGTGGGGCTACTATATAGCCCCTGGTACTTTCGCATTCAGACGGATATGGTGCGCGTATGTATGTGACCGGGAAACCAGTCCTTCGTTAATGCGGAGGAATCGCGAAGATTTCGCCGGGTCATCGAGTGGTTGGCCAGTCTTGCACTGTATCATGACAGTCAGTTTTCAGCTTTCTCTACTAAGGTGCTCGTCCAGGTGAACCGGGGCACAATCGCAGTAGTTCTCCCGGTGCCGCCTTAGCCGATAGAAAGGAACGAAAGGTAGCAAAACACGGGAGCCGGGCAAACCCAACATTTGGCCAAAGACATGATTCGGAGCTGGTGCATATAAGGCCAAACTCGCAACGCCGAACACTCCCTAAGGTATTCGGACTTTATAATGTGTACTGGGCTGAATAACGCCCTTGACAATAAGCCCTGAGTTTCCAGGTATGAGCAGTAGTCTGGTATGACAAAAATGCCGAAAACGCCAGTATCCCTCCCGGTTGTATAAAGTTTCAGGAGGCGAAGAAGCAACAAGAGATATTAAAAAGGTTTACGCAGGGTCTTAATCTAAAAAAAAACCTTTGAGCGGGCCCTGCTGCACGTCTGCACCTTTATCTCCGTTGTGCCGTATCCTGGAAGGGTGTAGCACGATGATCATCTGTAAAACAAAAAACCCAGGTGAAAGACTTCGTGCGAGGTATTCATTGATCTGAATGAACCGTGAAAAATGCAATATGCTATTGTATTGATAGGGTCGAGCCGAACTATGGGCTATTTTTGCGAGCAGCCCCTAGCATATTTTATGGGGAAATCCTAACTGGGCTGTTATATTGGGTGGAGCGCCGGACTCGTCTAACCATGTTCGTGGTCTTGACGACCGACCATTTGTCCTGATCAGAGGGACCGCTCAGTGTTCGGCTGCTAGAGCCGCCACGTATTCTTTCGCGCGTAAGGAACACTCTGTATTTCCGCTAACTGTGATGACGCCGCGTGGACCGGGCATTTTAAGTGTTAGGTAGGCGTGATGCGGTACTGCATTAAAACAAGCGAAGGCCATTCTTCCGAGTAGTGCGTGATAGCCACTTCGGAAAGGAGCGATGTCAAAGGTTAATTCCTCGCTTCTGAAGTTGTCGGGAGAAGCGAATACAACCTCTAGTACTAGAGAGCCCGTACAGTGGGCCTCAACGCCTGGTATTACTCCTTTAAAGGTAGTGTTACTTATGCTGATCCTTGAAGGGTATATCCCCATTTTGCGGACAGTGTCCTGATATATCAGGTTTAGACTGCTGCCGCCGTACATAAGGACTCATGTGAGATGGTATCCGTCAATTATTGGGTCGAGCACCAAGGCAGCCGATCCGTCGTGCCGGATACTAGTCGGATGGTCCCTACGGTCAAAGGTGATCGGGCAGGCCGACCAGGGATTAAATTTAGGGGCGACGGGTTAAAAGCATGTACGTCTCGGAGTGTGCGCTTACGCGTTCTCTTTGGAATGTGAGTTACATAAATCATATTCACTGTTTTGACTTCTGGTGGGAATTTCTTCTGTCCTCTAGTGTTCGGCTAACGAGGCTCGTCCTCATCTTCATTTGGCGTCTCCCTCCCCTTTTGTTCGACATTCAGTTTGCCGGCCTGTTTGAAAACCCAGCACTCTCTGTGGGTGTGGTTTTCAGGTTTTTCGGGGGTGCCGTGAAGCTGACATAATTTGTTTAGAATCTTTTTTAGGCTGGACGGTCCATCTCTGCTGCCTTTAAATGGCTTCTTTCATTGACTGGGTCGAGAGCCCATGAATCCGGCAATTACTGTCGTGTTCTCTGGGCTGTCATTATTCTTTCGACGGTTGTTTTTGTTGCGTCGCGGCTTCCTGTTGCCATCCCTAACTTCGGTGCTTGGTCGCTGGTGCTGCTACGGGCCAGCCAGCTGTCCTCGCCCGCGCAAAAGCGGGTCATGAGGCTTGTTAAGGCTGCCATCGTCCTCGACTTTTCTTGGCCGAGGTGTCTGGCAAGCCATTCGTCCCGAATCCTGTGTTTGAAAGCCGCTAGGGCTTCGGCGCCCGGGCAATTGAGTATTTGATTCTTCTTAGTAAGAAATCTGTTCCAGAGCTTTCGGGCTGACTCTCCGGGCTGTTGAATTATGTGGCTTAGGTCGTCTGCATCCGGAGGTCGGACGTAGGTCCCTTGAAAATTGGCCCTGAAAGCATCCTCGAGCTCTTCCCAGCTTCCAATTGAGTTTTCGAGAAGGCTTTTTAGCCATGCCGAGTTGGTCCCTTGGAGTTGATCGGGTAGGTATTTAATGGCGTGGAGATCGTCTCCGAGAGCCATGTGGATATGAAGGATAAAGTCCTCGATCCAGACCCCAGGGTCTGTAGTTCCGTCATATGCCTCTATATTAACGGGTTTAAATCCTTCCGGAAATTCATGATCCAGTACCTCATCGGTGAAGCACAGGGGGTGTGCGGCACCCCTGTATTTGGTTGTGTCGTGGCATGCTGTCGACGGTTGTTGTGTTCGGTTCTGATTTCGAGTTGGTGCTCGATCGATGTGATCGTTTCGGTAGCTCTGATCCTGTGCTAGAGCACGCTTCCTAGATCCATAGATGGACCTGGCCATGCCGGACTTTCTGTCCAGGAGCTCACGTAAATCGTGTGCTGACTTGTGGGCGGCACCATTAGCCGTCTTGTCACGGCCATGGGACGGTCGGTCCGGCTGATCGTTCGTTTTTGGCTGGGTGGGCTCTACGGCCTCGTCGTCGAATTCGGGCGGCAGCTTGCGCTTTGGATAGCTCTTTGTGTGGAGATCGTCGCCGTATTTTTCTTCTGTGTCGAGTACTTTGTTCCACCTGCGGTTGAGCGTATCCTGCGCGGCCTTAAGCCTTTGCTTCTGCTTCTTCAGGCTCCTCGCGGTGGCGATAAGCCTTCTATGGAGGTTCTCTTGTTCCAAGAGTTTTTCTGGGATGATGAGTGTATCATTGTCCGGGCTGTTCTCCTCTCCGGAGACAGGTTGTCGATTTTTTCCCTCGGGATCGGCGTTATCTGACGTCGGCTTCGGACTGTTTTCACCATCCCCTGGCTCACCCTGCTCGATCGCTGGGTCCATGGCGTCGTCATTTCCTTTGGGATCAACCGGGGTATTATTATTTCTTGCGCTGTTGTCGCTGTTTTACTGTGGCGGGATTTAGAGCGGCGTCTACGACGCTGCTTTGGTGGCTTATCGAGGGGATTATCCTTCGTTGTATCGTCACCATCGCCTTCTTTTGGTGTGTCCACCATGTATATGTTGTATGATGTGGTGGCAGTCCAGCACCCAGTGGGTGGTGGTTCCTATTCTTCTCCTGCATCGTCGTAAATATCGTCGACGCCTTCGGAGTGGAAATCGAGTGTGTCGGTTAATTCAGCGACAATGGGTGGTGGGTGGGGAACGAATTTCTTCGTTCTCCGCTTCCCACTCGAGCCGAACATTGTTCGGTTAGGAATCTCTTGACAAGGAAAGAGACCTTAATGAGTTCAGCACATCACCTAAGGGCGAGTGCTGGAAAATATCCACGGCAGTGAACTCCATGACTGGTGCCCAATTAGATTTGACAGGCACGGACGCACGCGGTTCGGATCCTGTAGCTGGAGACGAGTCTGAGGGTCTGATGACGCCACTTTCACAGGAGGTGGGATCAGTGTTCGGCTCCAACGCCGATGGGTGTGTGGCTTACGTGGAGGGGTCCATCCACCCGTCCTCGGAAGGCACGATCTACTCCGGATTGATTCCCGGCGCCAACGCGGGTGCGGTCTCCCGAATACTGTCCGACGGCAGATCAAAGTCATGTCTGTCGTGACTATACGGCGCACCCGTCATGGGCCCGAATCCGTCGAAGATCAAGTCTTCGCGAACGTTGGAAGTATAGTTTAAGCTTCCAAACCTGACCTGATGGCCAGGGGCGTAGCTATCAATCTGCTCCAGATGGCCAAGCGAGTTGGCCTGCAGTACGAAGTCACCGAATACAAAGATCTGTCTGGGAAGGAAAACCTCCCCCTGGACCACATCGTTGAAGATAATCTAGGGATCCATCAAGCCTTATCGCGACAGCACAGTGGAACTCTCAATAAAAGCACCAATGTCGGTGTCAAAACCGGCGGATCTCAGGTAGGGGGTCCCGAACTGTGCGTCTAAGGCTAATGGTAACAGGAGGCAAGGGACATGATGTTTAACCAGGTTCGGGCCCTCTCGATGGAGGTATTACCCTACTTCCTGCTTGATTGATCTTGATGATATGAGTATTACAAGAGTTGATCTACCACGAGATCGTAGAGGCTAAACCCTAGAAGCTAGCCTATGATTATGATTGTTGTTGTCCTACGGACTAAACCCTCCGGTTTATATAGACACTGGAGGGGGCTAGGGTTACACAGAGTCGGTTACAAAGAAGGAAATCTACACATCCAAATATCCAAGCTTGCCTTCCACGCAAAGGAGAGTCCCATCCGGACACGGGACGAAGTCTTCAATCTTGTATCTTCATAGTCCAACAGTCTGGCCAAAGTATATAGTCCGGCTGTCCGAGGACCCCTTAATCCAGGACTCCCTCAGTATGTTTACTAAGAACCTTTGTTCACTTACGGCTCGGTTAACGGCTGGCCCCCCTGTGGGCGTTGTGCAGCAATGTTGCCCTCCGGGGCAGGGCCACCTAATAAAGGTTTCTTCCCTCGTTTGGAGACCTCTGCTTCCAAGTCTTCGGTGGCGGCCCTTTTCTTCCCGTGGGGAGAGGGGATACTAGATTCTCCTCCCCGTTCATCCTCCGGCAAGGGAGTACTAATTTCCCCAGTGACGACGCGTACCGTACCTCCAGCATGAAGTCCGCTTTCGGCTTCCCCATTCCTTTCCTTGTCCTCCCCTGATGGCACTTGATAAGGTGCGCGAGCCAGCATCCTGGTTAATACAGGATCCGCCGAATCTTCGGGAAGAGGGGCCGAACACCTGATCCTCTCCGCCTTTCTTATCCAGCCCTGGCCAAGGATGGTTTTTTAGAATAATGTTGTGACAAATATAATGGCAGCATGTTCGGTTGTGGAATTACTTACCTGGGTATCTGGATGGTTGCAATCGAGCCCTGCATCCTCTGTTGTGTCCAGACACTTTATTCGTGATCCAAAGAATAATTGATACATCCCTTCGAGCGTCATGCCGAAGAAGTGCTGAACAGTTGGCGGCCCTTGCGGGTTGAACTCCCACGTACGGAGAGGTCGACGTTGGCTTGGTAGGACCCGACGAACTAGCATTCCTTGGATTACTTTGACAAGACTGATGTCCTTCTTGATGAGATCCTGAATGCCGCTTTGCAATGCCCGCACATTATCGACCGATCCCCAGTCCAGTCCCTTGTTGACCCATGATGCAAGCTGTGGCGGAGGAGTGGAGCGGAAGGCAGGGGCGGCTGCACACTTTCTACCTCGGGGTGCTGTGATGTAAAACCACTCCCGTTGCCATAGGCCAGAAACTTCCGGGAAGGAACCCTTTGGCCATAAAACATCGGCACCTTTGCTTATTATAGCGGCTCCGCACTCTGCGTGTCGCCCGTCGATCATCTTCGGCTTCACATTGAAGGTCTTGAGCCATAATCCGAAGTGTGGGGTAATGCAGAGGAAGGCCTCACACACAACGATGAACGTTGAGAGGTGAAGGAAGGAATCTGGAGCTAGATCATGAAGATTTGGCCCGTAATAGAACATGAGCCCTCTAACAAAGGGATGAAGACCGAAGCCTATCCTTCGGAGAAATTGGGAGACGAATATGACGCTCTCGTTGGGTTTGGGAGTAGGGATAACTAGCCCTTGAGCAGGAAGCCTGTGAAGGATTTAGGCGGTCAAGTACCTGGCCTCCCTAAGCTTCGTGATGTCCTCCTCTGTGACAGAAGAGGCCATCCATCGGCTTTGAAGGCTGGATCCGGACATGGTTGGAGGTCCGAAGCGCTTGGACCGAGCCTTGGGTATTGGAACTCGAGGTGGGGGAAGGGAAGGATCAAGCATGGAAAGAAAGGGACAGGTCATGACCTCTTTATAAAGGGGATGAATGTCAAGCGTCCTCCGCGCAACCGTTTGGAACTTGCCTAATCCAAGGAGTCATACTAATGGAGCGGTTAGGTTACCCACGCCCGTATTGATGAGAATCCCGTGATAAGGGGACACGATCTCTGATTTGACAAGACATGCCAATAAAACCGCCTTACAAGATGTGCACTAGCAGGTTGAGAAAACGGTTTGAATAATGACCGGGCCACGTCATGATGTCACGCAATGAAAAGTTGTCAGCAGATTACACTCGTGGAATATTGTGCTCTCTACGGTGGTATGTGGAATTTGTTTTGCGGAGCCGGGCACGATTCTTGTCTTCAAGATCTACTTTGGAGTATTCGGAGAAGGAACCCTCCTTGCAATGCCGAAGACAATCTGCACGTCGGACTCATCGCCATTGAAGCCAGGTTCAGGGGCTACTGAGGGAGTCCTGGATTAGGGGGTCCTCGGACAGCCGGACTATATGCTTATGCTGGACTGTTGGACTACGAAGATACAAGATTGAAGAATTCGTCTCGTGTCCGGGTGGGACTCTCCTTTGCGTGGAAGGCAAGCTTGGCAATTCGGATATGTAAATTCCCTTCTCTGTAACCTTACCTGATGTAACCCTAGCCCCCTCCGATGTCTATATAAACCGGAGGGATTAGTCCGTAGGACAAAAACAATCATAATCATAGGCTAGCTTCTAGGGTTTAGCCTCTACGATCTCGTGGTAGATCGACTCTTGTAATAATTATATCATCAAGATCAATCAAGCAGGAAGTAGGGTATTACCTCCATAGAGAGGGCCCGAACCTGGGTAAACATCGTGTCCCCCGCCTCCTGTTACCATTAGCCTTAGACGCACAGTAGTAATTAGCAGTAGCGGTTGGCATGGAAAGCGCTAGTAGTAAGAAGATATATCAGTAGCGCGTGCTAGCCGGCGCTACTGCTAAGCTTTAGCTTTAGCGCCTTATCAGTAGCGCGCTTACCCGCGCTACTGATAGGCCAAAAACCAGCACTACTGCTAGGCTTTTCCCTAGTAGTGTCACCGGAAAAGTAGCAGACAGTTGACGGAGAAGACGGTCCAATGCTGATGAAGACGACCTGGCAATGACAATGTCATCAACATACACAAGCATGTAAATGGTAACATCATCATGAACAAAGATGAACAGTGAGGTGTCAGCTGCTGATGATGTAAAGCACAGCTGCTGAAGATGGTCACTTAGGCGAGCATACCAGGCCCGAGGTGATTGTTTTAACCCATATAACGCTTTGTGCAGTTTGCAGACCTAATCAGGATGAGCAGGGTCATGAAAACCAGGGGGCTGCCGCATATAGGCCTCTTCGGTTAGAATCCCATGCAGCAATGCATTGCTGATATCCACTTGCCGCAGGTGCCATCCACGAGACACAGCTAGGCAAAGCACAAGACACACCATGGCTGGTTTAACGACAGGGGAAAAGGTATCCATGTAGTCAATACCATGCTATAGAGTGAAGCCACGAGCGACGAGGCGAGCCTTGAATTTGTCCAGGGAGCCTCAGACTTGTGCTTTACTTTAAAAACCCATTTGCAGCTGATGATATTCTTGCCAGGAGGACAAGGCACGAGGGTCCAAGTGTTGTTCTGTTGAAGAGCAGAAAACTCGTCTTCCATGGCGGGGCGCCACTTTGCATCATTGAGAGCAAGACGTTAGGACCGGGGGGCCGCATGAAAAGCGCGGCGTTGAGGGTCATAGTGCACGGTGCCGTCAGAAGGGACCAGCGTTTGACGATGTTGTCGTGGAGCCGTGTTGTCATCGGATGTGGAGCAGTCGGTGGCGGCGCGACAACAGAAGGGGAAGCCGGAGCTGCAGAGGCCGACTCATGGGACGTGGATGCCGAAGGAGATGCCGAGGATGTTGAAGCAGGCTCCGCAGGGGAAGCCGCGTCAGGCGATCCTGGGCCGGGGCTAGGCACCTGAGGCCCATAGGTGGGTGTTGACGGCGCAGGCCCATCTGCATGGCGCATGCAGGGAGACGTCGAGCCAGGGGGCGTCGTCGATCCGGAGGGCGACGATGGAGCAGTACCTGCGGTCAAAGGAGAGCTGCACGACGGGTCAGTGAGCAAGGAAATATCATATCCTCGCATGCGATCATCCACTATAGCTGGTTGGGTAACCGGGAAGATGGAAGGAGGGGTAGGAAGAAGGGGCTCGGTTGCTTGTGATCGTGGTGAAGGGGTTGCAAATGGAAACACGTGTTCATCAAAAACAACATCACGTGAGATGTAGATGCAACCACTAGTCCGATCTAGACACTTATACCCTTTATGCATGGCACTATTCCCGAGAAAAACACATTGACGTGAGCGAAACTCGAGCGTCCTGTTGTTGCATGGCCGAAGATTTGGCCAGCAAGCACATCCGAATGCACGAAGAAATGTGTAGTCTGGTTTCTCATTCAAAAGACAAGAAATAGGTGTAGAATTTTTGAGCACACGTGTCGGCATACGATTAATGAGATACCACACGGTGAGGAAGGCCTCATCCCAAAAATGAAGAGGAAGTGATGAATGAGCAAGAAGAGCGATGCCTGTTTCAACTATATGACGATGTTTTCGTTCGGCGATGCCGTTTTGTTGTGACGTATGTGGGCAAGAGACGCAATGTGTGATGCCTTCGCGAGCAAAGTAGCAATTGAGACGGTGATACTCACCGCCCCAGTCGGACTGAACAGTTTTGATCTTAGTATCAAGCATGCGTTCGACATGTTTATGAAAAGTGTAGAAAGCTTGTTCTACATCTGATTTGCGTTTTAAAACGTAAATCCAAGTAAAACCGCTGAAATCATCCAAAAAAAACTCACATAGTACTTAAAACCACCAACAGATGTGATGGCCGGACCCTAAACATTCGTGTGAATAAGTTCAAGAGGCGTACACTACTAGGAAAAGGCCTACTAATGGCGCACCAGTTTTGCCTACTAATGGTGCACCAGTAGTGCGCCATTAGTACCACTCCACTAGTATTTTTTTTTGTTTTTTTTTGTTTTTTTCTTAAGCTCGGGTCAAATATGCTTAATCACAGGTCAAATCACACTCCATGGTCAAATTTCCCGAAAGGTCACCCATTCTCACACTACTCCAGCCCAAACACGCTTAACTTCAGAGTTTTATCCAACCGCAGCACCAGCTCACTTCACAGGCACTTGTTGATATAACTAGCATATCAATCCTATTAAATCTTGTTGATGTTTAGGACTTTGTTCATGTTCATGAGTGTGATGAAATTTTGAAAAAATATTTCAAACTTCCGTTCATATTACGTATCATATTTTGAAAAAAAATCAAAACTATTTTTTTTTCTGTTACTACTGGCGTACCTAGCAAACGGTGCGCCACTAGTAAGTTTGAAATTTTTTGAATTTTTTGCCTCCAGATCTTAAAAGCCCCGTAACTTTTTTTCTGTTAGGTTTTTTAGGATTTCGAAAATGTTTAACGGGATGATTTTTCATATAGAAAACTTTTTATTCCGAGTTCGTATGCAAAAGTTATGCCCATTTTACAAATTTCAGAGAGATTTTGCAAATAAAGTCGAAATTCATATTTGTAAATTTTTCCAATAACTAGACCACATATAACATGAGAAACTTATTTTCTTTTATTTTTTGACATTTTCATCATTTTCTTTTAATTTTTTAAACTGAAAAGGCGGTCCAAGGGGGGGTGCATTCGGTGGAATTTGGGGGCCAAGTTAGTAATGGCGCACCGTGTGGCACACCACTCCCACGATGCGCCATTACTAGTTTTGAAAGAAAAATATTGAAAAAAAAAATTAATAGTGGCTCACCGTGGATGTGGTGCGCCATTACTAGTTAAAACTACTAATGGCGCACTATCCCTGGTGCGCCATTACTAGTTTTGAAAAAAAAGTTTAAATTTTTTTTTACTAATGGCGCACCGTGAATGTGGTGCGACATTACTAGTTTAACTAGTAATGGCGCACTATCCCCTGATGCGCCATTTGTAGTTTTGAAAAAAAAATTGTTACTAATGGCGCACCGTGGATGTGGTGCACCATTAGTATTTGGACACTAATGGCGCACCAACAGATGGTGCGCCATTAGTATATAGTAGTGGCGCACCACATGTCTGGTGCGCCATTAGTGCCCATTTCATCTATAGCCCTTTTCCTAGTAGTGGTATGAGTAACATGATTGGAATTATAAAAGGATAACTGATGTATCTTTGCTCGTTGGCAAGAATCACACACACAAGACTCGAGAGATGGTGCACAAGCGAATTTATTTGATCTAAGCACTAATTCAACAACATTCTTTGCTGGATGACCTAATCTGCGATGCCAAAGAAACGAAATTGAAGGCTTGGCACCGGGTAAAGACCATCACGGCATCTACCGCGAAGAAGAACCGTCCTCGTTGCTCGGTCCTTAAGATAAAAAACACGAGGATGAAATTCAGCAAAGGCATCATTATGAGAGGCTAATCGATTAACAGAGAGCAGATTTTTGTCAACATCAGGAACGTGCAGAATATTGCGGAGGTAAAGTGGTTTAGATGAGCCAGGTATAGATGAATGACCAACATGTGAGATAGACAAACCTGCTCCATTCGCAACGTGCACCTTGTCCTTGCCGCCGTAGCGCTCGTGGACAGCGAGACGATCAAGGTCGTTCGTCAGGTGATCGGTCGCCCCTGTGTCGACGTACCAATCGGTGTCGACGGAGTAGGAGCCCGTGTTGGCGGTGTTGGCGGAGCGCTCGCGCTGATCTTCAGCCTGGAACGCGTGGTTGAAGCGGTTGCGGCAGTGAAGCGCGTCATGGCCAAACTTGCCGCAGACTTGGCACTTGAGGTTGCTGCAGCCGTTACCACGACCGCATCCGCCGCGGCCACGATTGTTGCCGTTGCTGCCGCCCTGTCCACCCTGGTTGCCACCTTGGCTGCCACGGCCAGCACCGTGGCCATCAGAGTTGCACGCGGCGACGTTCGCCGAAGGGTGGATCATGCCGATGGAGGCGTGCTGCTCGAGGCCGAGTTCGGCGCTGAGGAGGAGCGCGTAGAAGCTGCTGAGGCTGATGGGGTCGTCGTGCGCCGTGTCCGACGCGACTAGTGGCTCAAACTCGGGACCTATTCCAGCGAGTATGTAGCCCATCACCTCCTCGTCTGTGCGAGGCTTGCCGATGGACGCCATGGCATCAGCAAAGCCCCATATCTTGCGGTAGTACTCCGAGGCGGTGAGGTCCTTCTTCTTCAGATTAGAGAGCTGGTAGCGCAGCTGCATGACGCGGGCACGATTCTGTGAGGCAAACATGTCATGAAGAGTGGTCCAGACCTATTCAGACGTGCGGAGCAGAGTCATCTATCCAAGGATATCCTCGGTCATGGAGCCGAGGAGAGCGATCATCACCAGCTGATCCTGCTGGTACCACCAAAGAAACGCCGGATTGGCCACCTCCTTCGCCGCATCGCCGGTGCCTTCTCTGATGGTGTTTGGCGGCGCCGTTTCGGAGCTGGAAACATATCCGAACAAGCTGTTCGAGGCAAGAGCAGGGACAGCCTGGGTCTTCCACAGAAGGAAGTTGTCCCTCGTGAGACGCAGGGTGATAAGGTTTCCGACCGAGGTGATCGTGGGTGCGGCAGAGAAGCTTGAACATCGGGGTGGTGGTGAGGGCGCCGGAGGTGTTGGAGAGGAGGCTAGGGGTGGTGCCGTCCATGGTGGAAGATGGGATCTTGGTGCTCTGTATACCAAGTTAGAGAGGATAGTTTGTCGTGCAATACCCCAAGGGGCAGGTCATGTATTTATATGGGCAATGACTGGATTGCCAAGATTACAAGTACAGGATAAGTACAAGTGTACAACAACCGTGAGATATATTCTGGTTGTTTAAACAAGATATACATGACCTATATCTAACCAACATAGTTAGGATCTTGTACGTTAACACCGGTCCCATCATGCCTAGCTCCATATAGCTCCCATCTCAGGTTCTCCAGCTTGCCGCCCATGCCTAAAAGTGTTGTATCCATAACTATTTTCCTCTCGTATATGCATTCATACGAGAATTTCTCCTTCTGCTAGTACTACTTCATGTATGTAAATACATCCATGACAGCTTCATGTTGTCACCTCAACGAGCTGACCTCATCGCTCCACAAACGCGAACGTCGAGTCGCTTCATGCAGGGACAACAAAAAATCAGGTCGGATCACATCACGACCTTTGAATAGCAGGCATCTCCATTTATTTTATGCATAAATATTTAATATTATGTACTTTATGCATAAATAATTAGCAAAATCTGCATTTCATATATATTTAGCTCAAACAGTATCAGGTTGAAAAATCAGAAGGTCGCAGAGACCTACCACATTTTTACGTCTCTTTTATAGTTTGCTAAATAAATATGACACACAGCTATTCAGCACAATCATTATGCTGAACCCCTTGGGATAGACAAATTGCAGAAGGGCAAATCGACTCTTTGTTGAGGAACTCGGGGCCCCCCCCCCCCCTCTCCCCGCCCAAGGGTTGTAGCGTGCATTCCTGTTTTTTGATTCGGACCCTTGTGGTGCTTCTTCGGACGACCTCCCACACCTTCGTGCCCTGAGGCTGCATCAAACCCATCCCATTTTTGGTAGTCCTTTCTTTGAGGGGAGTAACCAGTGAGGATGCCGGACGACTGAATCAAGCATTCTAGTCACTCCGAGCTCTACTAAATACGCCTACGGCGTCAACCAGCACAAAAGGGGATCTCTGTTCCTAACAAGTACAGACGCACTTCACCACCTCTACAATATAAGCAAACAAATATCTCATTTTTCAAGCAACAAAAAGCACATAAATGAGGTCAACCAAAATTAATGAAAACTCCATTTCCACACAGAATGGGCGCTAACTTGCTTACGGCAAACACGAAAAAAATGACAAACTCACTTCAAAAGCTCTCAAAGGGCAAATATGACGCCGTACTAATAAGCATCGCAAAGAGAATTGCGAAGTTTTTTTGTCTCCAGGATACAGGTCTACGCCTAACGGCGGCTCTCCATAGCGTAAAAGGATGCCAGGGCCTTTGCATCACACTTCACCGCTTGAATGGCTCAAACTACGTCAACAATGCCAAGAGCATTGAAAACGTCGCCAGGCCTACCTCGGAGCCCGGATGTTCTGAAGACAGAGTTTACTGACCAGCATCTTCCCATGGAATGATGACGCCATCTTCGTCCAATTCTAGTTCAACGACTCGGTGAACAAGGTCCACAATCACGTTTGGGTGCATAACGACACACCCGAGTTCGTGACTTTCTACTCCAACCCGCTCGACAATGTGGATAACATGCTTTTAGCATCGAAGAGATGGATCCAAATTGCTTGAAGATGGGCTATTCCGCAATAATATGTATTTTTATATGCATTTTCCTTTTTTTCTAGGTGTTTCTCTCCCTTCTTTATATTTATTATTCTATTTTGGTCAAAGAACTATATATGGACACTTGTTTTATATTAGTGTGTATATATATGTCCAGTACTTGGCCCTCTGTACCGCTCACTTATTGCCTCTCTTCTTCCTTCCTCCATTATCTCTCTCCAGCCCCCCAATTCCCACTTTCTTCGTACCAATGCCGGGGAGCCCAAACGCACTGCGCAACACTGGTCGGTCTGTGGTACCCGTTTGACTCTGCTGGCCATCAAGCTGGATATGCAGAGGAAGATGGACACAAAGATGATATGCGGAGGAACATGGCCACAAAATTAACCAAGAGTGGAGACAGGGCTCCACCTCCACCAGGGGAGTTTTGGCGACTGCGTGAGGCGACCGCGGCGACTCAGGTGAGCGCGGGGAGCTGGCCGCCGATGCCGGCGGATCCTTCTGCGAGGCGAGTAGGGGGGAGGTTCTGGGCCCTTGCGGGTTCGGATGAGGACGATGACGACGGGGAACCCGCCGGCAGGTCGCCGGCTGATTACTCGCCGTCGCCTTCCGACGTGATCTGCGAAGCGTTCAACCCCGGATACTCGGAGGAGGAGGTGGCCGCGCTGGTCGACAAGATTGTGCCGGGCGATGATCCGGCGCAGATCGGGCTGAGTTCAGAGGATAGGGTGGAGGTGGTTCGCCGGATCGTTCACCGGAGGACGGCGGCGACGGCGGTTCGGCCTTGGAAAGGGCCGCTACCTAAGGTATGCATCCAACCTTTAACTTTGTCCGATTTCATTCCGCAAGATGCTTGGACTAGAGTGGTTCGTAACTTGCAACGCCGGCGCCGGTGAGCCGTACGGCGGCTGGGATCCGGGCGGCTAGGGTTGATCGTTTGAAATTGCTCCTGGGTCGTGATGAGTGGGCCGGTTGTGGACCCGTGCTTGGGCATGAGGCCCAACATGGGGGAGCGGACGAGGGGCAGTCTGGAGGGGTCTCGACTAGGCGAGTGGCCCAGGAGAACCATGACGTGCTTCCTCTTTCGCTCGAGCCGTGCAGGTTTGGCGACGATCTTGATCGAGCAAGCCGGGTCGGGGTTGATCCGAAGCTCGATGGGCCGGCGGCTGCATTTGGGCCATTGTCTACGGGGTATGAGGCCCGTTTGGACGTGGAAACTAGCGCTTCTGCGGGGGGGGGGGGGGGGGCGGGGGGGGGGGGGGGTGGGGGGGGGGGGGGGGGGAAGAACGGGGGGGGGGGGGGGGGGGGCGGGGGGGGGGGGGGGTGGGGGGGGGGGGGGGGGGAAGAACGGGGGGGGGGGGGGGGGGGGCGGGGGGGGGGGGGGGTGGGGGGGGGGGGGGGGGGAAGAACGGGGGGGGGGGGGGGGGGGGCGGGGGGGGGGGGGGGTGGGGGGGGGGGGGGGGGGAAGAACGGGGGGGGGGGGGGGGGGGGAGGGGAGGGGGGGGCGGAGGGGGGGGGGAAGGGGGGGGGGTGGGGGGGGGTGGGTGGGGGCGGGGGGTGGGGGGGGGGGGGAGGGCGGGGGGGGGGGGGGGGGTGCATGCACGCATCGTTCTTCCTCTCTTTCGTCGTTGCTGCGCCCTAGGGTTCGTCGTTCGCCGCGTCTGCGCTCCGCCGGATCGGGCCGGGCGCGCCACATTCTCTCACTTGGTTCGATTGCGGGTGCTGGCGGAGCTCCTCCTCCCGGGAAGAAGCCGCCTCCCAATGGGGCGGGGCGGGCTGCGGGAGTGCCGCCGCCGGGTTCTGGCAGTGGACGGGGCGTGGTGCCGCTCGGACCAGGCGCTGGCCGAGGCCTGCAGGTGCCCGCGTCGGGTGGCCTCCGGGGGCCCTGCTTGGAGGCCGCCGGCATTGCTGCCTGGCGGGAGGGGAGGACCGGGCGGCCCAGCTTCTGGTGTTCGGCCGCCTGTCCCGGGGGGTGCGGCGGTGGCTATAGGCAGGGGGACTGTGCCGCCTAGGCCTCCTCCGCCTTCGGGTCCGGTGCTAAGACCGCCTCCGGCCGTGCAGAGCACGGCGGCCGTGGTTGCCGTGGGCCGAGGTGCGGCGCCGCCCAGGCCCCCGGCTCCTCCTCCGCATATCGCTGCTCGCCCGCCCGTTTCTACGATTGCGCCCCGAGGACAATGGGGGGCTGACGGATACGATGCTTACGGGACGGGTCAGCACCGTGGTTCTTCTTCCACGGTGGTGGCCGTGGCTATGCCTGGCAGAGTGATGGGTCTGCCGAGAGGCCTTTCTTGGGTCCCTCAGGTGGATTCGTCGAGGGGCCCTTGGATCCTGGACATCGGCAGCGACAAGGGTACCGAGGCTATCGGGGTGGTCGGGGAGGCAGAGGGGGCCGCTACCGTACACGTCCTCCGCCACCACCTGTTGTTGTCGACCAGACGACAGCCGACAGGACTGCCGAGGAGCCTCTGTTGCCCGGCTGCGCTATGGAGGTCGTTACGGCTCTTGCCTCTGTGCAGGTTCCTGAGAACGAGGTTATGACCGATGTGTCTGCGGAGTTGTCAGATAAGTCTAAGGCTGATAGGGCATCCAAGTGGGCGCGTAGGAAGGAAAAGATGCTTTGTTGCCGGTGCGGTGACAAGGGTCACTTCATCGCGGAGTGTGTGGCTATGTTATGTGATACCTGTGGTAAGCTGGCTCACGAGACTGGGGAGTGTCCGATGCTGCGAGATCAGGCACCGTCACTCATGATGTATGGAGTATACTATGCTGAGTTAACGTTTTTTGAATCTCCAAATGAGCGAGAGGCTACTTTGGTAGAGCCAAGGAGGAACAGGACGCTTACAGGCAATTGTTCGGATGTGAATTAGGGGCTTTACCTTTCACCTACCTAGGTATACCCATTCACCATCGTAAGCTTACAAATCGACAGTGGAAATGCATTGAGGATCGGTTTGAAAAGAAACTTAGTTACTGGAAGGGCAAACTTATGTCATATGGAGGCTGGTTAATTCTTATTAATTCGTTACTCACGAGTATGCCGATGTTCCTACTATCTTTCTTTGAGGTTCCAGTTGGGGTTAGGAAAAGACTGGACTTCTACCGATCAAGATTTTTTTGGCAGAGTGATGAAATCAGGAGAAAGTATAGACTCGCCAAGTGGGATGTCATTTGTCGACCTAAGGACCAAGGGGGGTTGGGTATCAAAAATCTTGAGGTCAAGAACAGATGCCTGCTTAGTAAGTGGCTGTATAAGCTTTCGGGTCCGACTGACGCAACTTGGGCGCAGATTCTTCGTAACAAGTATCCGCAGTCCAAAACTTTGTCACAGGTGACAGTGAGACCAACTGATTCGCCTTTTTGGAAGGGGCTTATAAGAGTCAAGGCAACCTTTTTTAATAGAACAAAGTTTATTGTCGGTGATGGAAATAACACACGTTTCTGGGAGGATACTTGGCTGGGTAATACACCTTTAGCAATACAGTATCCAACCATGTATCGTATTGTCCAGCGACGTGATGCGCTAGTTGCAACGATTATGCAGTCCATTCCCCTTAATATTCAGTTTCAGCGGGTGCTTGTTGGTGAGAGATGGGAAGCTTGGCTCCGTCTGGTGCGTAGACTGATGGAAGTCCAGCTAGCGCAACAGCCCGATCAGCTATGTTGAAAGCTTACTAGGAACGGACAATTTACTGTGAAGTCGATGTACAACGATGTCATCAACTCCACTGTCATTCCTAGTACCAAACATGTTTGGAAAGTAAAAGTGCCTTTGAAAATTAAAGTGTTTATGTGGTTTGTCCATAAACAGGTAATTTTAACAAAGGACAACTTGGTCAAGCGTAATTGGACTGGATCTACTAGATGTAACTTCTGTGATCAGGACGAGACCATTAAGCATCTCTTCCTTGACTGTCCTTTGGCGAGAATTATGTGGCCCACTGTGCAAATTGCTTTTAACATTACTCCTCCGGGTACGGTCGGGTCGTTATTTGGAACGTGGCTGGATGGGATAGAGTCCGGTAGAGCTAGACATATTCGTGTAGGAGTGTATGCGTTGTTATGGGCAATTTGGAACAGCAGAAATGATTTGGTTTTTAACAGAATAACTACTATTCATTTTTTGCAGGTTATTTTCTGTGCTACGGCGCTGATCCGTATGTGGTCCTTACTCACTCCGACGGAGGTCAGGGAGCGTTTGGTTACTGGATCTGTCCGGTGGGAGAAGGTAGCGCGGGATATCTTTAACCGGTTTGGTTGGCGGTCATGTAATAGGATAGGCAATTAGTTTTCCTATCTTTTATCTTACCAGCCGGTTGTGGCCTTGTGGTTTTTTCTTGGTTTAGATTCGAGGCTCTCGGTGAGCTCGCCTTTATTTTGTTGAAGACTATACGACTTTGTTGAACCTATTTTATTTATCGAGGTGGTCGTATGCATCGCTCTGATGCAGAGGCCGGGGAGTTCCCCTTTTCAAAAAAGAAAAGATGGGCACAAAATAAGCTATATCTGAAACGACTACGATGGATCCCTCCAGTTCGACGACAGCGTCGGTCATGGTACATGTGAATCCGATCTGAATTTATGCCACTGGTGTTTATATATGAGTGGTCAGATCCCAAATCCACCCCGCCCACACTCCCCAGTCCACCCTGTTGCCTCCCCAATCCACCCCGATACCTCCCCCATGATCGGTCGTAAATGGACGAACCAAGCCGCAGTCGCTCACCAGCGCGGAATCGACGCTCCTGATCCGCCACCGACCTCCCGCTGCTGCCGCCAAATTGGATGTTCCACGACATGCGGCATCGAAAGTCCTTGTCGTTGGTCTTGTCTCGGGCGTACTGACATAAGGGCGGCGAGCCATTACAGCTGCCGGGCGAAACTTAATTTCCCCTTCGGCAGCCGCGACGCCCCAAGCCAATCTCCATTGATCCCCGTCGCCGTGAGGTGAGGGACAATCGGCTCGCCCTCGTGAAGATCGAGACCGAGTGGTACAACGAGGCATACATGGCCGAGCTCCGAGCAAATCATCCGGAGCTTGTTGCCGAGGGGCTGCAGGTGTACGAGCTCTGCAAGAAACGTGTCGATGGAGCTGGTCCTTCTACCAACCCCGACTCTGACGAAGACGGCAACGGTGACAAAGTCTCTGGCAAGGAGGGCTCCGGCGATGACGATGTGGACTGGGATAAGTTCGAGGCCGATGAAGATTAGTTAGTTCAGCTTAGCATGCTAGAAGTAGTTATATGTCTTCGAATCGAGTACTTTGAATCAAGTAGTTTAAACTTATGTTATGCAATGCATTATTTACTACTTTTGTTTCAAAATGTGTTCGAATCGAGTGGCTACAATTAGTGTTTTAAATGGAGTTTTGTTAAAACCAATTCTAGAGAATTACATTTAAGAGTGTCATTTGTACACAAATGAAATGGTCTAACTTCTCATGACATAATTGAAATCTAAACCATCGCTATTTTTTCAGTGGAGACAACAAATATTCAAGTTCTTGACGTGAAATTGCACAGAAGAGCTACATGGACACTGATTATGATCGAAAAAGCATGGAGCAGCAGCGATTAGCTGAATGGAACAACTACATGAACATACAATCACTATTTGTACTCGTAGTTCATATGTATTTGTCTAAGTGTAAGATTTATAGCGAGAGAAAAAAATCAATTGCACTCCATTATGAACAACTATAGCACACAACAACTTTGCGCACGTTCAACAGTCTGATCTATATTGTACATATGTATTTGAGCATTTCATTATATATAAATGAAATAAATGATAATTTTCAATTTTTTAATGCAGAAATACTTACCAGTGGCGTTAATACTACAGGAGACATCGTACATCAATTACTATGTGGCTGCGTCTATGAGATCGGACACCGGAGGTCCATTACACATTATCAGCGTACAGCTTCAACACCACTATCGAACTACACTTAGACTGCCCACAGTGGGCGTAACATAGGTGGTAACGTCACACATATTTAGACAAAATAGAGTCAATTAATTAATGAAGAAGCAGAGTCATGTGGTAATATAGGGCATCTCCAACAGGTTGTATGTTAGTCTTGTTGGTAAAATGACCATGTCATCAATCAACAAGCTATCATACAACTACTCCAATAGGTTGTATATAAGTTATCCAATAGATGGTGAAAAAATAAACGTGATTGCTCTCTATTTCGTGTTGAAGCTTGTGCAAAGGTTGGTGGTCAATTTACATAGAACTTTGCTCTCTCACTACATTTATTACATGCCACATCATCACTATGTCCTACGTGGCAAATTTACCAACACCTATCTTAGACTAGCCACAAAGGGGAGTAACTTAGACTAGTAACATGCCTATGTTACTAGTCTATGTTACTACCTCTGCAGTCGAAAGTAACATATGTGTGGTAACATGCAACACTTCATTTATTAGGCTATAGACTCATCTTACCTTAATATGTGTGATGCTACTGATACTACTAGTAACTAGCTATGTTACCACATGCCTTTCTTTCTTCATTTATTGCTTGCCACATCATCTATTTTACCTAGATATATGTGATGTTGCTACCTATGTTACTCCCACCGTTGGAGATGCCCTTACTAGTAGTATGAAGTTGGTCGTAATGCTAGTATCATAAGCGGTATTATGTTTGCCAACTAGACTTTTTGGATGATGTGGCACACAATTAAATGAGGAAAGAGAGGATGTGGTATCATATCATGATATCGTATCATATTAAATGTTGTACTACTTTGTGTCATGCATGGCAATTAATAAGGCAGCCTAAGATACTAACTTATTATACTATGCATTATGGAAGTAGTATCATACACTAGTATCATATGCATAATACTAGTATACACTAGTAGAAAAAGGGCCTATAGTCCTGGTTCGTAAGGGCCATTAGTCCCGGTTTTTGAACCGGGACTAAAGTGTCGGTACTAATGCCCTAAACATTTAGTCCCGGTTCTTGCATAAACCGGGACAGATGGGCCTCCACGTGGCCGGTGCGGCGAGCCCAGGCAGGAGGCCCTTTGGTCCCGGTTGGTGGCACCAACCGGGACCAATAGGCATCCACGCGTCAGCGTTTCAGGTGCTGGGGTTTTTCTTTTTTTTTTTGAAAGGGGGGGTTAGGGGGTTTTGGGGGTTTTATTTAGGTGTTTCATATAGTGTGTTATCTAGCTAATTAATAGAGAGAGGTGTCCTCTCTTATCTCCATGCTTGGTCGACGCTACGTACTATACGTATAGAGAGGACTAGACACGCTAGCTAGCTAGTAAGCAAATGAAGGAAACAGAAGATCGTCATGAACATATGCATATAGAGAGAAGTGATATCGACCACCTCTCCTTCTCTGAGATATTGGTCGAACAAGAAGTTCTCGTATATCTATCCGACGCTACGTACTGGCTACATATATATAATATAATTATCTCTTACAATATAATCTCCTAATTCCAAATGAACTCAACGTCCACATGGTATTCTCCATCTTTAGCGATCACGTGGTCAAGAAAGAATGCCGCCAATTCCTCTTGAATTCCTCGCATACGATCTGGTGGTAGGAGTTCATCCCGCATCCGAAATATCTAATTTGAAGAAGGGGGTCAATACATATATATGAATAAATGAAACTGAACACAAATGATGGTAATAAAATAAAACTGTGAATATTATTATTTACACACTTCATATTGTTTGTCAGAGTAGCCCCGCTCACAGGTCGTGTGGCGGATAGACTCGCAAATGTAGTATCCACAGTAATCATTCCCTTGTTCTTGCCACAACCACTTTACAAGAAATAAAGGTCAATTAAACTGATAATTAGCAAGCATGCTAAATGGTATTGATGAAACTAGCGCTTGAATCACTAGGAGATGCGTGGAACATGCTACTATAGTACTTACTTTCGGTGTCTAAATTGCAGCTTCTTCGGCAGTCCCGGAGTTTTTGACGTCAATTTTTTCCCAGCTCGTCGTTGACCACTGATTGTACTTCCCGACCGCGACGCTTCCACAAATGACTTTGTAAGAATGCGCTCATAGTTGCCTTTCGTCGGAGACTTTGGCGGTTTCTGCAGGGCAGCCAGAGTACGCTTCACTTTTACCAGATCTATCTTCTCCTCCGGAGGTGGATGTTTCTTTGCTTTCACCCCATCAAAGAAGTTATCCACTTCGGCTTGCACGATCCACGTATTTTCCTCCACGGTCCTCTCGTATGGTAACTTCTCTGGAGTCTTGAGAGAAGGACCGTATTTGTATTGCCGCCCGGCTTTGGATATGCTGCTAGACGCCGGAGCAGATGGAGCGACTGCTGCTGTCTTTCCTTTCTTACAAGGCGGAGGCGGAGGACTACGACACGCCGGAGCAGCCGGAGCGGCGGCGGGCCTCTTGATCCGCCCTTGTTGACGAGGCGGAGAAGGAGGAGGCTGGCTGCTCAGGCGCGCTGGCTCAGGCGGAGAAGGAGGCGGAGTGCCGCCACGCGCCGGAGAAGGAGGCTGAGTGCCCTGATCACTCGCCGGAGGAGGAGGCGGAGGAGGAGTGTCGGTGTCAAAACTGGCGGATCTCAGGTAGGGGGTTCCGAACTGTGTTTCTAGGCGGATGGTAACAGGAGACAAGGGACACGATGTTTTTACCCAGGTTCGGGCCCTCTCGATGAAGGTAAAACCCTACTCTTGCTTGATTAATATTGGTGATATGGGTAGTACAAGAGTAGATCTACCACGAGATCAGAGAGGCTAAACCCTAGAAGCTAGCCTATGGTATGATTGTTGTTCGTCCTAAGGACTAAATCCCTCCAGTTTATATATGCACCGAACAGGGTTAGGGTTACACAGAGTCGGTTACAATGGTAGGAGATCTACATATCCGTATCGCCAAGCTTGCCTTCCACGCCAAGGAAAGTCCCATCCGGACACGGGACGAAGTCTTCAATCTTGTATCTTCATAGTCCAGGAGTCGACCAAAGGTCATAGTCCGGCTATCCGGACACCCCCTAATCCGGGACTCCCTCAGTAGCCCCCGAACCAGGCTTGAATGACGACGAGTCCAGCGCGTAGATTGTCTTCGACATTGCAAGGCGGGTTCTTCTCCAAATCCTGTGTACCTATTGAATAGTGTCCGGCTTCTCGTAAATATCGCGCTCCTTGGCTTCCACGCCTAGTAGTGGCCATCTTCCACGTGTTGAACGAATGCGAAAAGCCAGGGTATTTTTACATTTACCCCCCTAGCTGCGCAAATGAGCTGCCTATATAAGGGACGAGGATCTAGATCCGAATCACACCATCTTCCCTTCGTGAGCTTTCATCGGAGCGCATCTGACAGAAACCCATTCCATCATGGACAGTCGACGCGGCACCTCCTCTCGCCCTCCCAGTCCTCAGCCTGGAGATTGGGAGAGATGCTCCGTCCCGCACAGCGAGCTAGTGACGCTCCAAACCAAGGGATTTCTTCCCCCAGCCTTCACGGTTCCGGTTAGAGCCGGACTCGCCACCTATAAGGGCGGAAAACAAGCGGAGAGCATCCCCAGTCCCTCCCAAGGAGAGCGGGTACGCCTTGTCCCTTATTTGATAAGAGGGCTCGGATTTCCAATTCATCCGTTTCTCCGGGGGCTCCTGGAGTTCTATGGCATCCAGTTGCACAACCTTACGCCTGCCTCCATTCTGCATATTACGGTCTTCGTGGCCCTTTGCGAGCCGTTTTTGGGTATCGAGGCTCATTTCGTGCTGTGGAAGAGGTTGTTCTGCCTCGTACCCCGTTCTCAGGAGGGGTCGATATATCAAGTGGGCGGAGCCGAACTATGGCGCATCACCGGGACCGGATATCTATCCGGAACCCCGAAGAAGGCGTCCGAAGACTGGCCTTCGGAATGGTTTTATATAGAAGATGTCCCCCTGCCGGATCCTGTTCGGATCGGCCTCCCGGAGTTCAGTAATGCTCCTTTGAAGAAACGCCTAAGCTGGCGTCCACGGAGCCCTAAGAGGGAAAATGAGAGGGACGTCCTTTACCTGATGAGCCGAATAAGGTTGTTGGCTCATTCCGGACTGACCATGATCGGTGTCATGGCCACATGCATTATGCGGGGGGTGCAGCCGCTCCAGTATAGAGGACACCCCATGTGGGATTTCAACGGGGAGGATGATGCCACCCGCCATGGCCGTAAGGTGCCGGGATCGGTCGCCGATCTGATGAAGACCTTGTCCGCATTGTACAAGGGAGAAGAGGAGGAATTTCTTCGCGTCAATCCACAGGACGGATTTTCTATGAACAATCCTCCAAGCTGGTTAAGCGGACATTTCTTTTTGCCCATCCGATCCATATTCCCATAGTCAAGTATCTCATTTTGTGATTTCGACGCAGGAACTGCGCCAGGCCGTAAAGGATATAAACAGCCTGCCTCCACAACCCGAAGATCCGGAACGGTTCCTCGGTCCGGCCTCCCAAGAGGATCCGGACATATCGGTGGAGCTGATTGATGGGGTATTTCACCAACTGAGCATTGATAATGCCCTAGTTGCCATTACGGCCGATTACCCCGGAATACTTCCAGCCTCACAGGTAACTGAGACCGAACCCCAATACTTTGAGAATGATTCATTCATGCTTATTTTTTATCACCGTATACAAACGGTGTTTTGCAAGGGGAGCCCTTGAGGTGGAAGGCCGAGCCTGCGGCAGCTAGCCAACAAGGGGCAGCACGGCCCAGCAGGCTAAAAACAAGTGCGGTCCAGATTGAAACGCCGGCGCAACGGTATGGCGTGTCACCTTATTCCCAGGTTTTATTCCGGAAGGCATACTAACGCTCGTGCTTTCTTCAGGAAAAAGAGCGCTCGCCGGACTATATCCGAAGAGGTTGCCAATCGAGCCTCCGCCAGCCAGGCTTCAAAGCCAGGCCCAGAAGCGGAGGCGAACACGAGGCGTGCGTCGGATGCTCCTCCGACAGAGGATGCCGACAGATTGTCCGCCACCAACTCCGAGGTGGAGAGTGCCATGAATCACAAGCGCCGCCGGACAATTCTTCGTGACACATGTTTCTCCCAAGAGGCATTGAACGCCTTCAATTCGGGATATGCGCACCTCCGTGCCGCTAAAGATGGTCTAGCCAGAGCCATGGAGCAGTATGTAAAAGACATACGAGTGAGGAAATTTAACAGTTATATATGCCAGTAGCCCCCGAGACTTGAAATAGTTAGAATAACTGATTTAAGGATCATTTATTGTGCAGGATCTTACAGAAAAGAATACCCAACTGTCCCAGGAGCTTGAAGAGTGCAAAGCCCAACTTGAGGCCGCACAAGCCGCGACAGGGGAAGACAAAGAGACCCTCTGTGGTAATATACGCTTTTAAAAGATAAGTATGTTGTGAAGTGCGGCGTGTGTATAAATCTGACAATACATTGCAGATGGCGCCGGGGTAGATCCGGACAAGCAACAGCTCTTGCGCCGGTTAAAGGCCGGTGAGAACGTGCTTACGAGGGTGAGGCAGGAGAAAAATAATCTCCAAGATGCCAACACCCAGCTGGGTGAGGAACTAAAAGATGTTCGTGCCCAGCTGTCTGATTCCGTTAAGGAGAATCGGCGGCTTCGACGCGGCATTTTAGTAAGTTCTTAAATGAACTTTGAAAAAAGAGTTCGGCGAGGAAGTCGACTAACAGAGTTATGTCTGTAGGTATGCTCACAGGCCGTCCTGCAGAGGAAATGCCCGGTTCTACGGGTGGCCTTCTTCCCAAGCTCTTACAACTGCACGAACGAGTTCGGTAGGTGATGAAAGGCGTCGCCCAGGCCTTGTGGTCATCTGTCTCCCTGCCCGGAGGCCTTGGGGAGCTTGCAGAGAGGCTCCAGGGAGCGCGGCGGCGCTTCCGATTATGGAAGATATCGGCCTGCCGTCAACGCGCCAGGGAGGCCTGGGCCATGTGGTGAAGACGCGGTACATGAAGGCTGACCAAACCACATGGCCGAGGTCGGACCTGTTGGGCCCGATGGGAAGGATATCCCTATGAGCTTAGTGTACGGCCAGGTAGAATTGGCCGCAAAGTATTCCCAGCAGGACTGTAAACTAGACAGCCTGTTAGATGGCATTGAAGAGGAATACAATCAGTCAAATTGACTATGTAATTTAAGGTGACATGTAAAATGCCTTCTAGCCGGATTGTAGATCGTTTGTCATAGCGGACCTTTTCGCTTCAACCTCAGGACCCAGTAGTCCGGAGTGTGTTCGAATACCCTCACGGTTATATAAAAGCCGGGGCATGCGTGGAGACCAGGCGTAGGGGTCATTAGTGCTTTATCAGACAAGTGCCCAACTAGTTATGTTATATTACATGGTTAGTAAGAAACATATTCCAGGGAGAATAGTTCTGTTAGGGGTTCCTTTCCCTGGGAGGCATGCCCTAAAGTGCATGTCCGGACTGCGAAAAAAGCAGAAAAACATCTGGGGGCAGATAAATAAATAGGTAAGAAATCTTCTTTTAGTTCACCGACCGAATATTCTCTTAAGAACGCTAGCTTTCGGCTTCACCCAGTCTGAGGTACACATCCGGCTGACCCGGCAGTAACAATTGCAGAGGTGCTCCCTTTACCACCTAGCCGAACAATCGGGAACGTAGGGGTAAGCATAGGAGCCAGGCAACCCAGCTTGGCCAAGACTTAAGTCATATCGATGCATATAATGGTGAATAAAAGGTACATGCAGAAGTGTGACACATGTATTGGGCATGAAGCCCTTATAAATAAGCTTCTGTGAAAGAAGCTCCCAGGTACAATGAGCGCGGATAGCGCGTCAAGTGTGTGCGAACAATGCGCTGACAAGCATTTGAAGGCTGGGAAAAAAAGAGAGGGAGAAGGAGAAAAATAGAAGACAACTAAAGTGTAAAATATGGACAGAGGAAGGAGACGAACTCAGAATCCGGCGCTAGGCGTAGAATCTTCGAAGACGGGCTGCGTTCCATGGGTTCGGCTCGAGTCGGTTATCCGATGCATCTCGCAGACGGTACGCTCCACCGGTCAGGACTTGGTCGATGATAAAGAGACCTTCTCATTTGGGCTTGAGTTTGTCCTTTTTCTTGTCCGGCAGGCGTAGAACTAGCTCGCCAACATTGTAAGTTTTGGCCCGTACTTCTCTGCTTTGATATCTTCGAGCCTGCTGTTGATAGAATGCGGAACGGGCTTTTGCTACGTCACGCTCCTCCTCCAAGGCGTCCAAATTGTCCTGCCGATCGAGCTCGGCTTCTCTTTCTTCGTACATGCGCACGCGAGGTGAGTCATGAATTATGTCGCAGGGCAGAACTGCCTCTGCGTCGTATACCATAAAGAATGGTGTGAATCCGGTCGTGCGATTCGGAGTGGTCCGCAGCCCCCAGAGTACGGAGTCGAGCTCCTCTACCCAGTGCGTGTTAGATTCCTTGAGGGACCGCACTAATCTTGGTTTGATGTCGCTCATAATTAGACCATTTGCTCGCTCGACTTGACTGTTAGTTTGAGGGTGATAGACTGAAGCGTAGTCGAGCTTGATGCCCATGTTTTTGCAGCAGAGTTTGACCTCGTCGGCCGTAAAGTTCGGGTCGTATCAGTGAGGATGCTATGGGGGACATTGTAACGGTGTACGACCCCTGATATGAAGTCTATCACTGGTCCGTCTTTGGCCATCTTAACAGGCTTGGCCTCTATCCATTTGGTGAATTTATTCACCATGACCAGTAGGTATTTTTGCTTGTGGGTTCCCCCTTTAAGGTGTCCAACCATGTCAAGCCCCCAGACCGCGAAGGGCCAGGTGATGGGTATAGTTTTGAGGGCGGTGGGTGGCATATGGCTTTGATTAGAAAAGAGCTGGCATCCGATGCATCTTTGGACTAAGTCCTGAGCATCTGCCCGGGCCGTCAGCCAATAAAATCCTGTACGGAAGGCCTTGCCTATAAGGGCGCGGGCTGCGGCGTGGTGCCCGCCGAGTCCGGCATGAATTTCAGCCAGAAGATTCTGCCCTTCCTCTTCGGAGATACGCCTTTGAAGGACTCCTGTTGTGCTTTTCTTATAAAGCTCTCCCTCATGGACCTTATAGGCTTTAGATCGCCGCACTATGCAGCGGGCCTCGTTTTGGTCCTCGGGAAGTTCCTGCCTGGTTAGGTAGGCTAGGAATGGTTCTGTCCACGGGGCAATGACTGCCATTATTACGTGGGCTGAGGGTGTTATTTTGTTGATAGAACCACCAACTGTGTCAGAATGTTCGGTGTGGGGCAGTGCAGGTTGGGTCCGGGTTGTTATTTCCGGACTCTCCCTCCCATAATACGGATGGCTTGAACAGCCTCTCTAGGAAGATGTTGGGGGGGACGGCATCGCGCTTTGCGCCGATACGGGCCAGCACGTCTGCTGCCTGGTTGTTATCCCGGGCTATATGGTGAAATTCGAGCCCCTCAAACCGAGCTGACATTTTTAAGACGGCATTGCAATAAGCTGCCATTTCGGATCCTTGGCATCAAAGTCTCCATTTATTTGGGATATCGTGAGGTTTGAATCCCCGCGCACCTCTAGGCGTTGAATGCCCATGGAGACTGCCATCCGGAGACCATGTAGAAGGGCCTCGTATTCGGCTGCGTTGTTGGAGTCCGTATTCATTATCTGGAGTACGTATTGAACTGTATCTCCGGTTGGGGACGTCAGAACGACGCCAGCTCCCAGGCCAGCCAACTTTTTGGAGCCGTCGAAGTGCATTACCCAGTTGGAATATGCGCCGTACTCTTTATGGAGTTCGGCTTCGGTCCATTCGGCGACGAAGTCGGCCAAAACTTGCGACTTAATAGCTCGCCGTGGCTTATAGGTTATGTCGAACGGGAGGAGCTCAATGGCCCATTTGGCAATCCGGCCCGTCGCGTCGCGGTTGTTTATAATGTCGTTAAGAGGTACTTCGGAGGCTACTGTTATCGAACACTCTTGAAAGTAGTGTCGCAGCTTCCGGGATGCCATAAACACCGCGTACGCTATCTTTTGATAATGTGGGTACCGTGACTTGCATGGAGTTAGGACAGTGGACACGTAGTAAACTGGTTTTTGAAGGGGGAACTTGTGTCCATCCGTTTCTCGTTCGACAACGAGCACCCTGCTTACAACTTGATGAGTTGCCGCGATATATAATAGCATTGGTTCGCCCATGTTGGGCGCGGCCAGGACCGGGTTTGTTGCCAATATGGCTTTTATTTCTTCGAGTCCGGCCGTGGCGGCATCCATCCACTCGAAGTGTTCAGTGCGTCGGAGGAGGCGATAAAGGGGTAATGCCTTTTCTCCCAAACGGGAGATAAAGCGGCTTAGAGCCGCCATGCATCCAGTCAATTTTTGTATTTGTTTGAGGTCTTTTGGGATATCCAATTGTGCCAGAGCTCGGATCTTGGCTGGGTTTGCTTCAATTCCTCTGCCGGATACAATGAAGCCCAAGAGCTTTCTGGCTGGTACGCCGAAAACGCATTTTTCTGGGTTGAGCTTGATGTCATATGTTCGGAGATTATCGAATGTGAGCCTCAAGTCGTCTACTAGAGTTTCTACATGCTTGCTTTTGACGACCACATCGTCTATGTATGCCTCCACTGTTTTGTCGATCTGATTTGCCAGACATGTCTGAATCATGCACTGATATGTTGCGCCGGCGTTTTTTAGCCCGAAGGGCATTGTGTTGAAGCAGAATGGGCCGTGTGGAGTGATGAATGCCATTGCAGTTTGGTCGGGCTCTGCCATCTTAATTTGGTGGTAGCCGGAGTATGCGTCGAGGAAGCACAATGAATCGTGTCCTACGGTAGCGTCGATAATTTGATCGATGCGGGGGAGGGGGAAGGGATACTTTGGGCAAGCCTTGTTGAGGTCCTTGAAGTCGATGCATAGGCGCCAGGATTTTTCCTTCTTTGGTACCATCACCAGGTTTGCTAGCCAGTCCGGATGTTTTATATCTCTGATGAATCCGGCCTCCAATAGTTTGGCTAGCTCCTCTCCCATGGCCTGTCTCTTGGGTTCGGAGAAACGCCGAAGAGCATGTTTGACTGGCTTGAATCCTTTTAGGATGTTTAGGCTGTGCTCGGCCAGCCGGCGTGGGATTCCTGGCATGTCTGAAGGGTGCCAGGCAAAAATGTCAAAATTTTCGCGTAAGAATTCTCTTAGTGCGGCGTCTACATCAGGATTTAATTGTGCCCTGATGGAGGCCGTTTTTGTAGGGTCTGTTGTATGGACTTGGAATTTGACTATTTCGTCCGCCGGTTTAAAGATGGTGGACTTGGATCTCTTATCGAGTATCACATCGTCACTATTCACCGTGGAGCACAGCGCAGTGAGTTCCTCGTCCGCTAGGGCTTCGGATAGTGCCTCAAGGACCAGTGCGGCTGTCTTATTTTCGGTGCGGAGTGCTATGTCCGGGTCACTAGAAAGAGTGATGATTCCGTTGTGCCCGGGCATTTTGAGCTTCATGTACCCACAATGGGGTATAGCTTGAAAAATTGTGAATGCCTCTCGCCCTAATAGAGCGTGGTATCCGCTGCTGAACGGGGCCACTTGGAACGTGACCTCCTCGGACCTGTAATTATCCGGCGTGCCGAACACCACATCCAGTGTGATTTTTCCTGTACAGCATGCTTCCCGACTGGGGATTATTCCTCTAAAGGTTGTGCTGCTTCGCTCAATGCGGCTCCAGTCTATTTCCATTTTTCGGAGGGTTTCCTCGTAAAGTAGGTTCAATCCGCTGCCACCGTCCATGAGTACCTTGGTAAGGCGAAAGCCTTCCACTATCATACTGAGGACCAATGTGGCTAGTGCTCGGGCTGTTCGGAATTTCGGTTCGTCACTGGCATTAAAGGTAATAGCCATTTCACTGCATGGGTTTATTGTTGCTACTTGGTAGACTTCGACAAGGCTACGGAGTGTTCGTTTCCGCATGTTATTTGATGCGTAAGTCTCGAAGACTGTTATTACCGTACTGGTATCCCTGGGCTAGTGCTCTAGAGCTAGAAGCTCTTCGCCACTTTTGGCCACCTGCCGTAGTATCCAACATGCTCTAAGGCTATGAGTTGGAGTGGCGCCCTCTGTACTATGAATTTTACAGGGTCCATTGAGCCATCCCTCCAGTATGGTTCCATGCCCTATAGAGGGTTTTTGCTTTCTGGTATTTAACCCAGGTGCCTGCCGATGATGCACCCTTTTATTTTGGACTGGGGTTGTATTCAAGGCAGGATTATCCCAAAATCTTGCTTCGGTTTTCCAGGCGCTTTCAATCGCACAGTACTTTCGTACTATGGACGCCAAGTCGGCAAAGCGTGTAATGTCACGGCGACTTATAGCGTTGAGGATCCCGTTGTCCATGCAATTATTGCAGAAGAATGAGATTGCGTCCTTCTCGCGGCAGTCCTTTATCCTGTCCATAACCAGGAGGAATCTGGCCCAGTAATGGTGTACTGTTTCTGCGGGCTCTTGCCGAATTTGAGATAGGTCGCTTATGTTTGGGTGGGCGGGTGGAATTAAACCCGGAACATCGCCCGATCTGAGACTTAAGGGCCAAGGAGCTTCCGAGCTTGGAAGCTTGGATTCTTGGATGTTGTCCGATGAATCTATCCTGCTGCCTGACTTAAGGTTCAGGGCTTGAGTGACTGTGACACTCCAAAAAATTTCCTTTGGTTTTCTCCAAAACTTTGTTGGATTTGAAGGAGGTCACCAAAACCCTTCCAAAAATCTCTATCAAAAGCTTTTTCCCTCTGGCAAATATTTTAGTTTTGTGTCTCCTTCAACTCTGGTGTTTGGTTTTTAAATTTTTCCTCTGATTGCTCTCTCCTCAAGGACTCAAGAAAATTCTTTTTGAAGTTTATTTGCTTTCAGAAGGAAACTCTAGGAGTTTTTCATCCTCTCCCATTTTTGAAACCATTCATGATTCTTCCATGCACCACATGGTAAAACCTTCCCAAAAATCTCTCCTTCCACTTTGGTGCAACTCAAACATTCTGTCCAAACTAATAAAATCCATTTTTGGATTTTATTTCAATTATTTCTTCTCCCAAAATAATTCTGTCTTTTCTTTTGAGCCTAGGTGATTTGCAAAGCAAGTACCCTAATGCTTTTGATTTTTGACCTCAATTCCACACCCCTGGATAGTCCTTGGTATCCACAACCCAGAACCATCTTGATCCACTCTTCTTATTTTCAAATATTTCAAATTTCACTCACTGCAAGTTTGGACCAGATTTGCCAAATTTGGTGAAATTCATATATACACTTCTCCAAAAATTCCACCAAAATTCAGGCAACCTCTAGTTGCAATGAGAGACCACTCCACCAAAATTCAGCTCAAGGAAAAATCCCTGGATACCGGAATCATTTTGTCGAACACCTGGCATGCACTGTTTTGTTCATATTCAGTAAATTCAGAAAGTTCAGTGTCGATCTCCGTCAGTAACTTCAGTCACGAGTCCACAGTGCCCTTGGCACGTTGCTCGCAGCCTATCCCTCTTGTCCGGAGCTTCACACGAGCGCTTGGCATGTTCCTGGCATCGGTGGCACCCTGGCCCGCCTGCGCCGGCGTGCCTTGCGGCGGCTGCACCACCGTAACGGCGACAGGTGGCAAAACTGCGGCCGTTCCGTCGAGGGCAAGCCGTAAACCTTCCTCCCGTGCTGAGCTGGACCATAAAATGGCACCACTACTCCACCTAGGCGATGCTCAAGCTCCTAAGCCGACCGTCCAGCCACAGCGCCGCCGTAATCAACTCGCCGGACTTATCCGTTCACGGCAACTGACTCGGGCCAGCTATATATAGCACCCCCGAGCCTGCTCTCGCCCCCGCACGACTCCACCACCTCACCAGACCCCGCCTAGCCACTGGAGGGGCCTCGAGGGGCCTTTCTTCCCCGACTCCGGCCACCTCCGTCCACCTCGGGCTCCGGCATCGTTCTCTCCGGTGAGAACCTCCGCCACCCTACTTCCGCCCGTAGCCTCGTACCACCTCTAGTAGGATAACCCCCACCTCAATTTTGGCCCCGCAGCTCTCTCCGGCGAGATCCACGACCGTCCGAACCGGCGTCCACCGGAGCAAGGGCCGCTGTCGACGTGGTGCTCGCCGACGACCTTTCCCACCTCCCACAGACGCGGAAGGACGTGCTGATCACGAAGGTACCGTCCGATCACTCTGCCTCGCCGTGGATCGCCGCCGACGACCACCGCACCTCTCGGGCGCCGTCACGCCCTGTTTCCCTCTTTTATATTTTTAAACCCGACAGGTGGAGCCCGCCTGTCAGCCTCTCAGTCTTTTCTTTTAAACGAAACGTTATCTGGACTTTTCCGCAGAACCCCCTGGAAGTTTTCTGTTTCATTACAGATGAGTCCTTGGGCTAAAACCTTTATAACTTTTTAACAGAAAAGAATTTTTGAGTGATTCTTTTTCTGTCCTCTTCAAATTTTGTCTAGTTTTTTATCAGATTTATTTGAAAAATATTTGGAGTAATTTTTATGCACCTCACGGTATTTACGTTAGCGCGTGTATTTTTGTTTACCGTAGATACCGAAGGAGGTGACGGAACCGCGAACTTCGCCGAGCTAGACCCCGACTACTCCGAACCAGGCAAGCAAAGTTTGAACTTTTGATATGATGAGTGTCTGGGCATGTTTCCATTATTTTTGTATCATGGCACGTTCATGAGCATTTTCGATGATAGTTCATCTCGTGAGCATTGAGGCAAATGAGCTCGGTAAATCCGTGAGTTGCTGGAAACTTGTTGCATGGCCATGAGTTGGCATGAGTGTGGGTAAGATGGCAGTGTTGTAGCATTCCAGGCTTATGCCATATCGTTGACTCAGTGTCAACATAAATCGGTCAATTTCCCGTCCGTCTTCCTTTCCGTACTACCACCTGTTTCCCGCAAGGGATACGGCCTAGTAGGTTGCAAACCACTCCCTGGTACACACCAAATCGAGAGGCCGGGATGAAGGTTCCATGGCCCTGGATTAAAGCCTTTCATCCGGTCAGGGGGCATGGGTGTTTCCGGTTGGGACCGAGAGGGGGGCACCCCTTAGAGCGCGCGTATATAAATTTGATCCCATGCTATTCGAGATTGTGATCTCCCCGTCTCAAAGTTTTTCTTAAACGCTGTCTAGGGTGATTCCTGGCAACGTGAGGTATGATGGGTGTGTACTAGCTAGTTGTGTTTCCTCTGAAATACCGTAAACGGAACTAGTCCTTCGTGACTACGGAAATGTTGGAAATATTCCCTAGAGGCAATAATAAATTAGTTATTATTATATTTCGTTGTTCATGATAATCGTTTATTACCCATGCTATAATTGTATTGATAGAAAACTCAGATACATGTGTGGGTACATAGACAACACCATGTCCCTAGTAAGCCTCTAGTTGACTAGCTCATTGATCAATAGATGGTTACAGTTTCCTGACCATGGACATTGGATGTCGTTGATAACGGGATCACATCATTAGGAGAATGATGTGATGGACAAGACCCAATCCTAAGCCTAGCACAAAGATCGTAGTTCGTATGCTAAAGCTTTTCTAATGTCAAGTATCATTTCCTTAGACCATGAGATTGTGCAACTCCCAGATACCGTAGGAATGCTTTGGGTGTACCAAACGTCACAACGTAACTGGGTGGCTATAAAGGTGCACTACAGGTATCTCTGAAAGTGTCTGTTCGGTTGGCACGAATCGAGACTGGGATTTGTCACTCCGTGTGACGGAGAGGTATCTCTGGGCCCACTCGGTAGGACATCATCATAATGTGCACAATGTGACCAAGGGGTTGATCACGGGATGATGTGTTACGGAACGAGTAAAGAGACTTGCCGGAAACGAGATTGAACAAGGTATCGGGATACCGACGATCGAATCTCGGGCAAGTACAATACCGCTAGACAAAGGGAATTGTATACGGGATTGAATGAGTCCTTGACATCGTGGTTCATCCGATGAGATTATCGAGGAACATGTGGGAGTCAACATGGGTATCCAGATCCCGCTGTTGGTTATTGACCGGAGAACGTCTCGGTCATGTCTGCATGGTTCCCGAACCCGTAGGGTCTACACACTTAAGGTTCGATGACGCTAGGGTTATAAAGGAAGTTTGTATGTGGTTACCGAATGTTGTTCGGAGTCCCGGATGAGATCCCGGACGTCACGAGGAGTTCCGGAATGGTCCGGAGGTAAAGATTTATATATGGGAAGTCCTGTTTTGGTCACCGGAAAAGTTTCGGGTTTTATTGGTAACGTACCGGGACCACCGGGAGGGTCCCGGGGGTCCACCAAGTGGGGTCACCATCCCCGGAGGGCAGCATGGGCCAAGTGTGGGAGGGGACCAGCCCCAGGTGGGCTGGTGAGCCCCCCCACAAGGGCCCAAGGCGCCTAGGGTTTGGGGAGGGGGCGCCCCACCTAGCTTGGGGGGCAAGTTTCCCCTCTCCCCCCCTTGGCCGCCCCACCAGATGGGATCCGGGTTGGCCACCGCCCCCTAGGAGGGAACCCTAGAGGGTCGCAGCCCCCTCCCCTCCCCCTATATATACTTGAGGTCTAGGGGCTTCCCAACACATGAGTTTTCACCTCTTCATGGCGCAGCCCTGCCTCTCTCCCTTCTCCTCTCCCGCGGTGCTTGGCGAAGCCCTGCAGGATTGCCACGCTCCTCCACCACCACCACGCCGTTGAGCTGCTGCTGGACGGAGTCTTCCTCAACCTCTCCCTCTCTCCTTGCTGGATCAAGGCATGGGAGATGTCACCGGGCTGTACGTGTGTTGAACGCGGAGGTGCCGTCCGTTCGGCACTAGGATCTCCGGTTATTTGGATCACGACGAGTACGACTCCTTCAACCCCGTTCTCTTGAACGCTTCCGCTTAGCGATCTACAAGGGTATGTAGATGCACTCTCCTTCCCCTCGTTGCTAGTTTCTCCATAGATAGATCTTGGTGACACGTAGGAAAATTTTGAATTTCTGCTACGTTCCCCAATAGTGGCATCATGAGCTAGGTCTATTGCATAGATTTTTTGCACGAGTAGATCACAAAGTAGTTGTGGGCGTTGATTTTGTTCAATATGCTTACCGTTACTAGTCCAATCTTGTTTCGACGGTATTGTGGGATGAAGCGGCCCGGACCGACCTTACAAGTACATTTACGTGAGACAGGTTCCACCGACTGACATGCACTTGGTGCATAAGGTGGCTAGCGGGTGCCAGTCTCTCCCACTTTAGTCGGAACGGATTTGATGAAAATGGTCCTTATGAAGGGTAAATAGAAATTGGCATATCACATTGTGGTTTTCCGTAGGTAAGAAACGTTCTTGCTAGAAACCCATAGCACCCACGTAAAACATGCAAACAACAATTAGAGGACGTCTAACTTGTTTTTGCAGGGTATGCTATGTGATGTGATATGGCCAGGAAGAATGTGATGAATGATATGTGATGTATGAGATTGATCATGTTCATGTAATAGGAATCACGACTTGCATGTCGATGAGTATGACAACCGGCAGGAGCCATAGGAGTTGTCTTAATTTATTGTATGACCTGCGTGTCATTGAACAAACGCCATGTAATTACTTTACTTTATTGCTAACCGGTAGCCATAGTAGTAGAAGTAATAAGTTGGCGAGACAACTTCATGGAGACACGATGATGGAGATCATGGTGTCATGTCGGTGACGATGATGATCATGGAGCCCCAAAGATGGAGATCAAAAGGAGAAAAATGATATTGGCCATATCATGTCACTATTTGATTGCATGTGATGTTTATCATGTTTATACATCTTATTTGCTTAGAACGACGGTAGTAAATAAGATGATCCCTCATTAAAATTTCAAGAAAGTGTTCCCCCTAACTGTGCACCGTTGCGAAAGTTCGTCGTTTCGAAGCACCACGTGATGATCGGGTGTGATAGATTCTTACGTTCACATACAACGGGTGTAAGCCAGATTTACACACGCAATACACTTAGGTTGACTTGACGAGCCTAGCATGTACAAACATGGCCTTGGAACACAAGAGACCGAAAGGTCGAGCATGAGTCGTATGGTAGATACGATCAACATGAAGATGTTCACCGACGATGACTAGTCCGTCTCACGTGATGATCGGACACGACCTAGTTTACTCGGATCATGTAATCACTTAGATGACTAGAGGGATGTCTATCTGAGTGGGAGTTCATCAGATGAACTTAATTATCCTGAACATAGTCAAAAGATCTTTGCAAATTATGTCGTAAGCTCGCGCTTTAGTTCCACTGTTTAGATATGTTCCTAGAGAAAATGTAGTTGAAAGTTGACAGTAGCGATTATGCGATCAGTAGAAAGCTTATGTCCTTAATGCACCGCTCAGTGTGCAGAACCCCAAACATCGTCTGTGGATGTTGCGAACATCGGACATACACGTTTTGATAACTACGTGATAGTTCAGTTAAATGGTTTAGAGTAGAGGCACCAAAGACGTTTTCGAAACGTCGCGGAACATATGAGATGTTTCAAGGGCTGAAATTGGGGTTTCTGGCTCGTGCCCACGTCAAGAGGTATGAGACCTCCGACGATTTTCTTAGCCTGCAAACTAAGGGAGAAAGCTCAATCGATGAGCTTGTGCTCAGATTGTCTGAGTGCAACAATCACTTGAATCGAGTGGGACTTGATCTTCCAGGAGAGATAGTGATGTTTCTCCAAAGTCATTGCCACCAAGCTGCTAGAGCTTTGTGATGAACTATAACATGTCAGTGATAGATATGATGATCCTTGAGGTATTCACGATGTTTGACACCGCGAAAGTAGAAATCAAGAAGGAGCATCAATTGTTGATGGTTGGTGAAACCACTAGTTTCAAGAAGGGCAAGGGCAAGAAGGGGCACTTCATGAAACAGCAAATCAGTTGCTGCTCCAGTGAAGAAACCCAAGGTTGAACCCAAACCCGAGACTAAGTGCTTCTGTAATAAGGGGAACAGCCACTGGAGCAGAATTACCCTAAATACATGGTAGATAAGAAGGCAGGCAAGGTCGATAGAAGTATATTTGATATACATTATGTTAATGTGTACTTTACTAGTACTCCTAGTAGCACCAAGGTATTAGATACCGGTTCGGTTGCTAAGTGTTAGTAACTCGAAATAAAAGAGCTACGGAATAAACGGAGACTAGCTAAACGAGAGCTGACGATATGTGTTGGAAGTGTTTCCAATTTTGATGTGATCAAACATCGCACGCTCCCTCTACCATCAAGATTAGTATTAAACCTGAATAATTCTCATTTGGTGTTTGCGTTGAGCATAGACATGATTGGATTATGTCTATCGCAATACGGTTATTCATTTAAGGAGAATATTGGTTACTCTGTTTATTTGAATAATACCTTCAATGGTATTGCACCTAATAGGAATGGTTTATTGAATCTCGATCGTAGTGATACACATTTTCATGCCAAAAGATATAAGATAGTAATGATAGTACCACTTACTTGTGGCACTGCCATGTAAGTCATATTGGTGTAAAACGCATGAAGAAGCTCCATGTTGATGGATCTTTGGACTCACTCGTTTTTGAAAAGTTTGAGACATGCGAACCATGTCTATTGGTGTATACGCATGAAGAAACTCCATGCAGATGGATCATTTGGACTCACTTGATTTTGAATCACTTGAGATATGCAAATCATACCACATGGGCAAGATGACTGAAAAGCCTCGTTTTCAGAAAGATGGAACAAGATAGCGACTTGTTGGAAGTAACACATTTTGGTGTGTGTAGTCCAATGAGTGCTGAGGCATGCAGTGAATATCGTTATGTTCTTACTTCACGGATGATTTGAGTAGATACTGAGTGTATTTACTTGATGAAACACAAGTCTGAATTATTGAATGGTTCAAGTAATTTCAGAGTGAAGTTGAAGATCATCGTGACATGAGGATAAAATGTCTATGATATGATCATAGAGATGAGTATCTGAGTTACGAGCTTTGGCACGCAATTAAGACATTGTGGAAATTGTTTCACAATAAATACCGCCTGGAACACCATAGTGTGACGGTGTGTCCGAACATCATAGTTGCACCCTATTGGATATGGTGCGTACCATGATGTCTCTCATCGAATTACCACTATCGTTTATGGGTTAGGCATTAGAGACAACCACATTCACTTTAAATAGGGCACCACGTAATTCCGTTGAGATGACACCATATGAACTATGGTTTAGAGAAACCTAAGCTGTCATTTCTTAAAAGTTTGGGGCTATGACGCTTATGTGGAAAAGTTTCAGGTTGATAAGCTCGAACCCAAAGCGGATAAAATGCATCTTCATAGGACACCCAAAACAGTTGGGTATACCTCATAATTCAGATCGGAAAGCAATAGGGATTGTTTCTTGAATCAGGTCCTTTCTCGAGGAAAAGTTTGTCTCGAAAAGTTGAGTGGGAGGATGGTGGACACTTGATGAGGTTATTGAACCGTCACTGCAACTAGTGTGTAGCAGGGCACAGGAAGTTGTTCCCGTGGCACCTACACCAATTGAAGTAGAAGCTTATGATAGTGATCATGAAGTTTCGGATCAAGTCACTAACGTACCTCGTAGGGTGACAAGGATGCGTACTACTTCAGAGTGGTACGCAATCCTGTCTTGAAGGTCATGTTGCTAGACAACAATGAACCTACGAGCTATGGAGAAGCAATGGTGGGCCCAAATTCCGACAAATGGTTAGAAGCCATGAAATCCGAGATAGGATCCATGTATCAGAACAAAGCATGGACTTTGGTGGACTTGCCCGATGATCGGCAAGCCATTGAGATAAATGGATCTTTAAGAAGAAGACGAACAAGGACGGTAATGTCACCATCTATGAAGCTCGACTTGTGGCGAAGAGTTTTTCACAAGTTTAAGGAGTTGACTACGATGAGATTTTCTCATCCGTAGCGTTGCTTAAGTCCGTCGGAATCATGTTAGCATTAGCTGCATTTATGAAATCTGGCAGATGGATGTCAAAACGAGTTTCCTTACCAGTCTTCGTAAGGAAAGGTTGTATGTGATACAATCAGAAAGTTTTTGTCGATCCTAAGGATGCTAAAAGGTATGCTGGCTCCAGCGATCCTTCTAAGGACTGGAGTAAGTATCTCGGAGTTGGAATGTGCGCTTTGATGAGATGATCAAAGATTTTGGGTTTATACAAAGTTTTTGAGAAACTTGTATTTCCAAAGAAGTGAGTGGGAGCACTATAGAATTTCTGATGAGTATATGTTGTTGACATATTGATCAGAAATGACGTAGAATTTCTGGAAAGCATATAGGGTTATTTGGAAAGTGTTTTTCAATGGAAAACCTGGATTAAGCTACTTGAATATTGAGCATCGAGATCTATAAGGATAGATCAAAATGCTTAATAATACTTTCAAATGAGCACGTACCTTGACATGATCTTGAAAGTGTTCAAGATGGATCAGTCAAAGAAGGAGTTCTTGCCTGAGTTGTAAGGTACGAAGTTAAGACTTAAAGCTCGACCATGGTAGAAAAGAGAGAAAGGACGAAGGTCGTCCCCTATGCTTTAGACGTAGGCTCTACAGTATGCTATGCTAAGTACCACACCTGATGTGTGCCTTGCCACATGTTTGGCAAGAGGGTACAAAGGTGATAAAAGAGTGGATCACCAGATAGCGGTCTAAATTGTCCTTGGAGTAAATAAGGACATGTTTCTCAATTATGGAGGTGATAAAGAGTTCGGCGTAAAGGGTTACGTCGATGCAAGCTTTAACACCTATCCGAGTGACTCTGAGTAGCAAACCGGATACGTATAGTGGAGCAACCATTTGGAATAGCTCCAAGTGGAGCGTGGAAGCAGCGTTTACAATATGACCTAGAAATTTGCACACAAGGATCTGAAAGGTTCAGACCCGTTGACTAAAACCTCTCTCACAAGCAAAACATGATCAAACCTCAGAACTCATTGAGTCTTAATCACATGACGATGTGAACTAGTTTACAGACACTAGTAAACTCTTTGGATGTTGGTCACATGGCGATGTGACCTATCAGTGTTAATCACATGACAATGTGAACTAGATTATTGACTCTAGTGCAAGTGGGAGACTGTTGGGAATATGCCCTAGAGGCAATAATAAATTAATTATTATTATATTTCCTTGTTCATGATAATAGTTTATTACCCATGCTATAATTGTATTGAAAGGAAACTCAGATACATGTGTGGGTACATAGACAACACCATGTACCTAGTAAGCCTCTAGTTGACTAGCTCGTTGATCAATAGATGGTTACGGTTTCCTGACCATGGACATTGGATGTCGTTGATAACGGGATCACATCATTAGGAGAATGATGTGATGGACAAGACCCAATCCTAAGCCTAGCACAAAGATCGTAGTTCGTATGCTAAAGTTTTTCAAATGTCAAGTATCTTTTCCTTAGACCATGAGATTTTGCAACTCCCGGATACCGTAGGAATGCTTTGGGTGTACCAAACGTCACAACGTAACTGGGTGGCTATACTGGTGCACTACAGGTATCTCCGAAAGTGTCTGTTGGGTTGGCACGAATCGAGACTGGGATTTGTCACTCCGTGTGACGGAGAGGTATCTCTGGGCCCACTCGGTAGGACATCATCATAATGTGCACAATGTGACCAAGGGGTTGATCACGGGATGATGTGTTATGGAATGAGTAAAGAGACTTGCCGGAAACGAGATTGAACAAGGTATCGGGATACCGACGATCGAATCTCGGGCAAGTACAATACCGCTAGACAAAGGGAATTGTATACGGGATTGAATGAGTCCTTGACATCGTGGTTCATCCGATGAGATCATCGAGGAACATGTGGGAGTCAACATGGGTATCCAGATCCCGCTGTTGGTTATTGACCGGAGAACGTCTCGGTCATGTCTGCATGGTTCCCGAACCCGTAGGGTCTACACACTTAAGGTTCGATGACGCTAGGGTTATAAAGGAAGTTTGTATGTGGCTACCGAATGTTGTTCAGAGCCCCGGATGAGATCCCGGACGTCACGAGGAGTTCTGGAATGGTCCGGAGGTAAAGATTTATATATGGGAAGTCCTGTTTTGGTCACCGGAAAAGTTTCGGGTTTTATCGGTAACGTACCGGGACCACCGGGAGGGTCCCGGGGGTCCACCAAGTGGGGTCACCATCCCCGGAGGGCAGCATGGGCCAAGTGTGGGAGGGGACAAGCCCAAGGTGGGCTGGTGCGCCCCCCCCCCCCCCACAAGGGCCCAAGGCGCCTAGGGTTTGGGGAGGGGGCGCCCCACCAAGCTTGGGGGGCAAGTTTCCCCTCTCCCCCCCTTGGCCGCCCCACCAGATGGGATCTGGGCTGGCCGCCGCCCCCTAGGAGGGAACCCTAGAGGGGCGCAGCCCCCTCCCCTCCCCCTATATATACTTGAGGTCTAGGGCTGCCCAACACATGAGTTTTCACCTCTTCATGGCGCAGCCCTGCCTCTCTCCCTTCTCCTCTCCCGCGGTGCTTGGCGAAGCCCTGCAGGATTGCCACGCTCCTCCACCACCACCACGCCGTTGTGCTGCTGCTGGACGGAGTCTTCCTCAACCTCTCCCTCTCTCCTTGCTGGATCAAGGCATGGGAGACGTCACCGGGCTGTACGTGTGTTGAACACGGAGGTGCCGTCCGTTCGGCACTAGGATCTCCGGTGTTTTGGATCACGACGAGTACGACTCCTTCAACCCCGTTCTCTTGAACGCTTCCGCTTAGCGATCTACAAGGGTATGTAGATGCACTCTCCTTCCCCTCGTTGCTAGTTTCTCCATAGATAGATCTTGGTGACACGTAGGAAAATTTTGAATTTCTGCTACGTTCCCCAACAGGAAATCCGTTGGCTGTGGACAATTTTGGTACAAACTCTGCGGAGTCAAAATTCTTGAATTCATCTTATTCATGTCCAAGTACCGTGATCATATCATCTTGCCAAGTGTCAGTCTCAGTGACAGAAACTCCTGAGAACAATTTGAGTATTAAATGTTTACCTTCCTGCGAACGGACTAACCCGCTTATTGTCTTGTGATGGATATTTTCCGTGAGCACTATATCTTGTCAGTTATGAATAATGGATTATAAGCCCTTTCCGCGATGTCGCTCAGACGTCCGACTGCGGCATTGTTGTTATTTATTTTCATTATAAGCCCTTTCTGAGATGTCGTTCAAACGTCCGACTGCCGCATTGTTGTTATTTATTTTCATTATAAGCCCTTTCTGAGATGTCGTTCAGACGTCCGACTGCGGCATTGTTGTTATTTATTTTCATTATAAGCCCTTTCTGAGATGTCGCTCAGACGTCCGACTGCGGCATTGTTGTTATTTATTTTCATTATAAGCCCTTTCTGAGATGTCGTTCAAACGTCCGACTGTGGCATTGTTGTTATTTATTTTCATTATAAGCCCTTTCTGAGATGTCGCTCAGACGTCCGACTGCGGCATTGCTGTTATTTATTTTCATTATACGCCCTTTCTGTGATGTCGCTCCGACGTCCGACTGCGGCATTGCTGTTATTTATTTTCATTATACGCCCTTTCTGTGATGTCGCTCCGACGTCCGACTGCGGCATTGCTGTTATTTATTTTCATTATACGCCCTTTCTGTGATGTCGCTCCGACGTCCGACTGCGGCATTGCTGTTATTTATTTTCATTATACGCCCTTTCTGTGATGTCGCTCCGACGTCCGACTGCGGCAATGTTGTTATTTACTTTTATTATAAGCCCTTTCTGAGATGTCGTTCAGACGTCCGACTGCGGCATTGTTGTTATTTATTTTCATTATAAGCCCTTTCTGAGATGTCGCTCAGACGTCCGACTGCGGCATTGTTGTTATTTATTTTCATTATAAGCCCTTTCTGAGATGTCGTTCAAACGTCCGACTGTGGCATTGTTGTTATTTATTTTCATTATAAGCCCTTTCTGAGATGTCGCTCAGACGTCCGACTGCGGCATTGTTGTTATTTATTTTCATTATAAGCCCTTTCTGCGATGTCGCTCAGACGTCCGACTGCGGCATTGTTGTTATTTACTTTTATTATAAGCCCTTTCTGTGATGTAGCTCCGACGTCCGACTGCGGCACGCATGTATTTTTATTTCAATATAAGCCCTTTATGAGGTGTCGCCCAGACGCCCGACTGTGGCATGTTTTACTTATTTTCACCCTTCGAGGCGTCACTTCAGACACTCGATCGGTTTTGAGTTTATCATTCTTTGGGTTTTCGAGCGGACTACCGCCGGTTCCCTTCTTATTTTATTTTTGCTATACTGATTTACTTGAGCGTTGTTAAAATTAATCATGACTCATTCATGCATTCATTTGTTATATCTTTTGTCTGAACTGTCTTGCGAGTACTTTTCAAAGTACTCACCTGGCTTGTTGATTTGGCCAGATGCTGACGAAGGCGATCTCATGGATGAAGAATTCGATAGCGAGTCCGACGCCTAGAGGAATCCCAGTCAGTCTCGTGCAACCCCTGGACTAGTCATTGTGATATATCCGCTTCCGCTACCCAAATAAAATTCATCGAGCCTCACCTCGACGCTCGATGAGCCGCAAGTGTCGTGGTTCTAAGTCTGACAGTAGAATGGGGGTTAGGTATGGAGAGGCAAGATCCTAGCTATGGAGTAGTTGTATACGCAAGGGATTTACGAGTTCAGGCCCTTCTCGGAGGAAGTAACAGCCCTACGTCTCGGAGCCCTGAGGCGGTCGACTGGATTATCTGCGTATGTGTTACAGGGGTGCGAACCCTTCTACCTGTGGAGGGGGGTGGCTTATATAGAGTGCGCCAGGACCCCAGCCATCCCACGTAGTAGAGGGTTTAAGGTACATTAAAGCTAGGCATTACTGGTAACGCCTTACATAAAGTGTCATTAAGGTCATAAAGACTATTTAACTACAGACCGTTTGGACACCGAGTGGCTCTTGGACTCTTGGTGGTCGAGTGGGTCTTCATAGTCGAGTGTCTTTGAATCTGTCGAGTGGAAGCCTCCCAGGTCTACTGGAAGGCTGCTTCTCTTGTGAATGTCCTTGTGGAGGGTACCCTTGGGCAGGCCCATGACCCTACCCCAGGTACATGACTTCATCATTAGCCCCCGAATGGATCGAGGTTTGAGTGAGGAAGGAGTTGATAATCTTTCCGACCTGTTCTTCGTGTTGTGAGTGCGTCTTACTCTGGATCAACGACCTTTTGGTGATGGCATCAACCTTTCTTTCAGTCGCCTTGATCCATTCTTCACGTTTGTCGAGTGAACTTTGTGAACCTGAGGATTTCCGAGCGACGGATCTGAGGAAATCTGTTATCTGACGAGTTGCTCTGCGGTTAGCAGATTTCGCGGGATCCGAATTTTGGGAAGCGCGCGAATCAGAGAAAACCGCGGCACTCGGATCTGATAAGACGATGACGCCTCGATCCTCACGCCGCCTTTTTCGCCACGTATCGTGCGCGCGCCTGTTGCGGGATCGCGACGGGATTGCCTGGGCCTACCGGTCAGCCACTCGGAAGCGACCCCATATAAGGCATTGGACCAGGCATTTTGAACAGTGCGCCCTCAGATTTCTCCTCTCTCCGCCTCCAAAACTTTCTCGCCACGCTCTCCGTCCGCCCAGCGCCGCAACTCGGTACCTTTCTTGCCGGCGACCATGGTGAAGGACAAGACTGCCGCCCTGGAACGGGTGAAGAAGACGGCGGCGAAGGCCAAGGGGAGAGCGCCCAGTCGGGGCGGTTCCTCTTCGCGGTCCAAGCTGCCACAGGGCTGGGTCCAAGGAGACTGGATCCGGTCGACCATCACCGAAAAAGATCTCACCGATCTGGCCAACGAAGGACTGATCCCCCATGGGTCGGCGAGGCTTCCGGGCACGGAGTGGCAACCGCAGCCTGAAGAGGGTGAGTGCGTCCTCCTGGCCACCCACGTAGATAGGGGGTTTTCTCTGCCGCCAAATCCTTTTTTTGGGGGTTTCTGAACTTTTTTGGAGCGCAACTCCACCATTTCACTCCAAACTCCATTGTGTATCTTGCTGCTTTCGTTTCGCTCTGCGAGAATTTCTTGGGTTGTCGACCGCATTGGGGTCTTTTCAAGCACATATTCACCTGTCGCTCTCAGACGGTGAAGAAAACGAGCCCGAATGACGAGAGGACCCAAGTAATCCAAATGTGTGGGGGACTCGGAGTCCAGACGAGGGGGAAGAGCGCCTTTCCAGCTATGACTCTCCCCAACTCGGTTAGAGAGTGGCAGTCGACCTGGTTTTACTGCCAAGACCAGCCGACGCCGGGGCAGTCGACTGGACTCCCTCCTTTCTCCATGAGTCGAGTGAACAAGCCATCTTCCCTGAAGGTGTTGCCAGAAGAGAAGGCCCAAGTAAATCTTCTGATGGAGCGTGTAGTCCAGCTTATTCGCGAAGGGGTGACCGGCATGGATCTCCTGGAGGTTTTTCTCCGACGGCGTATTCAGCCACTCCAATACCGAGGTCATCCGATGTGGATGTACTCCGGTACGAATGATACCACTCGGGTCCATCCGGAGGAGGTTGATGACGCCATACTGGAGAAGTGGATGACTGCCATCACAGGAAATAAAGACAATCCTCGCGGAGCTAGGAGGATTCCACCACTCGACCAGAGTTACCAACCAGACAAGGTATCACTACTTATCTCCGACTGTGATTCTGCTGCATTCATTCTGTTTTGATGTCAATTTCGTCGACTGACTTTCACCTTGTTTTGTTGTCTTCTAGGTCACCACTGAGATGTACTCGATGCCCAACGGGGCGCAGGAAGCAGCCGAAGAAGAAGAAGGAAGTGGAGGTGAGAGTCCGGAGGAATGGGAGTCCAACGGCGAAGAGGATGAGGAGGATGATGGCTCTGATGATGAGGAGGAGGAGGAAGAAGAGGAGGAAGACGTCGACCCTCCTCGCTCGGAGGGAAGGTCCAAGTCGACGCACGACCCGGCGGCCGGGCGCGGTAAAGCAGTTGTGCCCACCGGTCAGTCGACGAAGCGACCTAGGACAACTTCTCCCGCGCCGACTGAGAAGCCGCCGAAGCAACCTCGAGCGACGTCGTCGAAGCCGGCGAAGGCCCTGCCCAAGATGCGAATGGTCATCCCCACCTTCTCCGGGTAACCAACAGAACCTTGTATTTCCTTTTTCAACATGAGTGAACTTTTAGTCGACTTGATGACTGATCAGCCGACTCTTGAAATCTACAGCGCCGCTACCTCCGAGACTTCAGCCAAGCACGATGATCAGGAAATGGAGGATGCGGCCACTTCCAATCTTGGTAAGATCTCTGAGATTTCACTTTTAGCCGACTGGAGCTTTTTAGTCGATTGGGCTTCCATGTTTACTTCTGGATCTCTCTTGTAGTTCCGCCTCACGCCATTGATCTTCCCGATGATGACGAGGAAGCGCCATTGAGGAAGAGGAGGAACAAGAAAGTGCCTGCTGGCAAGGCTACTCAAGTCGCGGCGACTCCTGAGACGTTGATTTCCGAGGGAGGCAACCCCACTCGGACTTCTGTATCTTTCGTTGTACCGCTGACAAGTGCCCGACCCACTTCGTCGACTGCTGATCCACCATCTCTCTTTGCTACACATCACGTCCCGGAAGACCAAGTAAGTGCTGCTAAGGAGGCCATACGCCAGGCAGGGATCATGATGGAGCAGGTGAAAGCGGCTTGAGAGGCAAGTCAGGCGGCCTATGATGCTAGTTCAGCTCTCCAGAGCAATGTCCAAGTAAGTCAGTCGTCGCTTGCTTTGTTAGGATATACTATCTGAAACTGCTTTCTTCTGGAGATTTCCATATCTGTACACCCACTGGGTGTGTGTGTCGTTTGAGCTTTTGTGGGGGCACGCTGAGTGCACCCACTGGGTGTAGTCCCCGAGACTATGGTCGACTGCGTGCAGTCGGCTATGGTCTTTATGCTGTGATCTTCTTCACTCGTCTTGGACGGACCAAGTCGAATGGAACTGTAAAAACGGTGGGGGCACGCTAAGTGCACCCACTGGGTGCAGTCCCCGAGACTATGGTCGACTGCGTGCAGTTGACTATAGTCTAAAGAACTGGGTTTTTTTTACTGCGGCTGACCGCTGACAATTAGCCATGTTTTTAGAATCATAGCCTTTTTGCCTCTTTTGGTCGACTGATCGAACCAAATTGGTAAACCAGTGGGGGCACGCTGAGTGCACCGGCTGGGTGTAGTCTCCGAGACTACTGTCGAATGTTTTTATTCGATCGTAGTCTTAGAAATGCTACTATTTTTCCTTAGTCACTCGGAAGTGATCTGTCTTTGATGTCTTTCGTTGGTTGACTCTTTGTAGAAATCTTGCGAGCTTGTGGCTCGCTATACTGAGTTAGACAAAAAGCAGATTCAGCTCAACCTCGATTTGAAGCTTGCTCAGGAGAATTTGCAGAAGGCACAGGATGAAGCAAAAGGTATGGCTGGTGAGAATTTTTGATGACTGCCTCTGTTTTTCTGCTCATTCTCAACTCTGTTCTCATTGTTGCTTTGCAGATAAACTGGAAGAGACTTTGAAAAAGAAGGACCTTGACCTTGCAGAGGCACAGAAGGTGGCTTTGGAGAAAACAAAGCTCGCTGAAGAGAAGCTTGCCTCAGTCGACAAACTTGAAGATGAAAATGCCAAGCTGAAAGCCTCTCTTGACGCGGCTAACAAGGAAGTCAGTCGACTGAAAAACGACAAGAATGTTCTGTCTGACAAGGTTGGCCAGCTGGCGGGGAAGCGAAACGACCTGGAGATTTATCTTGGAGGGTTCGCCAAGAAGCTGTTTCTCATGCTTGAAGGTAATCTCTTTTATCCAACTGTCTTGCTCTCACCGGCTCATCATATGATCTTCATTTTGAATCTGAGTTGTGTTTTCAGAATTCTGCCAAATCTTTGAAGAAGAGACCAGTCGAGTGGAAACCAGTTTGGACCCCATCAACTCTCCTGTGAAGGACGAAGCTGCTATGAATGTGCTCCGACTGGAGTCTCGTGTTGCTAGCGCAGTGGATTATCTTGCTCGACTGAAAGTTGCAGTGTCACGGATCGACTCGACTCTCTGGCCAGAACAGACTCTCCAGAATGATCTTGAATCTTTGATGACTCGACTGAATGAGATTCCAAGTCGAGTGCAAGAATGGAAGAAGTCATCTGCCAGGTGTGGTGCTGATGTTGCTCTATCTCTGGTTCGTGTCCACTGCAAAGAAGCGCAAGAGGACAAGCTGGTGTCTCTCAAGGTTGCCAATACCAGGAAGCACGACTTCAGATCTTTCATGGAGACTTTCATCGCTGCTGCTACCCGTATTGCCGACGGAATCGACCTCGACCAGTTTGTTGCACCTTCCAGTCCTCCGCCGGAGGAGTAAAAAACTTCTAATTCCCACTTTAAATTTGCCTCGGAATGCCGAGTGGTTTCTGTAACCGATAAACTTTAATAGGCTTAACGCCTGAGCACCTTTGGATCCGTAGGACGTTTATCCGAACTTGATTTTTCCTTTAACATGCTTTGCTTTCCTTCGAGAGAACTTTATTCTTCATTTTGGAAGATATTCCGTTGAAATTCCAATCAACTTGAGCTTCATCTATCCCGCAGGTAGAGATGAAACACAGACTGCGACTGACCTTGTCGTCTTTACAGATTGGGACGGACTGCACGTTGTACTTGTGGCGAAGCTCCGAAGGAGGAGGTAACAGTCGACCTGTACCTCGTCGTCCTTGCGGATTGGGATGGACCGAACGTTGTACTTGTGGTGAAGCTCCGAAGGAGGAGGTAGCAGTCGACCTGCACCTTGTCGTCCTTGCGGATTGGGATGGACCGCACATTGTACTTGTGGCGAAGCTCCGAAGGAGAAGGTAGCAGTCGACCTGCACCTCATCGTCCTTGCGGATTGGGATGAATTCCTTACTTAGGCGAGTACTGTGTTGCAGCTAAGCCCCCGAGTGGGAGGTTTGCTCTCCACTCAGTAGGATTTTTATTACTTAGGCGAGCACTGGGCTGCAGCTAAGCCCCCGAGTGGGAGGTTTGCTCTCCACTCGGTGGGATTTCTTTTACTTAGGCGAGCACTGGGCTGCAGCTAAGCCCCCGAGTGAGAGGTTTGCTCTCCACTCGATTGGATTTCTATTACTTAGGCGAGCACTGGGCTGCAGCTAAGCCTCTGAGTGGGAGGTTTGCTCTCCACTCGGTAGGATTTTTATTACTTAGGCGAGCACTGGGCTGCAGCTAAGCCCCCGAGTGGGAGGTTTGCTCTCCACTCGGTAGGATTTCTATTACTTAGGCGAGCACTGGGCTGCAGCTAAGCTCCCGAGTGGGAGGTTTGCTCTCCACTCAGTAGGATTTCTATTACTTAGGCGAGCGCTGGGCTGCAGCTAAGCCTCCGAGTGAGAGGTTTGCTCTCCACTCGGTAGGATTTTTATCACTTTGGATGTTTGAAGCGAATCCATGGGCTGTTATAAGCCTCTGAGCGGGAGGCTGGCTCACCACTCGGCAGGGTTTGAATACTTAGGCGAGTACTTGGACTGCAGCTAAGCCTCCGAGTGGGAGGCTGGCTCGCCACTCGGTAGGATCTTGGATACTTAGGCGAGTACTTGGACTGTAGCTAAGCCTCCGAGTGGGAGGCTGGCTCGCCACTCGGTAGGGTTTTGGATACTTAGGCGAGTACTTGGACTGCAGCTAAGCCTCCGAGTGGGAGGCTGGCTCACCACTCCGTAGGATTTTGAATACTTAGGCGAAGCGGATTCGCAGCTAAGCCCCCGAGTGAGAGACTGGCTCGCACTCGGAAAGGATTTTTTTTTTACAAACTTAGGCGAATCGGATTCGCAGCTAAGCCACCCACTGGGGGAAATTCCAACAAAAAGCAATATCAATCACTGGGAAAATTATAACATTCTTGTCTTAGATAAACAAACTACAAAAGTACTTTTATTACATCTCAACTGAGTGAGTTTTAAGTGTAAAAGGGGCGGAGCAGCTCCGCGTTCCAAGCTCGAGGCTCGTCGATCTGACGATCAACGTTGTAGAGATGATATGCTCCGTTGTGGAGGACTCTCGTGACGATGAAGGGACCTTCCCAAGTGGGAGCAAGCTTGTGTGGTTTCTGTTGATCCACTCGGAGGACCAAATCTCCCTCTTGGAAGGCTCGACTCTTCACATTTCTAGCATGGAATCGACGCAAGTCTTGCTGATAGATAGTCGAGCGGATCAAGGCCATCTCTCTCTCCTCTTCCAAGAGGTCGACTGCATCTTGCCAGGCTTGTTCTGCTTCCTCTTCAGAGTATAGCTCGACTCGAGGCGCATTGTGAAGCAGGTCACTCGGCAGAACTGCTTCAGCTCCATAGACCAGGAAGAATGGAGTTCTCCCAGTCGACCGATTAGGAGTGGTCCTCAAACCCAGAGAACTGATGGAAGTTCGTCGATCCAAGCTCCTCCTGTGTGTTTGAGATCACGCATCAGCCGAGGTTTCAGCCCTTTGAGAATGAGGACGTTTGCACGTTCTGCTTGTCCATTTGACTGAGGATGAGCCACTGAAGCATAGTCGACCCGCGTGCCTTGAGAGGCGCAGAAGGCTTTGAACTTATCATTATCGAAGTTTGACCCATTGTCAGTGATGATGCTATGCGGAACTCCATATCTGAATATCAACTCTCTGATGAAACTGATAGCAGTGCATGCATCGAGGTTCTTGATGGGCTTGGCTTCGATCCACTTGGTGAACTTGTCGACTGCTACCAGCAAATGAGTGAAGCCGTTTCTGCCAGTTCTCAAAGGTCCAATCATGTCCAATCCCCAAACAGCGAAGGGCCAGACGAGTGGAATGGTCTTCAAGGCTGAGGCTGGCTTGTGCGACATGTTGGAATAGAACTGACATCCTTCACACTTGTCGACTATTTCTTTTGCCATTTCATTTGCTTTCGACCAGTAAAATCCCGCTCGGTATGCTTTAGCCACAATGGTCCGAGAGGACGCATGATGGCCACAGGTCCCCGAGTGGATATCCTCAAGAATTATCTGACCTTCTTCTGGCGTGATACACTTCTGGCCGACTCCAGTCGCGCTTTCTCTGTACAATTGTCCCTTGATTATTATAAAGGCCTTGGATCAACGGACGATCTGTCGAGCCTCTTCTTCATTCTCTGGGAGCTCTTTCTTAAGGATATATGCGATGTACGGCACTGTCCAGTCGGGAGTGATGACCACAACTTCCATAATTTGGTCGACCACGGCTGGGACCTCAACTTCAGTTGGATCATTGGCACTCTTTTCCTGCGGGGCTTCTTCTGTGAAAGGATCCTCCTGCACTGATGGAGCATGAATGTGTTCTAAAAATACATCACTGGGAATGGCTTCCCTCTTGGACCCTATCTTTGCCAAATCAACCGCAGCTTGATTTTTCAGTCGGGGTATATGATGAAGCTCTAACCCCTCGAATTTCTTCTCCAGCTTTCTCACTGCATTACAATAACCTGTCATAGCTGGGCTTCTGACATCCCACTCCTTCATCACTTGATTAACAACCAGATCTGAGTCGCCATAAACCATAAGGCGACGGACGCCGAGTGAAATGGCCATGCGCAACCCATACGTGAGTGCTTCATATTCTGCTTCGTTGTTGGAAGAATCAAAGTGAATCTGGAGAACATACTTGAGCCTATCTCCTCGGGGGGAAACCAATACAACCCCTGCACCAGAACCGTTCAGCATTTTGGAACCATCGAAAAACATAGTCCAGTGTTCCGAGTGAACTTTGGTCGGAAGCTGCTGTTCAGTCCACTTGGCAAGGAAATCTGCTATTGCTTGGGACTTGATGGCTTTCTTTGCCTCGAATTTGATATCAAGGGGAAGGAGTTCAATCGCCCATTTTGCCACTCGACCAGTTGCATCTCGGTTATGAAGAATTTCCGACAAAGGGGCGTCGCTGACGACTGTAATGGAATGATCAGAGAAATAATGAGCAACCTTCTTCGTGGTCATATAGATCCCATAAACAAGCTTCTGATAGTGAGGGTATCTTTGCTTTGACGGGGTCAGTACTTCAGAAAGATAATAAACTGGGCGTTGAACTTTCAAGGCTTATACTTCTTCTTCCCGCTCGACCGTAAGTACGGAACTGACGACTTGTCCAGTGGCTGCAATGTAAAGCAGCAAAGGCTCCTTGCTGATTGGAGCAGCAAGCACCGGCTGGGTGGAGAGCAGAGCTTTGAGCTCTGCAAACGCTGCATCAGCTTCTAGAGTCCACTCGAACTTGTCTGACTTCTTCATCAATCGGTACGGAGGCAATGCCTTTTCACCGAGGCGAGAGATGAATCGACTTAAAGCGGCCAAGCATCCAGTAAGTTTCTGGACGTCGTGCACACGGACAGGGCGCTTCATTCGGAGTATGGTGCCAACCTTTTCTGGGTTAGCATCGATTCCTCGCTCGGAAACGAGAAAATCGAGTAACTTTCCACCTGGAACTCCAAATGTACACTTTGATGGATTAAGCTTGATATCATACCTCCTGAGATTGGCAAATGTTTCAGCAAGGTCAGTCAACAGGTCGGAACCTTTTCGTGACTTGACCACTATATCATCCATGTATGCTTCCACATTCCGACTGATTTGAGTGAGCAAACACTTCTGAATCATCCTCATGAATGTGGCTCCGGCATTCTTGAGACCGAATGGCATGGTGACATAACAGAAGCATCCGAATGGAGTGATGAACGCTCTTTTGATCTCATCGGGTCCATACAGACGGATCTGATGGTACCCGGAATAAGCGTCTAAAAAAGACAACCTCTCGCATCCCGCAGTTGAGTCGACTATTTGGTCGATGCGAGGAAGAGGGAAATGATCTTTCAGGCAGGCCCGATTGATATGCTTGAAATCAATGCACATGCGCAACGACTTGTCCTTCTTGGGGACCATGACAACGTTGCGAGCCACTCGGAGTGGTAGATCTCTCGGATGAACTCTGCTGCTAAGAGTCGAGCCACCTCCTCGCCAATGGCCTTTCTCTTCTGGACGGCAGACCGCCGAAGATACTCTTTAACTGGTTTGAATTTTGGGTCGACTCGTAGGCGATGCTCAGCCAGCCCCCTGGGAACACCCGGCATGTCAGCAGGCTTCCATGCAAAGATGTCCCAGTTCTCACGGAGGAACTGGATGAGCACTTCTTCCTATTTTGAGTCGAGTGTTGTTGAGATGTTGGTCGGAGCAGCGTCGGGATCAGTCGGGTGAATGTGAACCTGTTTCGTCTCGCCAGTCGACTGGAATGCTGACTCCGTAGCGGGCTTCTTAGCTCGCAACAAATCACTCGGATCTGCAGTTTTCTGATACTCTTGTAGCTCTACCACTACCAACTGAGCATCGGCGATCTTAGAGCCTTTCTGGAAGCACTCTTCTGCCTTCTTCCGATTGCCCGTGACAGTGATCACGCCCTTGGGACCAGGCATCTTCAGTTTAAGATACACGTAACAAGGTCGGGCCATGAAACGTGCATAAGCTGGTCTCCCCAGAATAGCGTGATAAGCGCTCTGGAAATCCACGACCTCAAAGGTCAACTTTTCTTTCCGGAAATGCTTTGAATCACCAAAAACTACATCAAGAGCAATTTGGCCGAGTGACTCAGCCTTCTTTCCAGGAATGACTCCGTGGAAGCTCATGTTACTGGTACTGAGTCTGGACATCGGGATGCCCATCCCTTTCAACGTCTCCGCGTATAATATATTCAAACCACTACCACCATCCATCAGGACTTTGGTTAGTCGAGTGCCTTCGACAACTGGGTCGACCACCAACGCTTGCCTCCCAGGGGTGGCAATGTGAGTCGGGTGATCAGACTGATCGAATGTGATGGCGGTCTAGGACCATTTCAAATAATTGGGAGTCGCCGGAGCAACCAAATTTACCTCCCGATTGATAACCTTCAATCGACTTTTGCTTTCGACGTCAGCAAAAATCATCAGGGTGGAATTGACCTGGGGATATCAACCATCACTGTCATCTCTATCCTCAACTTTGTCTGTCTCTTTATCCTTATCCTTGGGCTGTTTCCCTTGGAACTGCTGAATCAAGAGCCGACACTGTCGAGTGGTATGTTTCGGGTAAATGAGTTTACCCTCTTCATCTTTCTTTGTATGAATATGACATGGTAAATCCAACACATCATTCCCATCCTGGTCTTTCACCTTCTTAGGGATCCAAGGACCCTTGGGTTTCCCCTTGAACTTTCCTGGGGTCACTGCCAAGGCCTCTCCGGGAGCCGCTGGCTCGGCTTTGCGCTTCTGCTTCCGACTGGAATTTCCTCCGCCGGTCTCATTGGCGGCAGATTTATATTTACCACTCCGAAGCCGATCCTCTTCTTCACCATTTGCATATTTGGTGGCAATCTCCATCATCCGACTCAGCGTCATATCTCCGGTTCGACCAAATTTCAAAATCAATTCTCTGTTCTTGACGCCTTCCTTGAAGGCACAGACTGCCTGGTGATCAGATACATTCTCCACGGTGTGGTGCAAAGTGATCCACCTCTGGATATAATCTCTCAAGGTTTCACTCGACTTTTGCACGCACGCCTGCAATTCTGTCAAACCCGCTGGTCATTTGCAAGTTCCTTCAAATGTCCTGACAAACACTCGGGCAAGATCTTCCCAAGTGTAAATACTGCTGGGTGCTAACTGATTCAACCACACCCTGCCTGATCCCTCCAACATAAGAGGTAAATGCTTCATGGCTACCTCATCGTTGCCACCGCCGATCTGAACCGCCACTCGGTAATCTTCAAGCCAGGTGTCAGGCTTGGATTCTCCAGTGAACTTGCTGACTCCAGTCGCCAACCTGAAGTTGGGGGGAATCACTGCAGCCCTGATGGCTCTGCTGAAACACTCTGGTCCTGAGACATGGACTCTACTACTGGAAGGAACATCTCTATCATGGCCGTCTCGGTGAGCTCTGTTCCTGTCGACCAAACCTTGAACGATAATGGATCTCGCATCAAAGCCTGGTTCCCTGGGGTCGACTGGAACTCTTCGTCCAGCACTGTTTTGGCGTCTGTCATCCTGCTGCCAAGGAGCGTATCATCCACCCCTTGGGGGAGGAGTGGGCACTCGACGTCGATCGTTGCGATCGAATCGGTGCTCATACTGCTCGCGGCCCTTGTATTGATCATCACGCCGGCCTCCACGTTCCTCATGCCTCGGGGGCGATCTTGGACTATGGGCCGACTGGAATGAATTCGCAGCGACGGATCGGCTGTGAACCCTGTTCCGTGACTGGGATACAACTGAGTTTTGATCTCCTGCCGCCCGGAGCAAATCCCTGATTTGCTGCAAACCTCTACCTGCCTCCGAGTGGGAAGGCTGAATTGATTCTGCTATACGGGTGGCAGCTGCTAAATTCTGAATCGGAGTTCGATATACCTGGGTTGGCGGTTGAAAGAGCTGGCGTCGACTGGATTATGGAACCCTCGGTCGCGTATGCTCGTCCAGTACTCGCTGAAGATTCTACAGTCGAGTGCGCTCAGCCAGGTTGGCCAAGCGCGCATCCTCCAAGGCGCGAGCCTCGGGGGTTTCTCCAACGATAGGAGTGTGAAGTGCATCCATGTTCCGACGACGAAGCTCCTCCCTCTGGAGCGAAGTGAGGGGCTCGGGAAAGTACTCTTCGTGGGCTTGCGCCGGATCGCCTCCACCGCCACCTTCGTTGGTGCGGGTGAATCCAGGGGGACTGCGTGGTCCATCGACCATCAGAACCTCTGCCGTCGGGTCACTGCTATCGCATTCGGACGCGGTCTCTACGGAGCCAGTCGACAGGTCGAACAGGCCGTAGATAGATTCGTCGGGCTCGATCGCCGCGACTTGGGGGATGGCCGACTGGCGGGCCATCGCATGCCTCACCCACCGCTGAAGCCTTGACCGACCGAAACGCTTGCGCCGGTGGGAGACTGGGAGTGAAGACGGCGCAGGAGCCGACCCATAATGGGTCGACGGTTGCCGCAGGAGGACGCCGCGGACACACGCGCGAAAGTGCATCGCCCCGCGGATGGGGAGCGCGTCCACGTCGAGTGGAGCCTCCTGAAGCCAAGCGGAGTCGTCGGCGACGAACGTGAGCGCACCGAGACGGATCTCGTGGCCGTCGACCAAAACTCCACCTGAAACCATGATGTCGGAGATCGAGAGAATCCCAACTTCTCCAACAATTTGCTAGAACACCTGCCCCACGGTGGGCGCCAACTGTCGTGGTTCTAAGTCTGACAGTAGAATGGGGGGTAGGTATGGAGAGGCAAGATCCTAGCTATGGAGCAGTTGTATACGCAAGGGATTTACGAGTTCAGGCCCTTCTCGGAGGAAGTAACAGCCCTACGTCTCGGAGCCCTGAGGCGGTCGACTGGATTATCTGCGTATGTGTTACAGGGGTGCGAACCCTTCTACCTGTGGAGGGGGGTGGCTTATATAGAGTGCGCCAGGACCCCAGCCAGCCCACGTAGTAGAGGGTTTAAGGTACATTAAAGCTAGGCGTTACTGGTAACGCCTTACATAAAGTGTCATTAAGGTCATAAAGACTATTTAACTACAGACCGTTTGGACACCGAGTGGCTCTTGGACTCTTGGTGGTCAAGTGGGTCTTCATAGTCGAGTGTCTTTGAATCTGTCGAGTGGAAGCCTACCAGGTCGACTGGAAGGCTGCTTCTCTTGTGAATGTCCTTGTGGAGGGTACCCTTGGGCAGGCCCATGACCCTACCCCAGGTACATGACTTCATCAGCCAGTGCAGTAGACTTATTAACCACCCCGCTGTGTTATTCCACCAACCACTCATATCTCGAGTCAGTAGTATTTCCACCCCCCACCTTTAAGTCATATCCGCCACTATGTATAATTATCGGCGTGTTTGTAATAATTGTTTGGGCATCTTCAGTCCGACCCCTATAATATTGTAATGCTACTGGCTCATTGTATCAAAGTTTTGTCTACCGGTATGAAGGATTTTCCTCATATTGGACTTCATAGGTCGGTTGTTCAATAAATATTTTTATTGAAAAACCGGTCGTGACAAGCTTGGTACCAGAGCCAGGCTGACTGTAGGAAGCCACTAGGTGCGATCGCTAATCGGTTATTAGCATAATAGAGCTAATTTTTTTTTCACAGACGTAGACAATTTCTGACAGTCAGCATAAATTTATGATTTGACTACTCAGGACTTTTGCCTACTTTTGTAGATGGCTGGCAACGACTGCGAGTCGCAAATGTTCGCCAACATGCCCGATGGGTTCATCAAGCTTCTCTCCTTCATCGTCCAAGTCGCGATGGGGCCAGATGTGTGCCCAGTCTTCTCTCTCTCTCAGCACAAGGTCAACGACCGTCTGACCATGCACCAAGCCGCGGTGGAATTCAAGAGAGGACGAGTTGAGCGCTACCGGTTCGTGGGGAGAGCCATGCCCACAGAGAAGCATGCGCTGCAGATGGCAGCCCGTGAGGCGATAGCTCGTCTCAGGGATATCCTTCCTTCGATAAAGACTCGTCGCTACCGCTACCTCCCATGTCACGTGCCATACACCTGCCACTACGTGTTCTCTTGCCCCAGAGGAGAACGGTACGAAGCTTTTGAGATGCTCATCGAGTATCTCCGGGCTTTGGAGGCAGCCTTCGACAACCTGGTGGACGACGTTGTAGCTGCCCGCATGGACTCAGTCCATGGCTGTGCCGCCAACAGGAGGGAGCTCCTGCGCGCCGCACCGCCACTGACTTTCGTCTCGTCATCAGCATCGTTTGCTCCTGCTGCTCGCACCGCTACTCGTCGCCTGGCTACCACGGAGGAATTCAACCATGTCATTGCACCTACTCCGGTTCGTTCTGCACCACCACTCGTGCCCGCTCAGATTCGAGTTATCCCGCACAGGGCACCTGCTCCACCAACTCCGCGCAGCGCCTCGCGTCTGGAGCCTATCTCCGGAGAGGAGGTTGAGTTCCCAGCCCATCTACGCCTCACCCTTGGCAGGCCAAGGGAAATCCTTACCATCTCCGACTAAGTACGCTTAGCCGCCTTGCGATGTACCGACTTGTTTGATATGTTTATATGTAAATAGGCTGTGAGAAGTAGCTTGTTTGCGCATCATGTAGGATCTGGAGTAGTGCACTAGACTAAAAAAACATGTCAGGATTTATGTACGCATATCCTGAGTGATGTATCGTATAATTACTGCTGGCGTGTAAGATATGTAATGAACGGTCCTTCTCCGTGCGCAAACGTATTTTCTCTTGAAAAACCTTGGAGCATTTGCAACTTTTTGCATCTTCTTGAATTTATTGATTTTTGCGGCTCATTTTCTTTTCTTATGAATGTTTCAAAATATATCCCCAGAGAGAACTATGTCTCGTCCTTGGACGCGCTCCATGCCAACTCCGACAGAGGAAAATTATGGCACACCCCCAGGCAACAATTTCACACAGGGACAGACAAGTCAGCAGGACAGTGAAACGGCACTTTCCCAAATGTGTCGTCTTTATGAACAAAGTCAGCAGCAACATCAGGAAATATTGAACCAAGTCATCAATATGGGAAATCACCGTGGACAGTATCAGCAGCAATCAAAATTATCTGAGCTACAGAAGACACGTCCCCAAACATTTTCTCACACTGACAAACCACTTGAAGCCGAGGATTGGCTTCGAGACATGGAGAGAAAATGAATCATTGCCCAGTGTTCAGATCTTGAGAAAGTGCTTTACGCTCCGCACTATCTCACTGGAGCAGCCGCATCGTGGTGGGAAAATTTCCTACACATGCACCCCGACGAAAATAATATATCATGGGAGGAATTTAAAGAAGGTTTTCGTGGGGCACATATTCCTAAGAGTCTGATGAAGATATAAAAGAGAGAATTTGATGACCTCAAGCAAAATACAATGACAGTGTCAGAATACAACAGTCAGTTTACCCTGCTGTCTCGCTACGCCAACGAGGAGCGTATGTCAGAAAACAAAAAGATGGAGAAATTCCTAGATGGTCTGACGCCCGCACTTAAATGCCAATTGGTCGTACACACATTTCCAGATTTTAAGACGCTGGTGGATAAGGCCATTACCTTGGAAAATGAGAGACGCA
>LR880972.1:1011769388-1011780207 GCA_904067115.1 Aegilops sharonensis | reverse complement strand
CAAGCAAAGGACAATGACAGTGTCAGAATACAACAGTCAGTTTACCCTGCTGTCTCGCTACGCCAACGAGGAGCGTATGTCAGAAAACAAAAAGATGGAGAAATTCCTAGATGGTCTGACGCCCGCACTTAAATGCCAATTGGTCGTACACACATTTCCAGATTTTAAGACGCTGGTGGATAAGGCCATTACCTTGGAAAATGAGAGACGCAGCTTAGAAGATTTCCGCAAGCGGAAGAGAGACCAGATTAAACACACCCGCAACCACCGCAGCAAGTCAGATGTTCAGAAAAACTGGACACCCAAACCCACGACAAACGTCTCACGCCCAATCAAGAATTTCCACGCAAGGGACAAGGAGTTCACATACCGCCCAGGCGCTACCTGTTACGCTTGTGGAGAAGAAGGGCACTATGCCAAGCAGTGCCCCAAGCCAAGAAACTCGGCCCCAAAGCCGAACAACGGAGGCAATAACTCGGCACCAAAGCACAACAATTTCAACCCAAATAACAACCACAGGAAGGGTCATCTGAACCACGTGACCAAAGAGGAAGCACAAAATGCCCCAGATCTCGTACTCGGTACGTTTCCTGTCAACACAATACCTGCCATGGTTTTGTTTGATTCTGGAGCTTCTCACTCGTACGTTTCGAAAAGTTTTGCTTTGCAAAATAATTTTTCGATGCTTCCCTTGGGAAAATCTATGATCGTCAAGTCCCCTGGAATTAAGCAAGTTACCCAGAATTATTGCCAGGGTGTGGTTATCGAGTTTGAAGGGTTGAAGTTTCACGCAAATCTTATCGTGTTGGAAAATAAAGGACTGGATGTCATCTTAGGGATGGATTGGTTAACCACCAACAAAGGTTTTATTGACTGCTTCAACAGGACCGTAATTCTCACCCATCACCACGGGAAGACCATAAAGGTTTCAGCCAAGGAAAGAAAAATATCCCGGCAACCGAGATTGAATAAGGTGGATATTTCTGAATTGAGCAAGGTTCCAGTAGTGTGTGAATTTCCAGATGTGTTTCCCGAAGAACTACCAGGCATGCCACCAGATCGAGAGATAGAATTCAGCATTGAGCTAGCACCCGGAACCGCTCCCATATACAAGAAACCGTACAGAATGGCACCATCCGAATTGGTAGAACTAAAGAAGCAAATAAAGGAATTATTGGAAAAAGGGTACATACGAGCCAGTTCCTCACCTTGGGGTTCACCAATTTTGTTTGCCAAAAAGAAGGATGGAACAGTGAGATTGTGCATAGACTATCGAGCACTAAACATGGTCACAATCAAGAACAAATATCCGATGCCACGAATAAATGATTTATTCGATCAACTCGCTAAGGCCAAGGTGTTCTCAAAGATTGACTTGAGATCGGGATACCATCAACTGAAAGTGCGAACCGAAGATATTCCCAAGACCGCTTTCACCTCCAGATACGGATTGTATGAGTTCATCGTAATGCCTTTCGGACTAACAAACGCCCCCGCATATTTTGTTCACCTCATGAACAAAGTATTCATGAAGTTTATGGATAAGTTTGTTGTGGTATTTATCGATGATATTCTGGTATACTCCAAAACACCATAAGAGCACGTTGAACATCTCCGGATTGTACTAGGAGAACTCAGGAAACATCAGTTGTACGCTAAATTCAGCAAGTGTGAATTTTGGCTAAAGCAAGTAGGTTTTCTGGGCCACGTACTGACTCAAGAAGGTATCGCCGTAGACCCGGAAAAAGTCAAGGCCGTACTTGGCTGGAAGCCACCAGCCAGCGTGACGGATGTACGAAGTTTCTTGGGTATGGTAGGATACTACCGAAGATTTATTGAAGGATTCTCCACCATAGCAAAGCCAATGACGCAACTGCTCAAAAAGACAGGAAGTTTGAATGGACGGAAGCTCGCGAGAAAAGTTTCCAAGAACTAAAGAGGAAACTGACGACAGCACCAGTACTAATTGTGCCAGATATACACAAAAATTTTGAGGTATTTTGTGACGCATCTCGAAAGGGCCTCGGGTGCGTATTAATGCAAGAAGGCAAGGTTGTCGCATATGTTTCCAGACAGCTTCACAAGCATGAGGAAAATTACCCTACCCATGACCTGGAATTAGCAGCAGTTATTCATGCACTCAAGGAATGGAGACACTTTTTACTTGGTAATCGTTGTGAAATATACACGGACCACAAAAGCCTCAAGTATATTTTCACACAACCAGAACTAAATTTACGGCAGCGACGCTGGTTGGAATTAGTAAAGGATTATGATGTTGGGATCCACTACCACCCGGGCAAGGAAAATGTTGTAGCAGATGCTCTGAGTCAGAACCCCAGTGCGGACAACGACGGCATGCCAGACTTAAGACCTGAATTCCAGCAGGAATTCGCAAAGCTCAACCTGATGGTGGTCACCGAAGGCAGTGTGTCAAACTTAGAAGTACAGCCTACCCTAATAGAGAAGGTTAAAGAGGCTCAACGTGGACACCCCAGCATTGAAGGCATAAAACGGAAGATAAAGTTGGGCAAGGCCTCGGAATTCATTGTTGATGAGCAAGGAATATTGTGGTACGGGAATAGGCTTTGCGTACCAAATATCCATGACCTTAAACAGCAAATCCTGGCTGAAGGCCACACCGCTCCATATTCAATCCATCCTGGAGGAACAAAAATGTACAAAGATCTTCAGGAAACATTTTGGTGGCATGGTATAAAAAGAGACATAGCCACGTTTATTGCATGTTGTGACTCTTGTCAACGCATCAAGGCCGAGCACCAGAAACCGGCCGGGCTATTGCAACCGAATAAGATACCCGCATTGTTGAGGAAATCGTTAACTGGTAGCTGCTCGGTTGGCTGGCGAGTAGGGGATTAATCGGCTAATCGGCAAGTTAATCGGCCATTTAATCAATTAATCGGACGATTTTTCGGTTAATCGGCTACTCGGTGACCCTATGAGTAGGGATTAATCGGCAAGTTAACTGGTTAATCGGATGAATTCTTGAACAGGGGATACCCGAGTGGAAATGGGACGAGATTGGAATGGATTTTATTGTTGGACTACCTCGGTCGCAACACGGACATGATGCCATATGGGTAATCACAGATAGACTGACTAAAGTAGCTCACTTCATCCCCGTGAAGGCAACACACACCACTCAGAAGCTTGCTAGGCTCTACCTCTCCCGTATCGTTTGCCTACATGGAGTCCCAAAGAAAATAATCTCGGACAGAGGCACTCAATTCGTCTCCCGGTTTTGGGATCACTTACAACAAGCTCTGGGAATTCAGCTGGCATTTAGTACTGCATACCATCCCCACACAGATGGGCAGACTGAGCGAGTAAACCAGATTCTAGAAGATATGCTGAGAGCATGTGTCCTCACCTATGGGGCCAGTTGGGAGGAAAGCTTACCATACGCAGAATTCACATATAACAACAGCTATCAGTCCAGCCTGCAAATGGCACCATTTGAAGCTCTGTACGGACGAAGATGTCGTACCCCGCTAAACTGGTCGGAAACCGGAGACAGTCATATCTTCGGCCCAGACCTGCTCAAAGAGGCTGAAGATAAAGTCAAGGTAATTAAGGACCGACTCAAGACAGCCCAAAGTCGACAAAAGAATTATTACGATCAGAAGCATCGTGGAGTCCATTTTGAACCCGGAGAATTTGTGTACCTACGAGTATCACCCATGAGGGGCCTGCACCGATTCAAGATTAAAGGGAAGCTAGCACCAAGATTCATCGGACCATTCTGCATAGTAGCACGAAGAGGCACGGTGGCCTACCAGCTAGACTTACCCGAAGAATTATCCCACATCCACGACGTATTCCACGTCTCCCAATTGAGGAAGTGCGTGAGCAACCCAGAGAAACAAGTACCCCATAAAAACATTGACGTGCAACCAGACCTTACATATCGGGAGCATCCGATAAAAATCTTGGAAGAGTCAGAAAGGAGAACCCGACAGAAAACCACCAAGTTCTTCAAAGTTCAGTGGAGCAACCACACCGAACGTGAAGCCACTTGGGAAAGAGAAGATTTCCTTCGAACAGAGCACCCAAAATTATTTGAGGATCAACTGGAATCTCGGGACGAGATTTTTCCTAAGGGGGTAGGTGTTGTGACACTCCAAACTTTTTCCTTTGGTTTTCTTCAAAACTTTGTTGGATTTGAAGGAGGTCACCAAAACCCTTCCAAAAATCTCTATCAAAAGCTTTTTCCCTCTGGCAAATATTTTAGTTTTGCATCTCCTTCAACTCTGGTGTTTGGTTTTTAAATTTTTCCTCTGATTGCTCTCTCCTCAAGGACTCAAGAAAATTCTTTTTGAAGTTTATTTTCTTTCAAAAGGAAACTCTAGGAGTTTTTCATCCTCTCCCATTTTTGAAACCATTCATGATTCTTCCATGCACCACATGGTAAAACCTTCCCAAAAATCTCTCCTTCCACTTTGGTGCAACTCAAACATTCTGTCCAAACTAATAAAATCCATTTTTGGCTTTTATTTCAATTATTTCTTCTCCCAAAATAATTCTGTCTTTTCTTTTGAGCCTAGGTGATTTGCAAAGCAAGTACCCTAATGCTTTTGATTTTTGACCTCAATTCCACACCCCTGGATAGTCCTTGGTATCCACAACCCAGAACCATCTTGATCCACTCTTCTTCTTTTCAAATATTTCAAATTTCACTCACTGCAAGTTTGGACCAGATTTGCCAAATTTGGTGAAATTCATATCTACACTTCTCCAAAAATTCCACCAAAATTCAGGCAACCTCTAGTTGCAATGAGAGACCACTCCACCAAAAATCAGCTCAAGGAAAAATCCCTGGATACCAGAATCATTTTGTCGAACACCTGGCATGCACTGTTTTGTTCATATTCAGTAAATTCAGAAAGTTCAGTGTCGATCTCCGTCAGTAACTTCAGTCACGAGTCCACAGTGCCCTTGGCACGTTGCTCGCAGCCTATCCCTCTTGTCCGGAGCTTCACACGAGCGCTTGGCACATTCCTGGCGTCGGTGGCGCCCTGGCCCGCCTGCGCCGGCGTGCCTTGCGGCGGCTGCACCACCGTAACGGCGACAGGGGGCAAAACTGCGGCGCAACACCGTTCGGCGCTGCCCAAGCGTCCTGGTGGCTCCGCGTGGCCACCTCCTTGCCAGCGCACGCATGCGGCACCGTCGCCGTGGCTTGGCACGCGCAGAGCGCGCTCTCTGCCGCCGACGGGCCGTGCGGCCGTTCCGTCGAGGGCAAGCCGTAAACCTTCCTCCCGTGCTGAGCTGGACCCTAAAATGGCACCACTACTCCACCTAGGCGATGCTCAAGCTCATAAGCCGACCGTCCAGCCACAGCGCCGCCGTAATCAACTCGCCGGACTTATCCGTTCACGGCAACCGACTCGGGCCGGCTATATATAGCACCCCCGAGCCTGTTCTCGCCCCCGCACGACTCCACCACCTCACCAGACCCCGTCTAGCCACTGGAGGGGCCTCGAGGGGCCTTTCTTCCCCGACTCCGGCCACCTCCGTCCGCCTCGGGCTCCGGCATCGTTCTCTCCGGTGAGAACTCCTCCGCCGCCCTACTTTCGCCCGTAGCCTCGTACCACCTCTAGTAGGATAACCCCCACCTCAATTTTGGCCCCGCAGCTCTCTCCGGCGAGATCCACGACCGTCCGAACCGCCGTCCGCAGGAGCAAGGGCCGCCGTCGACGTGGTGCTCGCCGACGACCTTTCCCACCTCCCACAGACGCGGAAGGACGTGCTGATCACGAAGGTACCGTCCAATCACTCTGCCTCGCCGTGGATCGCCGCCGGCGACCACCGCACCTCTCGGGCGCCGTCGCGCCCTGTTTCCCTCTTTTAAATTTTTAAACCCGACAGGTGGAGCCCGCCTGTCAGCCTCTCAGTCTTTTCTTTTAAACGAAACGTTATCTGTACTTTTCCGCAGAACCCCCTGGAAGTTTTCTGTTTCATTACAGATGAGTCCTTGGGCTAAAACCATTATAACTTTTTAACAGAAAAGAATTTTTGAGTGATTCTTTTTCTGTCCTCTTCAAATTTTGTCTAGTTTTTTATCAGATTTATTTGAAAAATATTTGGAGTAATTTTTGTGCACCTCACGGTATTTACGTTAGCGCGTGTATTTTTGTTTACCGTAGATACCGAAGGAGGTGACGGAACTGCGAACTTCGCCGAGCTAGACCCCGACTACTCTGAACCAGGCAAGCAAAGTTTGAACTTTTGATATGATGAGTGTCTGGGCATGTTTGCATTATTTTTGTATCATGGCACGTTCATGAGCATTTTCGATGATAGTTTATCTCGTGAGCATTGAGGCAAATGAGATCGGTAAATCCGTGAGTTGCTGGAAACTTGTTGCATGGCCATGAGTTGGCATGAGTGTGGGTAAGATGGCATTGTTGTAGCATGCCAGGCTTATGCCATATCGTTGACTCAGTGTCAACATAAATTGGTCAGTTTCCCGTCTGTCTTCCTTTCCGTACTACCACCTGTTTCCTGCAAGGGATACGGCCTAGTAGGTTGCAAACCACTCCCTGGTACACACCAAATCGGGAGGCCGGGATGAAGGTTCCATGGCCCTGGATTAAAGCCTTTCATCCGGTCAGGGGGCATGGGTGTTTCCGGTTGGGACCGAGAGGGGGGCACCCCTTAGAGCGCGTGTATATAAATTTGATCCCATGCTATTCGAGATTGTGATCTCCCCGTCTCAAAGTTTTTCTTAAACGCTGTCTAGGGTGATTCCTGGCAACGTGAGGTATGATGGGTGTGTACTAGCTAGTTGTGTTTCCTCTGAAATACTGTAAACGGAACTAGTCCTTCGTGACTACGAAAATCCGTTGGCTGTGGACAATTTTGGTACAAACTCTGCAGAGTCAAAATTCTTGAATTCATCTTATTCCTGTCCAAGTACCGTGATCATCTCATCTTGCCAAGTGTCAGTCTCAGTGACAGAAACTCCTGAGAACCATTTGAGTATTAAATGTTTACCTTCCTGCGAACGGACTAACCCGCTTATTGTCTTGTGATGGATAATTTCCGTGAGCACTATATCTTGTCAGTTATGAATAATGGATTATAAGCCCTTTCCGCGATGTCGCTCAGACGTCCGGGCATTGTTGTTATTTATTTTCATTATAAGCCCTTTCTGAGATGTCGTTCAGACGTCCGACTGCGGCATTGTTGTTATTTATTTTCATTATAAGCCCTTTCTGAGATGTCGTTCAGACGTCCGACTGCGGCATTGTTGTTATTTATTTTCATTATAAGCCCTTTCTGAGATGTCGCTCAGACGTCCGACTGCGGCATTGTTGTTATTTATTTTCATTATAAGCCCTTTCTGCGATGTCGCTCAGACGTCCGACTGCGGCATTGTTGTTATTTATTTTCATTATAAGCCCTTTCTGCGATGTCGCTCAGACGTCCGACTGCGGCATTGTTGTTATTTATTTTCATTATAAGCCCTTTCTGCGATGTCGCTCAGACGTCCGACTGCGGCATTGTTGTTATTTATTTTCATTATAAGCCCTTTCTGCGATGTCGCTCAGACGTCCGACTGCGGCATTGTTGTTATTTATTTTCATTATAAGCCCTTTCTGCGATGTCGCTCAGACGTCCGACTGCGGCATTGTTGTTATTTATTTTCATTATAAGCCCTTTCTGCGATGTCGCTCAGACGTCCGACTGCGGCATTGTTGTTATTTATTTTCATTATAAGCCCTTTCTGCGATGTCGCTCAGACGTCCGACTGCGGCATTGTTGTTATTTATTTTCATTATAAGCCCTTTCTGCGATGTCGCTCAGACGTCCGACTGCGGCATTGTTGTTATTTATTTTCATTATAAGCCCTTTCTGAGATGTCGTTCAGACGTCCGACTGCGGCATTGTTGTTATTTATTTTCATTATAAGCCCTTTCTGAGATGTCGTTCAGACGTCCGACTGCGGCATTGTTGTTATTTATTTTCATTATAAGCCCTTTCTGAGATGTCGCTTAGACGTCCGACTGCGGCATTGTTGTTATTTATTTTCATTATAAGCCATTTCTGCGATGTCGCTCAGATGTCCGACTGCGGCATTGTTGTTATTTACTTTTATTATAAGCCCTTTCTGTGATGTCGCTCCGACGTCCGACTGCGGCACGCATGTATTTTAATTTCAATATAAGCCCTTTATGAGGTGTGGCCCAGACGCCCGACTGTGGCATGTTTTACTTATTTTCACCCTTCGAGGCGTCACTTCAGACACTCGATCGGTTTTGAGTTTATCATTCTTTGGGTTTTCGAGCGGACTACCGCCGATTCCCTTCTTATTTTATTTTTGCTATACTGATTTACTTGAGCATTGTTAAAATTAATCATGACTCATTCATGCATTCATTTGTTATATCTTTTGTCCGAACTGTCTTGCGAGTACTTTTCAAAGTACTCACCTGGCTTGTTGATTTGGCTAGATGCTGACGAAGGCGATCTCTTGGATGAAGAATTCGATAGCGAGTCTGACGCCTAGAGGAATCCCAGTCAGTCTCGTGCGACCCCTGGACTAGTCATTGTGATATATCTGCTTCCGCTACCCAAATAAAATTCATCGAGCCTCACCTCGACGCTCGATGAGCCGCCAGTGCAGTAGACTTATTAACCACCCCGCTGTGTTATTCCACCAACCACTCATATCTCGAGTCAGTAGTATTTCCACCCCCCACCTTTAAGTCATATCCGCCACTATGTATAATTATCGGCGTGTTTGTAATAATTGGTTGGGCATCTTCAGTCCGACCCCTGTAATATTGTAATGCTACTGGCTCATTGTATCAAAGTTTTGTCTACCGGTATGAAGGATTTTCCTCATATTGGACTTCATAGGTCGGTTGTTCAATAAATATTTTTATTGAAAAAACCGGTCGTGACAGTGACGTCCTCTCCTCCGCGGGAATCCGACATGGAGGGATCGGGAATCCGGACGTAGCTACTACTTAAGATAGAAGAAGGGTCGCCGTATTGTTCCTCTACCACAGCAACGTGGTGGGTAACCTGGGGAGAGTTAATCTCTCTCAGATCGGGTTTAGGCCCAATCTGATCATAATCTGTAGCGACTCCCAGGGCGGCGATGCGATCCAAGGGCTCGTTTAAGGAAGAGAGCTCCATCGGATCTAACTGGTCGGCGAGTTCCGAGTTAACATGAAGATTGCTTTCGATGACCCGAGAAGTCCTCGTCGGCGCGACGGTCGAACAGGCAGTCATAAGAAAACCGCCTAGCCGGAGAGATTGGCTGACAGCCAAAGCTTCTTTAGCAATAGTGCCGTCTTTAAAGACGGGATGAGGCATCCTTCCTGACGGCGACGACACAGAGGAACTCTCAATGAAAGCACCAATGTCGGTGTCCAAACCGGCGGATCTCGGGTAGGGGGTCCCGAACTGTGCGTCTAGGCGGATGGTAACAGGAGACAAGGGACACGATGTTTTTACCCAGGTTCGGGCCCTCTCGATGGAGGTAAAACCCTACTCCTGCTTCATTAATATTGATGATATGGGTAGTACAAGAGTAGATCTACCACGAGATCAGAGAGGCTAAACCCTAGAAGCTAGCCTATGGTATGATTGTTGTTCGTCCTACGGACTAAAACCCTCCGGTTTATATAGGCACCGAAGAGGGTTAGGGTTACACAGAGTCGGATACAATGGTAGGAGATCTACATATCCGTATCGCCAAGATTTCCTTCCACGCCAAGGAAAGTCCCATCCGGACACGGGACGAAGTCTTCAATCTTGTATCTTCATAGTCCAAGAGTCCGGCCAAAGGTCATAGTCCGGCTATCCGGACACCCCCTAATCCGGGACTCCCTCAAGGAGGCTGAGTACCCTGATCACTCGCCGGAAGAGGTGGCGGAGGAGGAGGCGGATTGCCCTGGCTCGCTGGAGGAGGAGGAGGAGGAGGCGGAGGCATCCAGTTTGGAAGGTTGATGAGCTCCTTCCGCCATAGGCATGGAGTCTTCACAGAAGAACCCAGCCGAATCTCCCCTTCACCCGTAGGGTGGTCAAGTTGAAGGTCCTCAAATACGTCCGTTATTTGATCCACCATCACCCTAGAATATCCTTCTAGAATCGGCTGGCCGTGGTAGGTTGAGTCAGGTTTATTAGGTATAACAGAGCCAACAGCCGCCTTGACTTTCAATGTCATCCATCGCGTCATAAGGTGGCAATGTTGAGACTCTGTGATAGCATCCACGGGGTAGCTAGCAGGAGCCATGAAGACATGCTCCAGCTACTGGGTCTGCGCGGTGGAAGCCACGCTGCTTCTCCGCTGAGATGGCGGGGTAGCTTTAGGGGAAGATTCGGCAGGTCGTTTGCTGCGATCTGCTTCTCGTTCCTCTAGCCCTTGTACCCTTTCGTGCAGCGCCTGCAGTTGGCTATGCTCCACTTTCTTCCTCCTCTCCTGGGTTTTGTAACCCCCTGCGTCCGGAAAGCCAGCCTTCCACGGAATGGAGCCTGGCGTGCCTCGTGTCCGTCCAGGGTGCTCAGGATTCCCGAGGGCCATTGTGAGCTCGTCATTCTCTCTATCTGGGACGAACGTCCCTTGCTGCGCTTTCTCGATATTGAAGGAAATATGCCCTAGAGGCAATAATAAAAGTTATTATTTATTTCCTTATATCATGATAAATGTTTATTATTCATGCTAGAATTGTATTAACCGGAAACATAATACATGTGTGAATACATAAACCTACAGAGTGTCACTAGTATGCCTCTACTTGACTAGCTCGTTAATCAAAGATGGTTATGTTTCCTAACCATGAACAAG
>LR880972.1:1011709704-1011732028 GCA_904067115.1 Aegilops sharonensis | reverse complement strand
TTTCTGTGGATACTACGTTTGCGAGTCCATCCGCCACACGACCTGTGAGAGGGGCTACTCCGACAAACAATATGAAGTGCGTAAATAAAAATATTCACAATTTTATTTTATTACCATCATTTGTGTTGAGTTTCATTCATTCATTCATATATATGTATTGACCCCTTTCTTAAAATTAGATGTCTCGGAAGCGGGATGAACTCCTAGCACCAGATCGCATGCGAGCAATTCAAGAGGAATTGGCGGCATTCTTTCTTGACCACGTGATCGCTGAAGACGGAGAATACTATGTGGACCACGCGTCCGTATTGTAAAAGATAACTATTGTATATATGTAGCCGGTAGTGTCGGATAGATATACGAGAACTTGTTGTTCGACCAATCTCTCGGAGAAGGAGAGGTGGTCGATATCACTTCTCTCTGTATGCATATATGTTCATGACGATCTTCTGTTTGCTTAATTACTAGCTAGCTAGCATGTCTAATTAGTCCTCTCTATATGTATGTGGAGGGCCATCTGTCCCGGTTCTGGATAGAACCGGGACTAAAGGGCGAGGGTATTAGTACCGACCCTTTAGTCCCGGTTCATGAACCGGGACTAAAGGCCCTTATGAACCGGGACTATAGGCCCTTTTCCTACTAGTGTCTGCGAGCACATTGGCGTGGACACGGCGACGACTATCCTGGCGCTCGCCGACCAGCACCACTGTGACGAGCTGAAAAAAGCATGCTATGAGTTTCTCCGCTGTCCGGCGAACCTGAGGGCTGTCGTGGCTACGGAAGGGTTTGATGGTCTCTGCAGCAGCTGCCCGGCTCTTATGAACGACATGCTCCTCGGTGTGCTGCCTTCTAAGTAGTACTAGTTCATCTTAGTGCAATTGCTTGCTCTCTTCCATATTTTGTAATCGTCTGTTTATGTCCTTGATTAGGAGATGATTTGTCCAATATCTGCATCTGGTGGGCATGTAATCCGCTGTTCAACTGAAATATGCACTTTTCCTTTCAAAACATCTTATATTAGCTAGGTAGTTGAATTATGCGGTAAATAAACATCTTCGAAGTTAAAATAACAATTACAAGTATAGATATGTACCCTTCCATCAAATATCAGAAATGCTTATATCCCGTTTGCGATGCGGCCACATTGATTTAAGCTGGATTTAACAAACCATTGAGACTTAGGCACTTAACAATCACCCATAGTAAAAAAAACTTTTTTTTCAAGAACACGCAAGAACTTTGCGTCACATTTTGTATTGAGAAGAGTGGAATCGAGTACAGAAAAGATTTACATTGGTGACAATCGCAGACGATCACAGCCCACTCCACACCAGCCTAAAGTTGTCACACTCTCGCCACTTTCCACCTAGCAAACTCCGCCCTTAATCTTGGCTACCACGGAAGTAGGAAGCAAAGCCACCATATAAAAAAATCCTAGAGTATTTAACCGAAAACTAGCACAATTCAATCAACCATGGCAAAAAAAGTATCACATTACGAACTTTGACAAAAAAAACTACCACTATAGCTCTAATTTATACCGTTGAACTTATTTGTTCTTAAAATAAACGCCTTTTATATGATTAAAATAACAACTATTCCCTCTGTATCAACATATAATGCATTTTTTGACACTAAGATAGTGTTAAAATATCTTATATTTTGATACGGAGGGAGTATAATTAATTGATATATACCTTACGTAAACAATCAGAAATGCTTCTATCCTATTTGCGATGCAGGCAAGCAGCCACATTGATATAAGTTGGACACAACAAATTGAGACTTAGGAACTTAGCAATTTTCAATTGTAAAAATCATTCAAAAAAGGACCACTCTCTCAAAAAGAAAATAAATGATTTGTGTATTTGAATTGAATGTGGTGGTTAATATTTTATTTTCAGAAACATGCAAGCAAAGTGGTCAGGATGGTCATCTATGGTATTGGCGTACCAAGGGCCATTTCAACAAGTCATACCATACAACCCATTAACGGTGGCGCAAAGAGCGATGACTCGCGATAGCCACGTCGTCGGGGGCGAGGGATATTTCCGCCTGCCCAGCGAACCCCAGGCCGAGCGATGGGGGTGTCCACCTCGTCACTTTTTACTGTGCCGGAGCGAGAGAACAAAAATAGAACAACGCCTCGGATTGGGCTGACCTAGATTGGTCTCCCAAGCGACCATGCATCTTCCCTCTTCCCGCCGCCCGCCTCTTCCCCCCTCACATTTTTCTCTTCCTCCCTGCTGCCGCCGCCCCCTCGTCTCCCCAAGGTGAAGCAACACCGCGACCACGCCGACTCGCTGCAACGGCGTCCAGCCCCAACAGCGAGGAACAACCCCCACGCTCGTCTTCTCCTCCTCTCCCCTGCCGTCCACGCCGCGGCATCCGACTCACCCACCTCTCAGCCTCGCCGCCAGTCAAGTTGCGTCTAGAGGCGAGAAGAGAGAGCAGCCACGCCCAGAGGAGGCCAACCCCGGCTTAAATCCTAAGGCGCCATTCTGGAACAATCCCCTTCGCTGGCGATGAACAGACGGCCGGAGCTCTGCAGGAACTACCAACACGGCAGGTAACCTGATCCATCCCTGCACTAATTCATACACGACCACTGATTCGGATCCGTTGTTCCTGCCTTCAGTCCACCGCGCAGCGCGAATGACAGATGCAATTGGCCGAATCAGACGGTCGCGCGGTGTGGGGGTGGGAAAGATGGAGAGTTTGCGGGTGTAGGGGTGGCTACTGTAGAAGGTGAGCAGAAGGAGGTGTTGCGTGGGACCTCAACACTGGGCAGGTGAATCTCTTCTATGCAGCACATGGCGAGGCTGAGAGCTCAACCCCTCTGCTCGACGCCCTAGCCAAGTGGACGTGGGCTGGCTCCCAACCCCCCTCTGCTAGGTGCCCAAATTTCTTTTCCACCGTCGCTCTCATCGGCCGATTTTCTGCAGCGCTGCAACATAGAGAAGTAGTGCACTAAGTATCCCTTATTTTCGTGCGCAAATTCATAGGGTTTCTGTTTTCTGAAGACCTGGTTACTGGGCCAACTCGGTCATGTGACTTTATCTTGCAGCAGAAGACTATATACTTCCCTGGAATAGTGCAGCGGCGGAGAGGCGCCTACAAGAACGAGGTCAGTGTCTATGCACTAGATGTAGGATTCCAGTTATTTGCTCTCTTTTGGAATATATCGTTGTCTAGAGCCATGAACTTGGTACTCATATACTTTGATCACAAGCATTACTCTTAGCGATGGGATGTGATTTTAACCGATAATATATTTTCTTGTAGTGGATGTAGCTTCTTATTGGACTCATGCTTCTAGAAGTGGACGTAACGACTCTTGTTTCGTTGGGCCTCAAGTAGCAGCTAGAGCAAGGGGGTGGTTCATGATTGTGGCTCTGTAGGCCTCCAATAGACAACATCAATAATAAGGATAGGAGTTGTCTGATTCATATCGCATGTCTCCGCCCAAGTTTCAGTTTGCAGGTTATTCTCTTTTCTTTCTTTTCATGTTGCTTCTCTCTTATGTTAACTCATCATATTTGATTTGGAATGAACTGTAGGATGTGTTTGAGGGTGTCTTCTACTTTTTCATGAAGGCAACAAAGGAGAAGTTGATAAATTTCTTAAAGGAAACAAAGATTTCATTTTCAGGCAGGTATGAAACTGTGAATGCCCTGCTTTTATGCATTGTAAAGCCTTGACAGCAGTGTAGGTGTTCCTTGTTTTGTTCAGGCTGATGGCGTTGCTGATGAGTTGCTGGAGCGTCTTGCTTGGCTGGCGAATCTGGCTATTTATGATCCTTAATTTTCATATTTGTATTGGAACTATTTACTAAATTGTATGCCAACATGAGTTTAGTATCTTTTTGATAATATTAGTTACACATCCAATCAGCCCTTGATGCTTTAAACCAAAGATTCCAGTGTTCAAATAGCTGGTCTATATATGCACATGGCAACTGAAAATAAGATGGTTATTTATTCTTCTCAACACAGAGAAGGCATTTAGACATTTATGCTCTCAGATCAGATAATTTTTCTACACATGAACTCATATATGTTACTGTACTAATTTATTTCTAAGAGACATGGTACTGTTGCTATGAAGGGTTGATACTACCATCATTTGACTTCTACTACCAGATTAAAGGAGCTGGTTATTTTGACTCTGGCATGGACGTTCCAAATTCTTCACCTATGGTGCCCTTTTATGTTGCTTCTCCGGTTCTAATATTTTTGTGAGGGGCGTTGGAGATCGGGTTATTCATGCCATGAAAGCCTGCTTTCAAGTGTCCAACCTTTATTTTTTGCCTTTCAAAAGAAACACACGCAGAGAAACAGGTAATAGTTCCCACGATTGCTCACATGTCCTATGAAACCTATTCTTCCTTTTTCATCTCAGGCCGACTTTTCTTCTTCCTTTTCAGTTTCTATCAACCATGAGTTCAATGGAAATATTTGTATTTATGATCTTAAAGGGTGTTGTCTTTTTCTACATGGAAGAAAAGAACAGAAGAAACTGCTCCCTACACAATATTGATCACAACCCGCAGGTATAAGTTTCTTGGGGGTCCTTTTTGCCTAAATTTTGTTATTCACATGAAAAAGTAGTAGAGATCTTAGGGCAAAGAACAATATTTAATCATAGGAAGTGGGAGAAGACAAGACATTGACAGTTGATTTTCCCGTAGGGAGATGATAGAAGGGAGAGATTTATGATGAGGCAAGAACTTATTGATGCTACTAAAGCCATTGGTCTGTCATAATATGCAAGGGAGTGCAGTTTCAGTGATTCAGTATACCTTACTGTTGCTGATTCAGTTGATATTTTAGTGCGTCACTAACTATGCTCATTGTGTTATGAGCTGCCCAAACAATAGTAACGCGAAAAAGGGGAATTCTCAGGATGACTTCTACACTGGTTGAAGCTGCATAACGACATTAGTAGCTAATGAACTGGTTGTGAAATGGAGTAACCTTGCAAAGTAATATACTAAGCTCATCTCCATGTTTATGATACGTTTTCTACCATTTATTTAAAAGAATTGGATCTTTTACAGGTATATACCCCACTCATTTTATAGGCATGTGCTAGATTTCACAAGTATTATTAATTCTCCCATCACAGTAAGACATCCCATCATTTTTTAGTTACTCTATTAAAAGTGTAGGCTTTTGCAGTTAGCATAGTGTCAACCTTACCACCCAAGCCCACCTTGAGGTATACAATATCACACCAAATTGGCCTATGCAATTTTTAATACTTAAGTGTCAAAAGCTGAGCATGTCTACAAGTTCCACGCTCACTGTTGAAATTTAAGTTTCTTACGCCTTCTGCTCATTATAGAATGTCTACAAGCAAGTTATGCAGACAAGCAACAAGTACTACCAGAATCCCAGTTTCCACTACCGGCCAATCACCTTTCCAAATTCTTCAAATGTTATGTTGTTCAATGAAAATGAGGTGTGAACAGCTCAATAGACCATTTTGATGTTTCTTGCAATGGTACTTTATTCTATACACATGTAGCAAAGAAGAGTCAGTGCAGTTTTGCTCTACCGTAGGTGAAGTCTAAAATAGGAATTTGCCATTCCGCTTTACATGAGTACCATGAAATTACTATGTTTGCTCTGTTGTACGAATGAAGACTATTCTGATGCAGTTTTGTTCTATGCATCATACTTTTAATCAGTGTTGTTTATATGGACTTTCAATACGTAAACAAGTATGCCAGCAGGATTAGTGCGCACCAGAACGCCTCAAGAGGCGCGCCCCAGCCACTAGTGTTTATGATTTGTAGCAGTCTACAACTTCAGTGGCACACCGGTCCACACACATCTGCGGACAACTAATTTATAAAGATATAATTTAGAAGATATTAGGGAGAAACGAGGTGGTACTATTGCATCCACAGTTCCACACAGTGTGATGAAACTACCCAACATTAGTTTCATAAGAGCTAACTATATGCTAACTACCTTATTATGACCTTTCTTCCCTATTTTCAGAAAATTTAAATATACAAAGTCTAAATTTGAATTATCAAATAGAAAATAAATAAATTTATAATATTCTTCTGATAAGAAATGAAACCACCCACCCACAGATCGCAGATGCGCTTTTCCAGATTTGCCCCGTCGTGGATATAATCATAACAATACTAGGGGCGTTAGAATGTTGAGGAAATCATATCTACTGACCGTTGCAGCTGAGAATACGCTCAGCGCTACAGCTAGCATTTAGCAGTAGGGCCGCTTGGAACGCGCTACTGCTAATTACTAGCAGCGTCGCTCCACCCCGCGCTACTACTATTATTATGTATTCCATTTCTGTTTTATTTTATTTTATGTCCTATTCATACACCGTTATACAAGTTTTCATACAATATCAATTTAGAGATTTTTATATAATGATGTAATAACTCATCATCATCATCATATTATTAACAACTAACCATCATAATACATCATAGTCATATGACAACTTCTCATCATCATCATTATCGCCCATGTGTCATATAACATGTTGGTTGCTAGTCATAATCAACACTAACTAATTATTCTTAATACCTAGAACCTACTCCTCTCTCCTAGATAAAATAGCATAAAATAGATAAACTGGTCCATCTCCATAATGGAGAATTGAGATACACCTATCTCCAACTTGTGGCTTGCGCACATTCATGTTGTCTCCAATTAGTAGTCTGTGCGCATTCATCACTTTGCTCCATTCTTTGATATTGAGCCTTTCATCGTTTAAAGAACTCGAGTATGCACCATGGTAAGCCTTCGGCGGAGTAGGTCTTAAGCTAACCATATGCATAGGACCTTCGGTAAACATCATGTGAGGCACAACCTCCTTTGGGAGCCTCTGTTGAAGAACATAATAATAACATATATAGTTAGCAATGTAGTTTACTTAAGAAGAATGTATGCAATGAAGTTACCATCATTACCAAAATCATACCAAGTTTTTGGCAATGAAGTAACCATCATGCAACTCATGGACTAGTGGCACGTATCCACTAAAATTTCGGTTGATAGAGTGATTGGTCTTAAAGGCCTCAACATCATCTATGAATTAGAAAAATAACCTTTCTCCTCACAATTAAGTTCGGAGCCATAGTTGTAGTATGTCCTGTCTAGAGCCTTCCGAGTATTTGTTGAAGATAAGAAATAAGCTGACAATTATAAATAAACAAGTTTAGTAACGATGAACACCAAATATTTTTAAATTAACAACATAAATTGCTTAACTTAACAATATAGTTTGACAAACTCACATTTAGGCAAAACTGGAGGCATATCCCCATCCACCCAGATGTCGATATTATTTTTAATATTGTGTCGAAACATACCCATGCGGGATCTAGTTTCGAAGAGCATGTTGCACAGGTTCCAACGATGAATGCGGATCTTAATTCCGATGTTCGACTCAAAAGTTATGACTTTTTTTAGAAAATAAAAATCAGAATTAAATGTGTTGACATCTGTTCGCATGAATGAAAATTGCACGTCCACAAGTAGAGAAAAATTTACGCATGACTGTCATGAAGTTGCACATTGACTCCAAGACAGTTGCACCAAACAGGGATTAAGTTACACAAAAAGAAAATTTGTCGAAACATGCCCATGCGAGATCTTGTTTCAAAGAGCACGTCGCAAGGCTTCCAATAATGAAAACGGATCTTAATTTTGACGCGCAATGTAAAAGTTATGACTTTTTAAAATTTCTGAAATCTGAATTATATATGTTTCACACGTGTTCACATGTGGTTCTGCACCTTTTCTTTTTACATGCTACTTTTTCTCTTTAATACGGATTAAAAAAATTCTTATAGTATGATTAGGGAGACAAATGATTTCCTTTTATGGATTACAGACCAAAAATTTCGTATTATTTGGGCTCGCCGTTCCGGAGCGTGCTAAAAAAGGAGCACCCAGCACTAGGAAAGCCTTGAGGCCCAGCAGGCTAGCCCTGTGAGCACTGCACGCTAAAAAAAAAGGAGAAATCGAGGGCACAAATCCGATAGCATGAGTACTAGCCCTAGGCCCTGACGGCGGCGGCAGCGGAAGTGCGACGGCGGAAGGCAAGTAACGCGCGAGGGCAACCGGCAACGCGGCAGTGCGGCGTTGCGGCACTAGGCACTCGGCCACTAATAATCGAATCAAGTGTGCTTCAGGACAGGTGCTAGTTCCATGCATTTCCTCTCTTCAACCCTCAAAGTCTTGCATCGTTTCTTGCATTGCAAATTTGCTTCGCTACTTTTTCTTTAGGGGAATTTGCTTCGTTACTGAATTGAAAGTTATCTACTTGCGCCTCACCCTAGGAAAAACAATAAGTCCGGCCAAGGTATGTCACATAGATTCAGGTTCAACAGCTTCTCCTCCCACACATGAGGAGAGTGGTGATGTTTTCTTCCGATTCTATATACAGTTGCTTTGTTTTTCCCGCATGACACCCAGAAGGAAATTTTGAGATGACATGTATCTCAACTCATATGAGTAGTAGGAACAGTAAGAGATTCTATTCTGTTTACAGGATAGGATTATTTTCCAACTGAGTCTGAGCTAATGTTCTAAGGAGATCAGAGTCGCCACTGTAGCCGTGACATATGGATGCGAGCTGCATACACACAAGGCATATATTATGTAGTGTTTATACATTGTCTGACGCCAGGGGATTTGTCCTCCTTTGATTCATATATTGTCATGTATCAATGTGATGCGGTAATATAGATAACGTGCTCGCATAGAAATGAACGTTTGGGCCAAGCCTCAGCCTCATAATTGCAAAGGAAGTTCCGAAATTTTATTGGATACTAATATGCTCCTCAGCTCAGAATTTAGGATCACAATTAAATAAATGAAGTTAAATTTAAACTTAAACTTGGCAAAAACTGACCTAAAGTCAGATCAAAATAACTACTGTTTCTGTTAATGATGGGCCGTAACCTGTGAAACACATGCTCCACAATCGTGTTGGTGTGTCTTTGATTTTTGATTTAGTACAACTTTAAATCAAAGACATTTTGGGACTAAGGGAGTACTTGCATGTGTCATGTTTTAGCTAGGTTGGTCATGGCCACGTTGCATGCATTTGGTTTATCGAGTGCGATTTGGTCTCCTGCATGCATCCATGGGTTATTGTTTTTTTAAATACGCACCATCATGATAATCATATATTCATAAAAGGAGTAGCCAAGATGACCGATACAACTCCTTTCAGCAAAGTGCTACATCAAGAGGTTAACACTCACATCCAGCAAGACAACATCGGCATACAACTTGCTTTGCCCAAACTGAAGCCAAACAATGACAAAGAGGACGGACACGGAGCACATAGGCCGCGTCCCAACCGAACCGAACACCTCATAGCACGACAAATACACCAAAGCAATCTAAATCAATGTGCCCTCCACTCATGGCGCCTAGAAGATGGTCAAGTGGACAGCAGGAACTACCCTAGCTCGATGAAGAAAAAAAGAAAAGAAAAATAATACACCAAAGCAATCTAAATCAATGTGCCCTCCACTCATGGCGCCTAGAAGATGGTCAAGTGGACAGCAGGAACTACCCTAGCTCGATGAAGAAAAAAAGAAAAGAAAAATTAGTGTGGCTGCTGGGATTCGAGCCCAGGTCTCCACGGCCACAACGTGGAATTCTCACCACTAAACTACAGCCACAACATGGAATTCTCACCGGCATGCATCCATAGGTGAGCATCTCAACTTGATTCAATGCTCGTGGACAACCGTTGAGTACTATGCCGTTGTAGCACATGTACGCGTATTAATTCATCCTCTCTGTATAAGACGCCAGTGTGGTTGAACTTCTGGCGATTGTAGGTTCGTGTGCATCTCTCTCTCTCTCTCACATGTACGCGTATCTGCCATCACCAGCGGCAAGCTCCTGGGATCTGACACCTGTCCCATCTTCAACGTCCGCGCGGCCAGTGGATACCACTTGCTTGTCGTCCAGGGTTACTCAATAAACCAGGTATCCATCGGGTGTCACTCCTTCATCATCGGCGGCCAACGCTGGCGCATCCACTTCTTCCCCAAAAGTGGGGACAATGTTCGCATCGTCACACTTGTTCTTACCCTCATCGAGAGCACTAAAAAGCCTATGATGGTGCAGTTCGAGTTCAGTTTCGTTGACGAGACCGACAAGCAAGATCCGGCACGTATCCACGACAGTGAAATATTCGATTTCCGAACTTGTAAGGTCAAGGTCATGAAAAGAGTGGCCTTGGAGAAACACCTGAAGGACGATAGTTTCACCATCCGGTGCGACATCGTGGTCGTAAATCCAACATGCGGCACTTCTCGATTTTTTGTGGTGCCGCCGTCTGACATGCAACAGAACTTTACCGACCTTCTCATGGCCGGGCAGGGCACAGACGTGGTCTTCTGTGTTGGTGGCAAGACGATCGCTGCTCACCGCTCCGTCCTGGCAGCCCGCTCTACTGTATTCAGGGCATCACTCTTCGGTCCAATGCAGGAAGGCACCTCATCATCGGTCGTGCAGATAGACGACATGGACACGGCGGTGTTCAAGGCAATGCTGGGGTTCATCTACGGTGACACGTTGTACGCAGTGAAGGAGGAGACCAATGACGAGGACATGGTGTTGCTGCAGCACCTGCTCGTGGCAGCGGACAGGTACAATATCCAGAGGCTGAAGTTGATGTGCGAGAAGAAGCTTTGCGAGCACATCGGTGTGGGTACGGTGACGAGCATCCTGGCGCTTGCCGAGCAGCACGGCTGTCATGGACTGAAGAAGGCGTGCTGCGAGTTCCTTCGGTGTCCGGACAACCTGAGGGCACGGACGGCTTTGATCACTTGTGCAGGAGCTGCCCCCCTCTTATGAAGGATATGATCCTTGGCGTGCTACCGGCAAAGTAAGACTTCTTCATATTAGTGCTAGTTCATCGTATTGGGGTAATATTTCAACTTCCCTTGCTTACAGTGTTTGTCATTGCAGAAGGAAAAGGGAATGATGGCTCTTGGACTTGCATCTAGAGGACTCTTGGGCGCAGCAGCCGAGGTGTTTAACAATGACATTGTCTTGCTTGCGACGAATTGCTATATCTTCAGTTTTGTTTCTTCCTTGCCGGCTACGGTGTAGCATGTGCCCTTGTGGGTGGATGTTTCATATAGTTAAGTTTCCTTCTTTTGGAGGGTTATATCGTTAAGTTTCTGCAAGATGTCTTTTTGGGTGGATGTTTAATATTGCTATCTTTGTATCCTCCAGGATGTTGCTGCTTCTTGACATGCTATACTTTTTGGAACTCTGTGCATGCTTCTAGTTATTTCCTTGATTAAACTCAGAGAGAAATCCCTTTTACTAAAAATTGTAAGAACAGGTGTTGTCATTTCGTTTTTGTCTCTTGCCAATGTTTGTAAGTTCATTGCGTGCGTACTGTAGTTCCAACGGTATGCGTTCCTTAATCCTTATGCAAGTTAGCTGGATAATAGCAATATGCAATTTCCTTTAAACGGATTGTTTGAGAAAAGTAGCTAAGATCAGACTTGGAGTGAAGTATGCCTGCCGTTGTTCATTTTGGTAATTGAAGTAAAGTAAAAGCTAGGATATCTTGGTATACATGACGTCCATACAAATCTCATATATACTTCAAACACTGATCCAAACACAAGAAATCCATTCAAACTGAGCAATTGGTCATGTGGTGATGGAGTGTTTCATCTTCTGTGCTGGAATGCCCCCTCTTATAAAGGACATGATCATTGTCCTGCTGGACCCAAAGTAGTTTATCTGCTAGGTCTCCTATGTTGCTTTATCTTCTATCCTTGATTCGGAGATGGTTCATGGAATCTCTGCTCCGTATGCAAGTCTGCTGGTTAATTACAATTTGCGGATGAGAGAAGTCCATATTATCTTCATGAACTTGTTGCAAAGTTTAACTCAAAAGAAAGAAAAAATAACTTGCAGCTAACTTAATTTTCGCCTAGAATTCTATATTTCTGGTCTCATCTCTCTGTAGCATTTACAATCCTAGATAGACTAATCTCGATTGTCCACACTACACAGTCATTTCTCGCCACGTCAGCTTGATTGGTCAAATTTTACTAGTCATGTCTCCGTGTATATACACAATTCAGGCTAAAACTAAAATCTGGTTTATTCCAAACTACCTGTAAAAATTACCTGTATGGTCACTAATTACATACATGTATTGATTTATTTAATGAGTAGAGTGTGTTTTTGGTCCCTTGAGTTTAATGAGTCACTAGTTACATACATTTGGTTAAAACCAAAGATTGGCTAAAACTAAATTTGATGCACTAGATTTACTTGTATTTCACTTGCGCTCATTTCAACAGCAGAAGAAATATACCATTGAATTATGAAAACCAGCGCGTGCAAATAAGTTGTATGGAATCAAATCTCTTAGTGATATCTAGTCGTTAGGTAGCTGGCTCAACGTACGATGCTCCAGAGCATTCAAGCGCATACCAAACAAGCCCGATAAGTTCATTCGGAAATTGGAATATTGGCTTAGCAGAGCATGCAGGTATATTGGCCGACAGACCCCGCAATTTTCTTCAGTTCAATCATTCTATAGGCAAGTCTTAGCAATGAAATCCGTTGATCGATCTGGATATATATTGGTTGAACCCGGTATAACAATAGATGCACGTGTGCCTGCACAAACGAACTGATTGATACATTTTCCAGTGGCCGCCAGCTGCGCTACCAGACGGCCGGTACGTAGCTACTAGCTAGTACAAATTGTAAAGGAAGACGACGACAACCCATTCGTGTGCAAACTATTATCAGTAGCTATTATCAAATTACAATTGCAGTGGAGAACTTAAGCGGTTCCACGACATGATGCGCACGTACAGGTTGGGTTCCCAGTGCAATGTCCAGTTTTGCAGTTAGATCGAGCTGCCATCTGTTTGACCCCATGTGCACCTACTGTTTCTTCGCATTCAGTGGCTTAGATCATTTACAGCCCGGCGGGCCGGTCATTGACTAGCCACGAAAATCTGACCCAGTCAGACACCTCAAACTGCTTTTAAATGTCCGGGCTATCCGGGACTCCTCATATCAAGGGTTGCTCTGACGCACCCGGATGTGTCCGACACGTCAGCCCGGCCCACCCTGACACCACTCCGTCCCCATAAATATCACCAATCCGGAGACCCTAGCTCACTCTACTCTCGATCCATCTCTTCTTTTTCCCTCCGATTTCTCTGATTTGATCCACTCCGATGACTCCGACGACTCCGGTGACTGCGGCGACCATGTCAAGCGCCGACAGACGCTCCTCCTCCTCCGACGACGACGACGACGACGATGACGAGATGGCCCTCCACATTGCCCTCGAGAGGTCCAAGGTGGACACGGGTGGCATTTCTAGATAGGCCCCCCGTCTCTCCCTTGTCGCCGCAGCGAGGAAGGCGGCGCTGGCTCCTCCCGTCCCGCGCTTGGCTCCGTGCGGGCTGTGCAATCCACGCCTCCTCCATGCCGTCCCCTCCACCTGCCAGCTGCTGCTCCCCCACGCGCGCAGCGGTGGGTTCTTGTGCCCGCCCCGTCGGCCTGGACGTGCACACCAGAGACGGAGGCGCGTGCCGCCCGCCGCGAGAGGTAGCGGGCAAGGGAGAGGGACGCGACAGAGAGCTCTGTTTGCCGCCGCCGCGGGTTACCAGGGGAGCCCAGCAACGACGAGCGGCTCCTAGTGTGGGTCTACCGCCGGTCGCTTACAGCGGCGGAGACGGGCGCTCGGCTCCTATGCCGAAAGAACGACAAGGCTCTCCGGCTAGCTGTCGAGCAGTCCGAGTGCGAGACAAAGGAAAAGGCGACGGAGGCGGCTCGGCTGGCGAAGCTCAAGTGCTAGCAAGATCGGGCCATCCGGCGCCTCAAGGGCCTCATCATCGTCTCCTCCTCCGACGATGACGATGGCAGCGGCTCCTTGTCCGATGACTCGGACGATTCTCCACCAACCGCCGACGGCTACAGCTGCACCGGCGACCGGAAGTGGTGAAGATCCGCTTTTCTTCAGTTTAATTTCAAGTTTTAGATGTAGTTTCTATGTCTGTTTGCTGATCTACGTAGTTTGATCAACGTTGCATGGTTTGTATGGATATAGAGAATTGGATATGGGAAACATTTCTCGCAGAAAATATGGATATGAGATACCTGTATGTAGACGACACTATTTGAGGAGTGTCCGATCACTGCCCATGAACACGCCCGCGGACGTTTAAAGGGCATATTTGTCATATGCGGCTCTTACTTCGAAGAGCGAGCAGCAGCTAGTGTTACGTACATGAGGACACATGGTGATGGATGCAGGGCACGAAGAGGTAGCTGCTGCTATCGAGGCTGCTGGTACATGCACATTTGGAATCTCTCATGTCCCCCAGCTTGCAATGCAAAGGTACAAAACCGCACGCACGCTCGGATCCGATTGTTGCGGAGGTCTCATCGATCTCAGTCTCGATTAGACGTGCCTACAAAGAGAAATAATCGTGCCCGCATGTGCGATCCTGGCTGTCTTGGCGGCCACCCAAGATGGATCGCTGTGATCGAATATTTGCTAAAAATATATGCGTCGTACTAGCAAGCTGGCGACTGGCTAGGGCTAGATCTATGGCACAATTTACACGAACGCGCAGCCACCACCTACTGCGCGCTGCTGATGACTTCAGTCAACCATCCAGCGGTGGATCACAGTGAGTACTTCAATCATACTATGTCCGGCCGGCCATGCTTAATACCAATGGAGCCAGCAGTGCGTCATAGCACAGATCATCTTGACGCTGTCTATGTTCTAGCTTAATACCAATGAGTACTTCAATCATCTTTTTCTGACATGACACCTCTGAAAAAGTGTTTCACCCCGCTTTGTATTCCAAAGCAACCAAACCGATATAACCAATGATAGGTGCTGTGGCGGAAGCAGCACAGTCACGCCAAAAGAAAACGGAAGAGAAAATACAAAAGAAAGGAATGACAACAGAGTCGGAGGCCTGCGCCGGTGGCAGGAGACGCTCCCCCTCCCCCTTCCCCTTCCCCCACCCACTTTCCCCCCCAAGGACAGGAGGCGCTCGCGGAAATGGTAAGACTGATCTCACCTATTCCGCAGGCTGTAGCCATGGCGCTGGGGAGTCGGGATTGGACGGAAAGGGCGATGAGGATCCGAGATGCCACCGCATCGTGGATCTGGCGGGTTCAGGAGTGGAAGGCGGCAGATCAGGCGGTGGCGGCGGCGCGAGATCCAGCTACGCGCGCGGCGGCGAGCAGTTATGCCGAATCATGTCGGCTGCGAGCAGAAGAGGAGCAGAGATTGCTAGCGAAGAGGATATTCGACGAGGCCACGCTGGCGGAGAGGCAGAGGATGCCTGCATTTCCACAATCCCAATCGGAGGAACTCGTGAAGTGGGCGAGGGCAGAGGCGAAATCCGAAGACCCTCGCAGAGCTCTGAGGTGGGAGTGCATGCTCGGAGTGATTCCCAGATCGCCGCCACAGGATGTATCTTCGTGGCCGCCGCCGTCGATCCAAAACTGAGCTCGGATAGAGCTCGTGCTGGAACGCCTCCTGGTTCCCCTCTGGCGAGCAGTAGCAACCTGGGTGACCGGAACAGCCGAGCTTCGCCGCCTCCGTTGACTTTCAGATCCCCGGAGAGGCGGGGCGTTGGTCGTAGAGTGGCTGCCAGGAGGGCCCTGCAGGTCAGCGAGCTGGTGGCGGACCCAGCCTTCCCCGACCCCATCACTTTTGCAAGGACAGTGGTTGTGCCTCCTCAAAAGGCGCTTCCCCACCCCGATCTGCATCAGGGTCCGGGACGGGCGCGTCCTAGGGTTCGTCCTGGCCGGAGCAGATCCAACTTGTTTTGGGTGAGGAGAGACAAATTCATCGCTGGAGACTTCTCTGCTGCCGATTGCCACCCTGTTGGAGTTTCGGATCGCCTGTTTGCACCGAAACTATTCTCCTTCTCCAGAGATTTTTGGGCAAAGAATTCAGGCAAGATCCCTTTCGCTTCGATTGTCAAGATGGCTGGCGGTGGTCGCGATGACAGCAACCGGGGAGGAAGATATGGCTCGGGGAGGGGCCGGAATGGCCGCCCTCCTACCCCCACGACTGGGCGGGAGGGGGCTGCTCCCCCTCCGATGGTGCCGCCAGCACCCCAGGCTGCCCCGCTGCCGCAGATGTCGATTTTCGCCAAGCCTCCCTTGTTTCCAGTAGGCTCAGCCCAAGCCATGATGCCAGGGGGACAGCTGTATGGATACCAGGGGGGTTGGAATCCGCAAGCGCAGCAGATGCAGCAGATGCCGCAGTGGGCTAACCAGCAGCAGTTCCCTTTCCAATATTTGCCTCCTCCGCAGGTTTTTCCTCAACAATACGGCCCTCAGATGCAACAAACTCAGTTTGGGGGGAGTGGATCATCTGTTGGAGGAAGTGCACAGGTCAGTAAGTCGGATTCTAGCAAAAGCAAAAAGAAGAAAAACCAGAAGAACAAGCAGACAGCTGCTACTGCTAACAGTGACGATGCCTCCTTCAATGTGGACCCTAAGTTCATCGGGGCGATCTGTTACAACTGCGGTCTACCTGGACACTTTGTGGGTATGTGTACAATCCCTAAAGTCTGTTTCATTTGCTAGACTCCTGGGCATCACATGGATGCTTGCCCCACTTGGTACAAGCCATACCCTGCTGCAATGTATTGGGGGAGTGCCAATAATGGATTAGGCTTTTTTCATATTGAAACTGGTGATAAGGAGGATTGTGAATGGCTCAACTTTGGGAATGTTGGTTTGGTTTTAATAGAAAAAGGGGAGATATCTGAGAAGGAGCTGGGGTCGTGTTTCTCTGATATGTGGAAAACCAACTGGCCCTGGCAGATCAGAAAATATGATGAGAAAAAATTCATTGTCAGGTTCCCTCCCAATAAGAAGATCAAAGACCTGGTGGAGTACCCTTCCATCAACCTGAAAAAGGAAGGAGTCACTATCTCTTTTAGTGATTGGAATGGAGAAATGCCAGCATATGGCATCCTAGAGGAGACTTGGATAGTGATTGAAGGCCTACCTTCAAAGTGGATCTCTTGGTACATTATATCGCAGATATCTACCATACTGGGGGTTCTTGTTAATGTTGATTGGCATACCATCTTCAGAAGCTTTTATGAGAAGGTAAGGATTCAGGTGGCTGTTAGAGACCCTAGCAAAATTCCCAGAGACAGGATGGTGGAAATCAACCATGAGCTCTATCTACTGCGATTTTCGGTGGAAGTTGAGGCAGATAGTGGTCAGGGGCCAGATATTCCTCCAGGACCTGATGATAACAACCCTTCTCAGAACAGGCACATAGAGGATGGGTTTGATTCCAGTGAGGATGATTTACTTGGAGAAGATATGGATACTGGGAACAATAATGCTAACAGTAACACTGGCAAAAGCAAACATCAACACACTGGGTCTGGGACTGGGGGCAAGAACATTCATAAGTGCTCCACCCCTGCTCCTGGAACCCTTGAAGTTAATGCAGGCCCTTCCATCTGTCTGGGTGCTCCGATGACCAAAAGCTACCTTGAGGTAGTGAAGAAAAAAACTAATGATTGCATAGGCTCTCCCCTCCTTAGCAAGTTTGAAGAAGCGGCTGATATCCCTCAGAAGCACACCAATACTTTGCAAATGCGGGGTCCTGTGGTGGCATCTAGAGTTAGTACCAGAAACAAGAGAGATGATAGACCTGCCCTGCTAAAAGCTCAGGAACTGAAACAAATCAAAAACTTGGAAAAACCTACTGTGAAAAAAGGTACGTATAACTCCTTTGCTTGCCTAGACGATGACTTTCTCATTAAAACTGCAGAGTGCTCGGGTATTAATCTGGGTGATAGCAGCGATAATGTTAAGGAGAACATCTGTACTATTAAGCAGGTTGAGTTTGAAAGACTTGATAAATTCAACTCTGACAATCCTGAAGTTTTTCTCCCTGCTAGTATTGATATTACTGGAGAGGAGTTTAGTTTTTCTGAAGATAATCTAGGGAATAATGCTGGGTCAGAGGAAGGGGCGCATATGAATGTGTTCCCTACCTTAGATTCCCCCTGGATTGAAGTTAAACGTAAAACTGGCTCCTGTAGGGGGAAAAGAAAAATAGATTTTGTTATTAAATGATAGGTTGCTTTTGGAACATCAGAGGGCTGAATGGCCCCACCAAAATTGACAAGCTTAAAGAGCTCATTAGAGCCAATAGCCTTGATTTTGTTTGCGTTTCTGAGACTAAGAAAGAAGAATTCACTCTTCTTCAGATTGAAACCTTCGACCCTAGATCCACTTTTCAGTGGAAATGGCTCCCTGCTAATAACACTGCGGGAGGGATCCTAGTTGGGTGTAAGGTGGATATGTTTGATATGATCCGGTGTGATCTACTTAACTTCAGCATTTCTTGTTTGGTCAAAAACAAACAAGACAACTCCGTCTGGAGGCTGGTTGCTGTTTATGGAACTGCCTATGAGCAGTTCAAGGCAGACTTTATTAATGAACTTCACTTTTTATCTTCTAGTTGGTCAGGACCTTCCTTAATTGGAGGTGACTTTAATCTAATTAGAGAGGCCAGTGATAAAAACACTGGTGTTATTAATCAACACTGGGCTGACCTCTTTAATGACTGGATTAATAGTTTTGGCCTGCTGGAGCTTAAGATTAATGGTAGGAAATTCACTTGGGGTAATAACCAGGACAATTTAATCCTGGCCACCTTGGACAGAGTGTTCATGACCACCGACTGGGCTTCTGCTTTCCCTGGTGTGAACCTTAAAGCTCTTCCTAGACTGGGGAGTGATCATACTCCTCTAATTATTAATACTTGTGCATTACATATCCCTAGAGACAAGCATTTCAGATTTGAAAAGTGGTGCTTGGAAGTAGATGGTTTTAGGGATGTCGTTCATAAAGCCTGGACTGCCAAATGCCCTTACAATAAGGCCATAGATGTTTGGCAGTTTAGGATTAGAAACTCCAGAAAAGCCATCAAAGGTTGGATGGCTAATTATGAGGCTGAGCAAAACAGGAACAAACAAACTTTGGTGGCTGAGTACAATTGTCTGGATATTTTTTCTGAATCCAACCCTCCTTCCCCTAATACTAACAGGAGAATGAAAAAAATTGCAGGGGACCTGGAAGACATCTGGAGAAAGGAAGAAATCAAGGCCAGACAGAGATCCAGGGAGAGAGACATTCTGGAAGGAGACTTGAATGCTGGATATTTCAAAGCTGTAGCTAACCAGAAAAGGAGGAGGAAGCAGATCATGGCGCTGGAAGGTAATGAAGGTATGGTGACTGATCCTGATGATATAATGAACATTGATGTGAACTTCTACAAAACTCTCTTTCGCTACCAAGATAAAATCAACATTACCCTGAAAAATGATTTTTGGGGAGAAGGAGAGAGGGTGACTGATGCACATAATTGCATTTTGGATACCCCCTTCTCTGAAAAAGAGATAAAGGAGGCTGTATTTGGCTCATATGCTGAAGGAGCTCCTGGGCCGGATGGCTTTTCTTTTTTATTTTATCAACAGTTTTGGGACCTTATTAAAGGTGATCTATTTGCATTATTTGATGCCTGGGAGAAAGGGGAGCTAGATCTATATAGACTCAATTTCTCCTTGCTGACTTTAGTGCCTAAAGAGGCTGATGCAACTAAGATGGAGAAGTATAGGCCTCTTGCTATGATTAATTGTAGCTTTAAGATCTTTGCTAAGTGTGTCGCTAATAAATTTGGCCCTATCTGCAATGATCTGATTTCTGTTAATCAGACAGCCTTTATCAAAGGCAGGTATATAGCTGAGAGCATTATTGCAGCTCATGAAATTATTCACTCGGTTCACTCCAGCAAGCAGTCTGGTTTTGTATTTAAACTAGACTACGAGAAAGCATACGACATGATTAACAGAGAGTTCCTGATAGACATGATGTATAAGAGAGGCTTTAGTTCTAACTGGATGAGGAAAGTTAAATCTCTCTTATACAAAGGTTCTATTGGGGTCACTGTTAATAATAAGAATAGTGAGTTTTTTATTGCGGGCAAAGGTGTGAGGCAAGGGGACCCATATTCCCCTTTGCTTTTTAACCTAGTAGCTGATGTGTTTACTAAAATTCTTATTAAAGCCTCCAGAAATAATATCCTGGAAGGGCTCTTCCCTAGTTCCAATCCTGCTGGCATCATTAGTATGCAATATGCGGATGACACTTTACTTTTTCTCAGCAATAATAAAACCCATGCGAAAAACCTTAAGTGGTTACTTTCCTGTTTTGAACAGTTATCTGGCATGCGGATTAATTTTCATAAATGTGATCTGGTTCCCATTAATATAAATGAGGATGATGCAAATATCTTTGCACAAATACTTGGTTGCAAATTGAGTGAGTTTCCTATTAAATATTTAGGTGCTCCTCTCCATTATAGAAAGCTTAAAAAAAGTGATCTGCAACCTACTGTTGATAAGATCATCAAGAGAGGAGCTGGGTGGCGGGGGAGACTTTTGTCTTCGGGCAAAAGACTCACTTTAGTGAAGACTTGCCTGTCCACAATCCCTAGCTATCTCATGGGGATTATTAAATTCCCTAAATGGGCTATCAAGCTAATAAATTCTCAACTAGCCCACTGTTTTTGGGACGACTATGAGGGTCACTTTAAATATCATCTTGCGGCTTGGGATAATGTAACCCTGCTAAAGCAGCATGGGGGTCTGGGCATCCCTAGTATTGCGGATATGAATCTATGCCTCTTAGCTTCTTGGATCAGGAGATATTTCCTGGACGAGGGCAAAATTTGGAAACAAATTATCGACGCCAAGTATAAGACTCGCAGCCCTAATATTTTTACTTGCCCTGAAAATGGTGCCTCCCCTTTTTGGAAAGGTATACTACGGGCTGCTAAAGCTGCCAAGGTAGGTTATTCTTGGATAGTGGGGAATGGCAAGAGTATTAGATTCTGGGAAGACCAGTGGTTGGGTCATACTACTCTTGCTACACAATATTGGGAGCTTTACTCTATTGTCAATGACCACAATGCTTCTATTAGTGAGGTCTGGGATGGCACTAATCTAAAGATTACTTTCAGAAGGTGTTTTACCCAGAAACTACTAGCAGCGTGGAATGATTTGTTCAGCCGTGTAGCTGGTGTTATTTTAAATGACATTGAAGACACTGTTCGCTGGGGCTTTGAAGCCAAAGGTGTCTATACCGTCAAATCTTTTACAATTTTATTAACTTTAGGGGAATTGATCCGGGTAACCTTACAATTATCTGGAAAATTAACATTCCCCTTAGGATCCAGATCTTTCTCTGGCTCGTGGTTAAAAACAAACTTTTGACAAGAGACCATCTGCAAAAAAGACAGCATGTAGATGATCCTACTGTTGGGGAACGTAGTAATTTCAAAAATTTTCCTACGATCACGCAAGACCATGGTGATGGCATAGCAACGAGAGGGGAGAGTGTCTGTCCACGTACCCTCGTAGACCGAAAGCGGAAGCGTTATAACAACGCGGTTGATGTAGTCGTACGTCTTCACGATCCGACCGATCCAAGCACCGAACGTACGGCACCTCCGAGTTCTGCACACGTTCAGCTCGATGACGATCCCCGGACTCCGATCCAGCAAAGTGTCGGGGATGAGTTCCTCAGCACGACGGCGTGGTGACGATGTTGATGCTCCACCGACGCAGGGCTTCGCCTAAGCTCCGCGACGATATGACTTCTCCGGCGCAGGGCTTCGCCTAAGCTCTACGACGATATGACCGAAGTGGAATATGGTGGAGGGGGGCACCGCACACGGCTAAGGAACGATCCGTAGATCAACTTGTGTGTCATGGGGTGCCCCCCTGCCCCCGTATATAAAGGAGCAAGGAGGAGGTGGCCGGCCAAAGGGAGGAGGCGCACCAAGGGGGGAGTCCTACTCCCACCGGGAGTAGGACTCCTCCTTTCCTAGTAGGAGTAGGAGAGAAGGAAGGGGAAGAGAAGGGGTGCGGCCCCCTCCCCTAGTCCAATTCGGACTAGGCCTTGGGGGGGCGCGCGGCCTGCCCTAGGCAGCCCCTCTCTCTTTCCCGCAGGGCCCAATAAGGCCCAATACTTCTCCCCGGCGAATTCCCGTAACTCTCCGGTACTCCGAAAAATACCCGAATCATTCGGAACCTTTCCGAACTCCGAATATAGTCGTCCAATATATCGATCTTTACTTCTCGACCATTTCGAGACTCCTCGTCATGTCCCCGATCTCATCCGGGACTCCGAACTCCTTCGGTACATCAAAACTCATAAACTCATAATAAAACTGTCATCGTAAT
>LR880972.1:1011672859-1011687922 GCA_904067115.1 Aegilops sharonensis | reverse complement strand
GAGCTTTGGCCGGTGGTGATCCGGGGGTGGCAAGGAGAGGCTGGCGGCGGCCTACCTATAGATGGGTTTCGGGAGAGAGAGGTTTTCGAGTGCATGCCTTCAAATTTAAACTAAAACCATGACAGTTATTTGGATCGTAGGGAGTAGTATTGAGTTATGAGTTGCTCTTAGTTGTTTTCAAGTTTAAAAACTATGATGCGTGCGTGCACAAACGAACTGATTATGCTCGGTAGCCGCTACCAGACGGCCGGTGCGTAACCGGATAAGAATTGATTAACTCGAGGACGACCGACGATGACAACCCATTCGTGGGCAACATGCATTATCGTCAGTATAGTAGTGCCAAACTATTCAATACAATCCCTTAAAGGAAAAACTATTCAATACAATCATTCACTGCTCCAACGTATAAAATGCCATCGGCTCGATCTCACATACTGAAACCACACATGTGGAATCTTTTATGTCTCCCAACTTGTGAAAGTAGATGGACATTACGATCAAAGGTCCAGTGTCAAATGACTATAGATTTAGCATGCAAGTATATTGGCCGGCACCCGTGCATTTCTTCAATTCAATCATTCAGGTACACGAGTAACCTCCCACAACTAGCTACCTGTAGCTAAAATCAGTATGATCGAGGTATAGTTGTTGTAAAGTTTTAAAAAAATGATGCATGCGTGCACAAACGAACTCATTAAGCTCGGTAGCTGCTACCAGACGGCTGGTGCCGTGCTGCGTAGTTGGATAAGAATTGATTGAATGGAAGACGACAACGACAACCCATTCGTGTGCAATATATATGCATTATGATCATCAGTATAGTATTGCCAAACTAATCAATAAAATCATTCACTGCTACAGGTTGGATTTCAAATGATTGTGTAATTTTAGCCTTGGCTCTAACTGCCATCCGCACGATCTCACATACTGAAACCACATGCGGAATCTTTGATGTCTCCCAACTTGCAACGCAAAAGGGACAAAATCGCACGCACGGATCTGGTTGTTGCAGAGGTCTACTCTATTCGAATCACCGACGAGAGCTGCTATGCACACGATACTCTTGGACGATTCAGAGACGATAGTGCAAATCAGATCATCTATACAAAGGACTAGGTGCAACACAGCCAGTGGATTAAACATATCGTCTCTGAATCGTCCAACAATATCGTCTGTGAAGTAGTTTCGAGCACGGACCTGAGTCGCCACTCACCATCCGAATATGCTACAGCACAATTTGCACGTAGCGTCTGCTGTGCTAGTGCGCGCGCGTTGATGAGTGAAGATGTTTGTAGTCCAGCACAACGGCGTGTACAGTGCCAGAGTGCGAGCTGTTGTACATGTGTACGTGCACAGGCCATCTATTTTAACCGTGCGTGCATGCACGTCCGCCCAACACATGGGCTACCTTCTCGATCGGTCGCCAACATGACACCTAAGCGCTGCCAGTGCACATGCACGGCGAACCACCACCGCCGGCGCTGCGTGGCGTTGAGATTTGACTTTGAACGCGTCCCCCACGCACTCCGCTGCCCGGCCACGCACACGTGCAACCACCACTTGCCAAGCTACCCTGCGTCCTCCTCCTTGCATTGCATATATACCACATTGATCGTCTCCTCCATCGATCACATCTCATCTCAGCATTTCAGCAACAACCACAAAGAGAAGAAGAGGCAACTCGCTAGCTGCCGATCCCTCGAAATGGCTCCCAACTTCGGCCGGTCCATCTCCTTCCCTCTTACCCCGGCGAGGTCATTCTCAAAGCCGTTCTGCCACGTCCGCTCCGTCAGCCTCCCCGGCACCACTTCCTCCCACCCGCTCCTCGCCAACCTCCACGCCCACATCGCCGCCGTCCGTTCCTGGATCCAGGACACGGCCTCCCTCCAGGCCGGCCTCGCCGCCATCCACGCGCTCCACGCTGCGCTCGCCGACCTCCTCCTCCTCCCTGAGTCTCACCGCGTCACTAGCAGCGCCTGTGACCGCCTCCTCGACGCCTTCCTCCTCCTCGCCGACGCGCACCAGGGCTTCCAGGAGTGCCTCATGTCGCTCAGGCACGCGACGGCCGAGTCCCGTGCTGCGCTCCGCAGGGGCGGTGCCACAAGGCTCGCGTCTGCCGCCAGGTCCCAGCGCAGGGCCGAGAAGGTCCTCGCTCGCCTGGCCGCGTCCGTCTCCGCCGTCTCCTCCAAGTGTTCCCGCCTAAACCTCGTCGGCGAGGATGCAGAGATGGCCGGTGCGATCGTGGAAGCAGTCGCTGCGAGCGCCGCGGCCTCTGCGGCCGTGTTCTCGGCTGCCGCGTCAATGTCGTCCCCGGCGTCATCTTGCAAGAAGAGGTCCATGTTCATTCCCACGTTCGCCACCAGGAAGGTTGAGACAGCGGAGGCGGCAATGGAGAGGCTGTACGCGCTGGAGCGGTGCTTTGACGAGTGCGACGAACCCTGCCACATGGTGTTCCGGAGCGTGGTGCAGACCAGAGTTTCACTGCTCAACATCATGACGCCCACGATCTAGTCATCTAATACTCATGTCATGTGTACATATAGAAAAAAGATTAAAAAAAGAAACTTAATTAGCTAGGCCATGTGTATATATTTTGCTGATTTGGCACTGCACAGTGTACATATATACAGTGAAAAATGATAGTACAAAGAATAAGATTTTTCTACACTTGTTCAGACTTGAATAGTACTACACTAGCATTACCCGCGCGGCGGCACGCCGCATCTGTTCATACGGTATGTCTATATGAAGTGTCTTTAATATTTATTGTAATTGTCAGTAATACCTAAGCTAACAGAATCATGTAGGTAAGACCGTGGACATAAGAAGATAAGTTGGAAAGAGATGCCCTCACATGTGAACATTCATGTCACACATGAATCTAGCACTGCTCAACATCATACAGGAATAGTGTCGCACCAGATATAACTTTATGTATAAAATCAGTACATTTAAATGAAAAGCCAAAAGCATAATGTGAAAGCACTCCTTCCTCAAGCGCAAAAAAAGCACTCGTCAGGCGGTTGCACAGAAAAATTGCACCACCGCAGGTCCAAAACATTTACTCTGTATCTTCCCCATCCAAAAATTCATTGGTTTACTTTGACACCATGAACAACCAGAACGAAAAATGGTCAGAAGATTAAAAATTCAAATTCAAAGGCTCACCTGCACGCGAGCAAGGAGAGCGCCGGTCGCGCATACCGTGCAAAAGCAGAACTACCGGATGCTAGTTCGCTGCCTCTCCCTGCAAAACAGAAGCCCTGGCGCTCTTGATCTCTCCTCCTCCGAGTAGCCGCCACAGTGCCCGTCCAAACGCGAGGTCATCTTGCAGTACCACGAATACTCGGCTCCAAGTACATTGGTCACATATCGATGCGTGACTACAGGTGCAGTGCCAAAACATGGATGCGGCATGGGGATCAATCAATCGATTGATATGAAAGTATGAACCCAGCCACACGAGAGAAGCATCGGCGTTTTCTCACCGACGTCGGAGCGAGGACCTGGCAGCAGCCGACGCCCGATCGAGGTGGAAGGGCGGCGGAGATGAAGGAGGCCGCAGCAGCAGTGGCGGCGGCAGGTCCACTGGCCCGGCCTCCACGCTGCGCAAACCTGTAAAACACATTGAAATAGATCATCATCTAAACTCAGAAAATTAGGACTTTGACGACAGAGGACCATCCATCCAACCATGTACAAAGAGAAACCCATGTACAAAGAGAAACGAGAAGTTCAGGAAGGAGCGGTGAGAGGCTCACCATGACGGTGGTCGCCCGCATGGTCCTGGTAGCCTCGGGCATTCGTCAATGGTGTAAGCAACCAGTTGGAAGGAGGAAACATGCTGGAGGAGGTTCGAGGTGAGGCACGACATCTGAGCGGCGAGAAGCTGTAGAGATGGAAGACGATGTGATTTGACCTTCAAGTGAACGGACACGTCGGGAGCCAGGCCGCGGCGCATGGGCGGCCGTGTGCAGGGAGCGTGTGGGCAGGCAGGGGAAGTGTGGCGGCGCACGGCCCAGCCGTCGACGGCAGCACCTGCATGAAGATGGCCATGATGGTAGGGTGCCGAGATGTCGGTGCTGATGGCGGTGGTGCTTGGTTGTCGAGGTGGTATGCCAGCGGCCGATGCGGTTTGGTAGCAGGGCGCGAGGGGGGGGGGGGGGGGGGGGGAGGGGGGGGGGGGGGGGGGAGGGGGGGGGGGGGGGGGGAGGGGCGGGGGGGGGGGGGGGGGGGGGTTGGGGGGGGGGGGGGTGGGCGGGCGGGGGGCGGGGGGGGGGGGAGGGGGGGGGGGGGGGGGGAGGGGCGGGGGGGGGGGGGGGGGGGGGTTGGGGGGGGGGGGGGTGGGCGGGCGGGGGGCGGGGGGGGGGGGAGGGGGGGGGGGGGGGGGGAGGGGCGGGGGGGGGGGGGGGGGGGGGTTGGGGGGGGGGGGGGTGGGCGGGCGGGGGGCGGGGGGGGGGGGAGGGGGGGGGGGGGGGGGGAGGGGCGGGGGGGGGGGGGGGGGGGGGTTGGGGGGGGGGGGGGTGGGCGGGCGGGGGGCGGGGGGGGGGGGAGGGGGGGGGGGGGGGGGGAGGGGCGGGGGGGGGGGGGGGGGGGGGTAGCAATGGGAGGGGGACCAACTACGACGAACTATCAACAAATACGGGACTAATGAGCAAATAGCCTAAACCGAAACACAAAGAACAACAACGGAGAGTGACCATATTTATTGGAGCTCCAAGAGGATCAAAGAACCAATTGCAGCACAACCACCTGGGCCTGAAACGCCCAGAAGCATGGACCAAAGCGGCGACCGCCTATATACGCCGAAGCCGATCACGAGGGTGCACGTGCTGTAGAACGAAGCCAAATAGTGATCGGTCACTCTCGTCGTAACCTCAGAGCATATCAGCAGAACGTGCGAGAGAAACAGGCCGGCCTGCCAATGCAAATGCGCGACACGCAAGTGCAGGCATGCGCGAGAAAGAAATAAGAAAGAGAAAAAAACAAAGCGGCGGTCAAGGGGTGGGCATCCAGATCCAACCGCTAGAGGCCAAAAATGGCTTAGGATAACCAATCACCCCATGCAGCGCGCATGCACTCCAATGAGAACACGTCGATCCGGTGCACGGTGGACCAATTGCAACGTCTGAGCCAAATCCAATACGAACAACTAGAGGCACCCGATGCAGCTTACCCCTCCAGGTCTGCCGATTTTGAGCTGTAAAAAATGTAAAAAAAACAGGTAAAAGAAACCTAGCTAGTTCTAGTATATTTAGAAAAAAAATTGCGGGGTAGTATATTTAAAATTAACGCGGTAGGCTGTTATTGGCCTAATTTAGGCTGTGAAAAAAGTCAAAAAAATGTCAAACAAAAAATTTAGTGACAAATAGGGTGAACAATAATTGCAACGCACACCCATAATTGTACATGCCGATGGAGAAGACGTTGAGAAAATTTGCATCTAAATGCTATGTCCACGCACCACATCCTACCCTGCCACGTCCCAAAGTATTGCAGGTGTCGTCCATACATAGGTCCTTAAGTCACTTTCACCCAAGTGGTGAAACATGGGGGCAAAATCATCCCCGGATATAGGGGATTGGTTATACAAAAGGTGTCTTCAATTTCGTGTTATTTACAAGGTTGCCGGTGCAAAGTGATGAACTGATTTGTGCTAATCTGGAACTCATGCATAAACTGTTCATCACTGTGTCGTTTGGATAATTTCATACTCTGTACAAGTTTGGTATTCCCACCGTTCGAAATTAGTTAGCATCTTAAATGAATATTATTCTTCTTTTAAAGAGAAGAAATAACTAGTTATGTTAACGACACTCATTGAATTAATTAACCAGTAAAATATAGGCACACACTCGCTAATCGATCCATGCCCCGCTGCGATGCTCCATTAACCACCTAGCAAACCCTACATGCCATATAGCGGAGCATGCAGTCAGCATGTAATGTAAGAAAGCACAAAATAATGTACACACAAGTGCTATAGAATAAATACCTCATTGCTGGTACAACATAGGGAAATCTATGCCATCGAAGACAACTCGGGTAATTGTCCAACAATATGAAGATTGGTTATTAGTCATGTAATCATCGCATCTTGGAGCCAATATGTTGGCAAACAGGTTGTATGGACATCTGAACAACTTATTGCATTAAGCCCATCTCAAAGACTCTAAAACAAGAGAGGCAAACTTGCTGGCCTCCATTAGATAACAGGGGCAGCGAATATATTTCAAAGACAAGAGACTAGGGTTCAGTGTGCGGGACACCCACTCATTTCAATATATTTCTAGCTCTCTACTAAGGATATGATAAAATCTAGGGGATGCTTGAGGCGGTGCAAATTACTCTTGGGCCCGGGGCGATGTGTAAACAAATCATTTTTCATACTAAACTTTGATACTTTTTTTAACTAAGTATACCATGTTATAACTGTAATTAATACAATTTTTTCATACATAGCCACATAACAATGTTTCCAAATGATAGTTATATTATTTATTGTATACAATTGTAATTTATATGATTGAAAATTTTGATTCTGCAAAATTAAAGTTGTATGATGTACCCAATTTTTTATTTATTGTTGAAAAAAATAAATTAATTTCTAATATTGCACAAACGATATAGAGTATGCACATTTGCATATCTATGCATGTGTACATATATCTTTTAATATTATTGAGTATCATGGTAGAGATTTATAAATCATATACACACTAACACATATTTTTATAGTGGTTTCTAGTGTATATTTGGGAGTCATATTCATAGAAACTTCCAGGGAATAAAAAATGTGACTTGCAAGTTGGGTTCAGTAGTAGAATCATGAAATAACCAAAAATGATGTTGATTGTACTTTTTCCATGATTTGATTACTTAACATGCGTGTCCATATTCACTTGGTTTGGTTTGGTGTAGAGGAGATGTCCTAACTATTTCTCAAATTGAAAAATTTGAATTGGTTTCAACATTGAAGCCTAGTTCTCATAATTTTCATGATGATACACTGTGACATCCATCGTAAAGAGAGACTAGTGTATTTGAACTCAACTTCTTGATGTCTACTATGCCACTTTATTTTTGTATACTCGTGTTGGGCCTCCAAGCGCAGAGTTTTGTAGGACAGTAGCAATTTCCGTCAAGTGGATGACCTAAGGTTTATCAATACGTGGGAGGCGTAGGATGAAGGTGGTCTCTCTCAAACAACCCTGCAACCAAATAACAAAGAGTCTCTTGTGTCCCCAACACTAGTTCGCCGAAGAGATGGTGATACAAGTGTAATATGGATGGTAGAAATATATTTTTATAATCTGAATAAATAAAAACAGCAAGGTAGTAAGTGCTAAAACGGAGCACAAACGGTATTGCAATGCTTGAAAACAAGGCCTAGGGTTCGTACTTTCACTAGTGCAATCTCTCAACAATGCTAACATAGTTAGATCATATGACAATCCCTCAATGTGCGATAAAGAATCACTCCAAAGTTCTTATCTAGCAGAGAACATAAGACGAAATTGTTGGTAGGGTGCGAAACCACCTCAAAGTTATTCTTTCCGATCAATCTTTCCAAGAGTTCATACTAAAAGAACACCAAATTATCCTTTCCGATCAACCTTTCCAAGAGTTCGTACAAAATAACACCAAGTTATTCTTTCCGATCGATCTATCCAAGAGTTCGTACTAATATAACACAAAGTTATCCTTTCCGATCAATCTTTGAAGAGTTCGTACTAGCATAACACAAAGTTATCCTTTCCGATCGATCTATCCAAAAGTTCATACTAAGATAACACCATACGATACACATCAACCATTTTTAATGTCACCTAGACACTACAATGTCACCGCGAGTATCCTTATACAAGGCCACTATGCAAAATACATTTTGCATCTATAGAAGGCCACTAACGGTAATCGAGACAAGAATTAATGATGTTTCCTCGTACAAGCAACTTATTTAATACTTGAGCATGTAATCATAATGACAGTGAGCTACTTCCTTCTCATTCGTTCCTTGCATGAATGCGGAGCATTAATGATCCCAGTTAACGAAAAGAAAAGTTGGCTTGCAAATCACTCATTAAATTTTACCTTTGTACCAGTAATCTGAGTTTGTAGCCTTGTATAAGGGAATGGAGGGAGTATGAAGTCTTGTAGCCTGAATTGTCTTTATTGGATTTGAAAATGAAAAACAAGGACAAATAAATGTTTTTGATATTCGAGAATGTGTGAGTTTCTATATATATGTGCAATTCGAATATATGAATCTTGATTGTACGAAAGTATATTACTTTGGTACACTTGCCTTTGAATGATGGCATGAAGTTGGATATGGATTTCCACATATTAATTCCACTTTAATAGTACTAGAAGATCACAGTATTGAACTATGCATGAGAATCCAGCATTGCAAATTAGACTTCTAGAATCGGATCTCTCTGTGTTATTTGGTTGTTAGCTGGCACTCTATGGATGATTAATCGGTAGCAAATTAAGATGGTTGTTAGTATGCTAATATTGTATAAATGAATATTAATGGGAGTATTACGATTAAGGAGTCAAGTGCCTACCAAAGAAGCACGATGAGTCCATTCATTAGGAAGTAGAGCATGCAGGCACACTGGAATTGGCCGACACCCGTGCAATTCCTGCAATTCAATTCAATTTCCGTCACCGTTTCCTTCCCCGTTCTCCCTCCGTTGCCTTCCCGCCTCCGTCACTGTCCCTTGTCACCTCCGTCACAGACGCCCCTCCACCCTGCAAATCAAATCTCTCTTTGTTATCTCCACGTAGGTTTAGTCGGTAGCGAAATTAAGATGGTTGCTAGCATGCTAATATTGGTACGAATGAATATAAATGGTTATTACGAATTTACGATCGAAGGTTCACTGTCAAGTGAATATAAATTAGCATGCAATGCAAGTATGGGCCGACACCCGTGCATTTTCTTCAATTCAATCATTCAGCTACACGAGTAACCTCTCCCAACTAGCTAGCTGGAGGTAAAATCAGTAGGATCGAGATAGTTCATAGTTGTTGTAAAGTCTAAAAACAATGATGCGTGCGTGCACAAACGAACTGATTAAGCTCGGTAGCCGCTACCAGACGGCCGGTGCGTAACGGGATAAGAATTGATTAACTGGCGGACGACCGACGACGACAACCCATTCGTGTTCAACATGCATTATGATCAGTAGTGTCAAACTAATCAATACAATCTTGCACTGCTCCAATGTATAAAAATGAACTCCAATGGATGGATAGACATATACATGATGTGCACGTACGTACAGGTTAGATTTCAAATGCGTGTCTACTTTTGGCATTGGCTCTAGCTGCCATCGGCTCGATCCCACATACTGAAACCACATGTGGAATCTTTTATGTCTCCCAACTAGCAACGCAAAAGGGACAAAATCACACGCACGGATCCGGTAGTTTCGGAGGTCTACTGTATTCGAATCATCGATCTGAGTCGCCACTCACCATTCGAATATGCCATGAGTTATACATCACAATTTGCACATAGCATGTAGAGTGCACACGCGTTTTTAGGTTCAGCACAAATTGTTTTGATTCCAACTATACTAAGTCAGCAATTGGTTTGACGGTATAGGAGGGTACTTGTCCCTCGGGCCATGAGAGGTGAATCTCCAGATTCAACGGCATGTGTGTCTTGTTAAAGCGGATTGCACGAGAGTACTCCTTCCATTTTTATTTAATCCTCTTATTAGCATTGGCTAAGGTCAAACTTTATAAAGTATTATCAAGTATATAGAAAATAATATTAACATTTACAAGAACGGATATATTTGATTTGAGAGCGCATTCAATGATGAATCCATTGGTATTGTATATGTTAATGATTTCTCCATAAACTTGTTCAAAGTTTACAAAGTTCAACATCAATCAAAGCTAATATGCAGAGTACATAATAATGAAAGAGTGGATGCGGCATTTTGGTGCCATGGGCATCTACATATGTGTGTCAACAATAAATTCGAAAAAACAAATACTGAAGTCTGAAAATTTTTTGTATCCAAGATGCTTGAGTCCGTAAGAACCTTGCGAAAATTTGTGGTTAAACGACATTCGAGGAACTCTACAAAATATTAAATTTGGCTCAATAAACATTGCAAAAAGGCATTTTCAAGAACCAGGTTCTTTTTGTTGAACTCCTCGAATGTCTTGACACCATTAAAATATGCACTCTCCTTGCACTCGAGCATCTTGGATGCTAAAAAGAAGGTTTTTTATTGTTATGTTATTTTGTTCAAAACCAATCTCATATGCTCCCTCGTCTGGGTAATCCACTGATCTTGCACCCGCAAAAAAAAATCCACTGATCTTATGAATCTTTTGATACTTTTCCGAATTTAGGGAGACGAGCCCAGGGCCAGGCTCGTCTGTGGACTACCGCCGACACCCGTGTATTCTCTAGAATTCAATCATTAAGCTGCACGAGCAACCTCTCCCAATTAGCCATATCTAAAATTCAATACGATAGATATAGCTGTTGTAAAAGTAAAGATTAATCGATGCATGCGCGCACAATGAAGCTCGGTAGCTGCTACCAGACGGCTGGTGCGTAGTTGGATAAGAGTTGATGAACTAGAAGACGACCACGACGACAACCCATTCGTGTGCAACATGCATTATGATCAGTATAGTAGTGCCAAACTAATCAACACAATCATTCACTGCTCGATGGATAGATATATACATGATGTGCACGTACGTGCAGGTTGGATTTCAAATGCGTGTCTAATTTTGGCCTTGGCTCTAGCTGCCATCGGCTCGATCTCACATACTGAAACCACATGTGGAATCTCTCATGTCTCCCAACTTGCAACGCCAAAGGGACAAAATCACACGCACGGATCCGGTTGTTGCGGAGGCCTACTCTATTCGAATAATCCACCTGAGTCGCCACTCACCATCTGTGTACGTGGCCGGTTGGCGTGCCTACACTGTTATTACACATAAAAATAGCCGTGCCCGCATGTGCAATCCTTGCTGTCCCCCGTAACGCTCGATGCGACCGAATATGCTATGAGCGCAATTTGTTTTTTCTCATCATACTACATGTTTCATTTATATCATAAGAATCATAATACGACCTATATATATACCAACCTAGTAAAACTGAATAGATAGTAGATTGCTAGTCTTTATACACAGGAACACCAGTCAAAAAGTAAACATGCATGTAAGACCGATGATCCTCTGAGCTTGACACCAACGCCTGTTATCTGCCTCTGGCGTCACAACAACATACACCGAAGAAAAAAAATGATGAATCTCCTCTCCACCCATGTTTAACACGCCTTCATCACTGATATGCAGCTTAACAGACCTCCAAGGTGACTCAACAATAAAGGTGAAGTCATTGCCGTTGAATGAATAAGACCGGGGCAACACCCTGGACATATGCCATCAAACTCTATATCTGTCACCCCACATGACTAAGACGTCGGAGGATGAAATCATACCTGCCTGCCATGAACCACGAGCTCAGCACACGACCCACCATATTCTAGATGCCATCGGTATAGACCACAATCTGCATCCGGTTCTGGACTACCTCCCAAGCTTCACGCCGGCGCTGAAGCTAACACTGTCGCAACGGCGAAGCTCGAGGACATTGGTTCATCACCATGACAATGTCGCCGTCACCACATCATCCTTGCTTGAACAGACTAGCTTCTAAATCCAACTACAACACGGATCGCCTCAGTGGGAAGGATCTGAATTATTTTATTACTTAGCGTCGCCATCACCGCCGCCGCACCATCGTCTTCTGTTGCTTGTCCAGCACAACGGCGTGAAGTGTGCCAGGCGAGCTGTTGTACATGTACGTGTGCGTCACAGCACAGGTCATCCATTTTGACCGTGCGAGCATGCACGTCCGTCGAACACCTGTGCTACCTCCTCGATCACCAACATGACACCTAAGAGGTGCCATTGCACATGCACGACGTACGACCATCGCCGGCGTTCCGTTGAGATTTGACTTTGAAGTTTGAACGCATCCTCCTACTTGTACTGGCGCATCATGTCATGTGCATGCAACCACCACTTGCCAAGCTACTCTGCCTCCTCCTCCTCCTCCTCCTTGCATTGCATATATACCACATTGCGATCGTCTCCTCCATCTCATCTCATCCCAGCAACAAACACAAAGAAAAGAAGACGCAACCCGGTAGCTGCTGATCCATCGAAATGGCTCCCAACTTCGGTCGCTCCATCTCCTTCCCTCTCACCCCGGCGAGGTCATTCTCAAAATCGTCCCGCCACGTCCGCTCCGTCAGCCTCCCGGGCACCACCTCCTCCCACCCGCTCCTCGCCAACCTCCACGCCCACATCGCCACCATCCGCGCCTGGATCCAGGACACCGCAGCAGCAGGCTCTTCCCTCCCGGCCGGCCTCGCCGCCATCCAGGCGCTCCATGCCGCGCTCGCCGACATCCTCCTCCTCCCAGCGTTCCAGGCATCGCTTCGGTGCACCACCAGCAACGCCGCCGACAACCTCCTAGACGCCTTCCTCCTCCTCGCCGACGCGCACCAGGGCTTCCAGGAGTGCCTCATGTCGCTCAGGCATGCGGCGGCCGAGTCCCGTGCTGCGCTCCGCAGGGGCGATGCCACAAGGCTCGCGTCTGCCGCCAGGTCCCAGCGTCGGGCCGAGAAGGTCCTTGCTCGGCTCGCTGCGTCCATCGCCGCCGTCTCCTCCAAGTGCGCCCGCCTGAATCTCGTCGGCGAGGATGCAGAGATGGCCGGTGCGATCGTGCAGGCAGCCGCTGCGAGCGCGGCGGCCTCCGCGGCCGTGTTCTCAGCTGCCGCATCAATGTCGTCCCCGGCGTCCTCTTGCAAGAAGATGGCCATGTTTATTCCCACGTTCGCCACCGGGAAGGCCGCCGCGCCGGAGACGGCAGATGCGGCCATGGAGAGATTGCATGTGCTGGAGCGGTGCTTCGACGAGTGTGATGATGCCTGCAACAGGGTGTTCAGGAGCGTCGTGCAGGCTAGGGTTTCACTTCTCAACATCATGACGCCCACGATCTAGTCATCTAGCTACTCATGTCATGTGTACATATAGAAAAAGAAAAAAAAACTTAATTAGCTAGGCCATGTATATATATTTTGCTGATTTGTCACTGCACAATGTACATATATACAGAGAAAATATAGTACAAAGAAGAAGATTTTGCTACACTTGTTCAGACTTGTGCTTCTTTACATGAATAGTACGAGAACATCCAAAAGGTGTCTTTCCCACCGACGCGAGCCCCCCGCGTCGTTCTCACGGACGACTCGGGCGGCTCCTCCACCGCCGCCGCTCTAGTCTCCTGCGCCACCATTCTACCCCGTTGTTGTTGCCACCGCCGCCAGGGCAAAACCCCATGTGGTGGACACAGCGGCAGGTGCCTTCGCACTCGTTCGGGCCCAACGCACCCCCTCCACTTCATCCCATGTGCAAGGTACGCCGCCGGTGTGTGGCTGCACCCCGAGTGGCCAGTAGCCGGGATCTGGTGCTCCAGCTCATGGATTCTATGGTTAGTCGCGCCTCTGATGGCCTCCTGCTTGGATCCGTGCACTCCACCATGGTTGCACCTTGTTGTATTTAACCTTTAGATGCGGCCGGCCATGTATACATCCTAGATATACCGGGTATCTATATAAACCGAGGTGCCAGGGGCGTAGAAGCCAGATTCATTCACATACAATCTTGAGGTAGATCACCTATATATACTCTGTACCCAATCCATAATCAATAGAACCAAAGCAGGACATAGGGTTTTACCTCATCAAGAGGGCCTGAACGTAGGTAAACTTCATGTATGTTGTGTTTTTATTATTATCTATCCAAGACAAGCAGCTCGCGGCAAAATGCGAAGAATGTCTCCTATTCCTGCCTCTCCGATCTATCTGCTCCGCAGGGTAGGTGAGTAGGCTTAAAAATTTCAAGACAGGAAGGTCAAATTTAATGAATATTGAAGTTGTAAACAGAAAGTAACCAAGAATGGGCTCATGTTTATACCAAGTATACCTGACAATTCCTAACAAGGATACGGTATCAAAATGACCAGGACTGATTGCCTCGTGCAAAATAATATCAGGTCAAATTCATCGATAGTTCATACAGTAATCCCAAAGAAGAGAATTATAGATGGATTGTGATTTGTGAACCCTTTACATTTTATTTAAAACATTCAAGAACAAAGTGAATGACGTAGCATGGGTGCTTCCCTTCCCTTTATTCATATTTATTGTTATACTTTGATGTTCCATTTTTCGATTGAGGTCAGAAGCAATTAAGACCAAATATTGATTAATCCATAATGTATACGGCGACACTTTGAATATAGATATGTCGCCTAATCTTCTGCTTATGCTTGACGGTGATAAAATCATCTATATGTGTAGCAAAAAGGAATTTAATTGATAATTCCTGTCGGGAGGGTAATAATGGAAAGCTAATAAGCACTGGACATGCATGTAAGAATGTTTCTAGCTACTGTCAAACTTGAACAGATTATAATTTTGTTGGGCTAAAAGGCATGAAAACTATAGCCACTATATCAGTGAAGCCTCTAATGCCCTGCGGAAATTATAACATCTATCGTCGGCAGTTCATGTGCATTAGCGACCATGCAGTACAATATTGTGGCAAATTTCATTATCCCTAATTAAGGATCCAACCACACCATAACTGAAAACGCTCAGGAACAGAGACATAATAAGCATCCCTAAGAGCATCTCCAACAGCCGCGCTAAACTAGCGCCGCGCCGCAAACTAGACCGTTTTAGCGCGCGCGCAACAAGGCGGGTGGCTCCAGCGGGCGCGCAAAAATCGCGTGCGCTGCATATGCAGTTCAGCGCGCTGGCCGAAACGCAACCGCGCGCCGCTTATTTGCTGCGCCCACTCCCGCGCGCTGGACTCTCGCGCGCTTGCACTCCCACTTCCACCCCCCATCCGGCCGCGCCGCCACCGCCGCCCGCACCCCTCGGCGACCGTTCCGGCGCTTCCCCCGCCTAGCCCCGCGCAGCCGCGCTTCCG
>LR880972.1:1011660062-1011672347 GCA_904067115.1 Aegilops sharonensis | reverse complement strand
CCCGCCGGCCCTCGCACGCGCCCGTCGTGTGACGAACAGCACCCGAGCGCTCCCTGCCGCGCCGCGCCCGCGAGGTGTTCGACAAAACGCCTACAAGGTATGTATTGCTCAAACTTCATGAATTTGGTGCATGTTTTGAATTGTAGTTTTTATAGTATAGTATTGAACATTGTAGATGAGTTCGTCGTATGATTCATCCGAAGAAGAATTTGATATGGAAGAGGAGGTGGATCTTGCAATGATCTTAGCTATGCATATCAATAAAAAACCGAAGCACGGTGGTTCGGTTATGGGCCGAGAGAAAATTTGGAGAGATAGGATTGATGCCCATAAGAGATTGATGAAGAACTATTTCGTGGAGAATCCCACATACCCGGAGTCGTATTTTCGTTGCCGGTTTAGGATGAGCACCGACTTGTTCAGGCGCATTGCAGAGAAACTAGCGAGCCATGACCGGTTTTTCCAGCAAAGGAGGAATGCCGCCGGAGAGCTCGGGCATAGCACCTTTCTGAAGGTGACAGCCGCTTTGCATATGTTGGCATACGGTATCCCGACTGATCTAGTTGATGATCACTTGGCTATGGGTGAGAGCCAAGCCATCATGTGTGTCAAGCGCTTTGCAGTGGGAATTGTGCAAGTGCTTGGCGAGGAGTATTTGAGATCTCCCAATGCTGAAGACGCCGCAAGGATATTGGCGATGAACAAATCTCGCGGTTTTCCTGGCATGCTTGGATCAATAGATTGCATGCATTGGAGTTGGAAGAATTTTCCAAAGGCATGTCATGGGCAATTCCACGGCCAAAAAAAGGGTTCCACTATAATCCTTGAAGCGGTGGCCGATCAGGAGACTTGGATTAGGCATGCATTCTTTGGAATGCATGGATTTTTGAATGACATCAATGTTGTCAACCGGTCACCACTGATGAATAAGATTGCAAATGGTGAGTTGCCACCGGTGCAGTTTGTAGCAAATGGCCGTACGTACAACTATGGCTATTATCTAGCGGATGGCATCTATCCAAAGTGGCAAACCTTCATGAAGCCGTTAAAAAAGACGGAAGGTAAGAAAATTCTTGATTTCCACAATGCTCAGGCGGCGGCTAAAAAAGATGTGGAGAGAGCATTTGAGATTTTGCAAGCCCAATTTGCTATTGTGAGAGGACCGGCTAGATTTTGGGAACAAAAAAATGCTTTGGTACATCATGCACGCTTGTGTGATCATGCACAACATGATCATCGAGAATGAGTGTGGCCAAGATTTAGACTACTCACAGTATGAGCTCTTGGGACATCCCATGCGAGTGCGACGGAGGGCTGAAAGGGTAGCCCGTTTTGTTGCCTCCTATCATGCCATTCGGCGTCCCACAACGCATAATGAAATTCAGAAAGATCTGATTGAAGAGTGGTGGGCATGGCATGGACGACAAAGAGCATGATTTCTGCATTCGACATTGTATTGTTCATGAACTATTTGTTGTGTTTATTGCATTATTTGTTGTACTGAATGATAAACTATTTGTTTGAGTTGTAATGATAACGAAATTGAACTATTTATTGTTGATTTATTTTGTTTGTTTGATCATTTTTGCTCCTCTTTTTGAAATATATATGTGGTTTGTGCGTGCTGCGCGCGCTGTATTTTTGCGTGCTGCTGGAGCGGCGCGCGCGCTGCATTATAGCGCGGCTGTTGGAGCCAGCGCTGGCGGTTACGCTAAACCAGCCGAAGCGCACACGGCAAACAGGTTCTTTGCGCGTGGCTGTTGGAGATGCTCTAACAGCAGTGGATAAAGCACTCGTACGCACCTCAATCGTGAGACGTGATGTCGCTGTCGTGGCTTCCCAAACTCGAGTAAAGTCTGAAATAAACCCTGTTTCGTTGGCGCGAGCCACAAGTCACGACTCACGACAGCATCCATGCGGATGCGGGTGCCGCCATCAGGGCCACACGAGATAGCTTCATCCAGATGCGGCTGCGGAGAGAATTGCGGGAGCGAACGATCTGCCTGTGATTTTCGGGAACGATCCGCGAGTGATCTGGTTTCCATGCGTTTTTCTCTAGCAGGTGCAAAACCGGGCGAGGGAAACAAACGTGGCGTGGTTGGAATCCCGACACGAGTCATATCCCTTCCCCTCGTCGGTCTCGGACTCCCCTTCCTCTCTACGGATTCCCTGCCGGGACAAACCCTACGTGTCCCAACGCTTCCCTTTCTCTCCCCGGAGAAACCCTGCAGTCAAATCGCGCCCACGGGAGGATGGTCGACGATGGCGAGGCGCAGGCCGTGGGTCTGAAGCAGCTGCTACTTGACTACTACCATGGCGATAGAGAGATCATGGGTGACCAAGTCCGCGAAGGTGAGACGGAGATGATGCGCTCTACAATTCAGAGGTGGAGTTTCGAGATGCGTCGGCGCGGGAGGAACCGGATCGAGAACTATAAGCCACTGGTGTGGCCATCCTGCTCCCACGGCGACAAGGGCCTGGAAGTCGTCCGCTCCATGCTGAAACAGGCGACGGACAAGCCCATCGAGGATGCCTACCTCGAGGCGTTCCGCCGGCTCCCTGCGGACGCCATGCCGGAGCTCGTCGAGTGTGCTTATCTCGGCGGCCACTGCATCGGCATCCTCGACCCCGTCGCCAACATCATACTCAACACCCTAAATCTGCTCCGCCGTCGCCGGGCCGGCATCTATTCGCCACCCGAGTACCTGATCCCGCCAGCACCTATCAACCCTCATATACGCAACACCTGGTCAGGGATTGCCTTCGACTCCTATTGTGCCCTCATTGCATTCATGCAGGTTTATTTCCGTTATCTCTCCCAAGAACAGGCCAGGTTCTACATCCACCTATCTCGTGGTGACTTGCTTGTTGCCATCTGCATCGCTGAGATGGAACTCAGACAGTCCAACACCATCATGCAAGAAAACCACATCGCAGTCTGCCACTCCGAACTCTTCCGTGACCGGGCCAAGCTTGCCCTCCGCATCGCAGCAATCAAAGTCGATCATCCGATGCCTGATGATATTTTGTTGCTATTCCAGGAGCAGCCCACGGAGGCCATGAGATCTTTGCTGCTAACATTGGAGGAAGGGCGCTGCCTAGGCGTCGATGACGTGGAAACCTTCATAAAGGTTTTGCACTACCAACACCTCATGGTTCCCCATGACCTGCACCTCACGTTGCCTCGTGCTCCAAGCAGCGGAACAGACTCCGACTCCTGCCCTCGTTACTGTTTCAACCTCAATGGCCAAGAGAGCAGCATGGCAGCAACACTTACCTTCCAGCACCAGACAACATTCAACCTCGCCAACTTGCGTTCATCCAAGACTATATTCAGCAAGATCAGATCCTCCATCGACCGCTTCCCGGGGTTCCACATGCACACTCCGATGGAGGTTGCCGATGCAGAGCCCACGTGCCAGCACATTGAGTCAATTAAGATGTCTCTCGTCGACACCATACATGCATTTTATGTCGAAGCTCTCGCCAAGCTGCCCAGCTCTCATCCCCAAAGGCTTCTCCGTGGTATACTGGTGGCAGGGCACTGCTATGGCATGTTGGACCCCGTCTCCAACATCATCATCCATGCTGTTTGGTACGATGCCATTAGTCCCCCACCACATGATGGCAGCTATGAAATTCAGCCAGATATCCTTGGTGCCACCACTTTGCGGCGTCTAGAGCTCAGTTCACTTGATGGCCTTATTGCTGTTGTTCGTGCTGCTACGGATTTTTCGGAGCACAAGGCTGTACAGTATCTCCGCGCTATACGATGTGATTTGTCTCTCATGTCAGTGATGTGGCAGTCAACAGATAAATGTGCTCGTGTATTTCGTCATGCTAGCAAGGCTGCGAACCACCCGTTGAAAGAGCATCATATATCTAGTCTTGGATTCCTGTTTGAACCTCATACAGCATCCATCCTGACCAAGATACTTAGAGATGGAGGAAACCCTCTCTGTGATGCCACCATCACAAAATTACACCTAGTGTGCAAAGACAAATTATCACTGCCATTGTATGGGATTTCTCCAAAAAATATTGGTATGACAAGGTTTCCGGAGATTACAGCTATGAAGCAGAGGTTGGAACAGAAGCAAATCTTTCTTCGTGGAGAGCTTGACGAACTCCTCCGCCTCTACGCCATTCAACATCCTTGGGTAAGCTTCCTTTCTGATCTTGACCCTTATTAAGTGGAATGTGATCAAGTATGGTATTAGCTAGAGAAGGCACAAGAATCATGTTACTTGCAGTTCTAATGCGGCTCGTTATTTGTGTAGGAACGGCTGTATAATCTGGAAATGATCTGCGGTGTGGAGGAACATAGGTCGTATTCTTATTGCTACCATGTTAACTTCCTAGCGGTTCCCGAGGGTTCAGCACCACGAGTCCTCTTTTTTGCTCAACTTCGGATGTCAAGATCTCAGAGCGAACAATCTGGTGGTGGTTCGTTTTGCTGCCCGCTTCCTTATTATGATGCCGACAATCCATTTCCTGGTAACCATATTTATTTTTATAATTTGAATTGCAATACATAAAGTCTTTCTCCTGCCACCTTAATACTCAAGCATAATCATCTATTTTTCTGATAGGACGATGCTCAATGTGTGAGGCCAGTATGGGGAAAATAATACACCCTGCTTCTGGTGCTCACATCGGCCCGGTGCACACGGAACCTACAAGTACAGTAGATTATGTATACGCGACCGCTCCAGTGTCAATGAAATGCTATCAGACTGATATGGATGACCTTGTTGAGTCCGAGTTAACCTACTGTACTGAACCATTGGATTACTTTTCTACTCAGTCAGAAGCTACGATGTTGTGATCTCTGTCCTGAAAGTTCCTTTTTTCAGAGGAACAGAAACCCAAGAAATTTAGGGAGGTCACTGAATGATAATAATCTTATAACTTGTGTTCCATATAGCCGGACCACCTAATACTTATGATATGCAGCGGTGAATGACAGACCATTTCTGCTATATAATGTGCACATGATCTACATTACCTTTAGTTATTACAATTCAATATAACAAATAATTTTTTTTCTTTGTTCTGCAATATTGTTTGGTAGGATTAAATCAGTAGGCCGTACAAATGCACCCTAAATTGCGCACAATCTGAGAAGCATCTTCAAAGGTGCCAGGAGGATACCTATCAGGTTTTGGAAGATCCATTTTACTGCAATTTTTGCAGCCTCGTAACCACTCGCGCGCGTTATAAATAATGATTTGCAGAAGATTGCTGCTTTCTTGTGCCGGTATCAGGAAATGAAGAAACGGCGACTTCTTTGAAGATATATTTCATAACTAGATTATCAATACCTATAATAGTACTACCACATGATAGTTGTAGCTGCTCATACAACTTCTACTGGGAATCTGTTGGCGTTTGCATCCAGTTATTCAAATTGTTGAAGATATTTAGAGACGAACAAAAATGACTTCCCAGATAGGGTGCAGTAATGTGATGACCCTTTGATTGCCGAGAACAAATTGGCACAATTGCTTACATGCAGTCACACTATCTGTTCTGATGGTGACTAGTTACCCTTTCATGTGTATTTTATTAATTCTGTTTATTACATGGTCTAATCTCGTATATCAATACAAAATTACATGAAGAGATCACATTTCATATAATACTCAACCTCACATGGTGTGGCAGTAATGTATATATCTCAACATGAACCATGAAAAATTATGTCAACATGAATCATAACAAAAGCACTTCAGAATAATCACAGGTTGCTGTGTGGCATACCATAAACCAAGTGCAGAAACACGGGTACTCGGCTTACATCTAAATAAGGCAAGTATGAAATGAGAAACGCACGGCAAAAAGAAAAGATCCTTGAATTAATAATAAGCGGAGTGGTTGGAACAAAAGGATCTCGGCCTACCTACTATATCGGCATAGCCCAAAAAGGCACTCGCCTTACATCTAGGGCTCGGCAACGGCCGTTGCCACGTGGCGATCACGAAGACTACAAACCACTCCATGACGGAGCTATCTATAACCCGAGCACCCCCGATAAACGACACTCAGCTTACACGTTCCCCAAAAATATTCTACAAAAAATAATTTTTAATGTGGATTCTTTGCGATATTGAAGGAGTGATAGGTGATTGTGTAAGTAAATGGTTAACGTTGAGTATTGATTATCGGTGTTAAATTTCATGGAGTCGTACACTCATTAATTTACATAAAAGTGGAAGTTGCTGGTATTAGCGGTGAGGTCAGAGTGTAGGGACATCTTAAAGTGGCACTCGCGCGTACTGATCATTGTTAACTCCTCCCAACCTCCCCCCAGGGGGCGCGAGGGTTGTGTTTCCTTCGAGATGGGCTACTAGGATTCAGTAATAAATGTTTGAGTTTTTTATGACTAATGTGAGTTATTGGTCTTCTATGCACTTCGGTACCATACATTACCCACTCTCACATCCATATTTTGCTAGCCTTTCCGGTACCATACACTACCCACTCTCACACCGAGACATGGTGTATACTTCGCCAGTGCATCCAAACTCGTTGACATCATCGTTAACATAAAAGCTACCAGAAGCTGCATCCCAATTGTAAAACTCCACAAGTTGTTGTTGTAGCAAGGGTGAGTATGAGGGCACTCGACAATTCTCATTACTAAGGGTACTAGCACTAACAATACGAATGGGTATGCAAATAGTAAAGTGGTGTACCTGCAAGCACTAGGCATCAACTATAACTTACATCTAAGCAGATATAAGATGAGAAGCATCATCCAAACATAGGTAACTCGTAAACTAATCATGCTATTCACCTACCTACGCATTCATATCACTACCTTGTCCTCTCCTTTGTATAACTCCACCACTACTACAGAACCAAACAACGCTGACTGGCGAATTTCTACTGTATTGTGTTGTTGCTGCGGTGACAGAGGGATTTTTTTTAAAGGAATCAGGCGGCGTGTACACAATGTAGGGTCATGGCCGACGCGTGCACTCGTAGCGTTGTGATTGTGAGAGGTTGACGGCAAAGCTGACAAAGGGGACGTGGCTCAATGGTAGAGAGAATGATGATTGGTGCGGAGAAGATCCTACGGCTGGGTTATAACGTGGCGTACCGCTTCGGTTAAATTAGGTGGGCTATGGGCTGGGCTACACACTGCGATGTCTGGCGTGCTAGGTGTTAGGTAGGGAATGGGTCATGTTGGTTTTAAGCTGGGTAGGTTAAATTTTTGTTTTCCTTTTTCTTTTCTTGTTTCTTTTTACCGATTTCAGTGCATCTTTTGGGGAGAATTCCGCAGAGGTTTGAATTAATATTTACGGCTTAGAGAAAGTGATTTTCAGCCTCAATATTAAATACAATATGTGTAACCTTTTTTGGAATATTAAAAAGTATTCCCTAAATGTTTTAGGTACAACTAAATTTCCAAAATAAATTTTAGGGTTTCAATATTTCCTACTAAATCTCTAGGTCTTATGGAACATATTTTCCAGTCTGATACTAAATAAAATGTTGCGCACATTTTGTAGGCTCAACTTGGCATTATAAACATTGCTATTGTATGGGATTTCCCTACAATATTTTGTAAGCTAAAATGATGACAAGGTTCTAAGGAATGGTTGCCCTAGTTATTTTTAGAAAGGAGGCGCTTGCCCAGCTTTAGCAAACTGAAGCTCTTAAGGTTTTACATACCATATTTGGACCAGGATGAAAGACAAGGTACTTCAAAAAATCTTGAGAAGGACGGGCTCAATGCCAACACAACTGATACAAACCCAGAAGGGTCCTTCGCTCAACAGCCAAAACACATGCCACACTCAGAAGATGCATGGAGATACGATCATCTGCCAGATACATGGCTCTCCTCCCTGAGAGCTGAAGTGTGTCTGTGGAGCTTTTGGTACAGGGTATCAATGGTCGATTATTCCTGGGTCTTGCTGAGCTGCTTCCATAGCTGTAAGAAGTCATTCCGTAGCTAGTTCATCTGCAGCATGCTTAATAAAAAAATGCCCTATTTGTCGAGTGAAGATCCCTGATGGTCGCTCCCAGCGGCCAAGATGAAGGAAATGAAGGAAATATGCCCTAGAGGCAATAATAAAGTTATTATTTATATCATGATAAATGTTTATTATTCATGCTAGAATTGTATTAACCGGAAACATGATACATGTGTGAATACATAGACAAACATATAGTCACTAGTATGCCTCTACTTGACTAGCTCATTAATCAAAGATGGTTATGTTTCCTAACCATAGACATGTGTTGTCATTTGATTAATGGGATCACATCATTAGGAGANCGCTTGCCCAGCTTTAGCAAACTGAAGCTCTTAAGGTTTTACATACCATATTTGGACCAGGATGAAAGACAAGGTACTTCAAAAAATCTTGAGAAGGACGGGCTCAATGCCAACACAACTGATACAAACCCAGAAGGGTCCTTCGCTCAACAGCCAAAACACATGCCACACTCAGAAGATGCATGGAGATACGATCATCTGCCAGATACATGGCTCTCCTCCCTGAGAGCTGAAGTGTGTCTGTGGAGCTTTTGGTACAGGGTATCAATGGTCGATTATTCCTGGGTCTTGCTGAGCTGCTTCCATAGCTGTAAGAAGTCATTCCGTAGCTAGTTCATCTGCAGCATGCTTAATAAAAAAATGCCCTATTTGTCGAGTGAAGATCCCTGATGGTCGCTCCCAGCGGCCAAGATGAAGGAAATGAAGGAAATATGCCCTAGAGGCAATAATAAAGTTATTATTTATATCATGATAAATGTTTATTATTCATGCTAGAATTGTATTAACCGGAAACATGATACATGTGTGAATACATAGACAAACATATAGTCACTAGTATGCCTCTACTTGACTAGCTCATTAATCAAAGATGGTTATGTTTCCTAACCATAGACATGTGTTGTCATTTGATTAATGGGATCACATCATTAGGAGAATGATGTGATTGACATGACCCATTCCATTAGCCTAGCACTTGATCGTTTAGTACATTGCTATTGCTTTCTTCATGACTTATATATGTTCCTGTAACTATGAGATTATGCAACTCCCGTTTACCGGAGGAACACTTTGGGTGCTACCAAACGTCACAACGTAACTGGGTGATTATAAAGGAGTACTACAGGTGTCTCCAAAGGTACATGTTGGGTTGGCGTATTTCGAGATTAGGTTTTGTCACTCCGATTGTCGGAGAGGTATCTCTGGGCCCTCTCGGTAATGCACATCACTATAAGCCTTGCAAGCAATGTAGCTAATGAGTTAGTTACGAAATGATGCATTACGTAACGAGTAAAGAGACTTGCCAGTAACGAGATTGAACTAGGTATTGGATACCGACGATCGAATCTCGGGCAAGTAACATACCGATGACAAAGGGAACAACGTATGTTGTTATGCGGTTTGACCGATAAAGATCTTTGTAGAATATGTAGGAGCCAATATGAGCATCCAGGTTCCGCTATTGTTTATTGACCGAGAATAGTTCTAGGTCATGTCTACATAGTTCTCGAACCCGTAGGGTCCGCACGCTTAAGGTTACGATGACAGTTTTATTATGAGTTTATGAGTTTTGATGTACCGAAGGAGTTCGGAGTCCCGGATGAGATCGGGGACATGACGAGGAGTCTCGAAATGGTCGAGACGTAAAGATCGATATATTGGACGACTATATTCGGACTTCGGAAAGGTTCCGAGTGATTCGGGTATTTTTCGGAGTACCGGAGAGTTACGAGAATTCGCAAGGGGGGTATATGGGCCTTATTGGGCCATACGGGAATAGAGGAGAGAGGCCAAAAGGAAGGAGGCCTGCGCCCCACCTCTGGTCCGAATTGGACAAGGGGCGCAGCCCCCTTTTCCTTCTTCCTCTCCCCCTCTTTCCCCTTCTCCTACTCCAACAAGGAAGGAGGGAGTCCTACTCCCGGTGGGAGTAGGACTCCCCTTGGCGCGCCCCCTCCTAGGCCGGCCGCCCCCTCCCCCCTTGCTCCTTTATTTATGAGGGCAGGGGGGCACCTCTAGACACAACAACAATTGATCCCTTGGATCTCTTAGCCGTGTGCGGTGCCCCCCTCCATCATAATCCACCTCGATAATATCATAGCGGTGCTTAGGCGAAGCCCTGCGTCGGTAGAACATCAAGATCGTCACCACGCCGTCGTGCTGACGGAACTCTCCCTCGACACTCGGCTGGATCGGAGTTCGAGGGATGTCATCGAGCTGAACGTGTGCTAGAACTCGGAGGTGCCGTAGTTTCGGTGCTTGATCGGTCGGGCCGTGAAGACGTACGACTACATCAACCGCGTTGTTCTAACGCTTCCGCTTTCGGTCTACGAGGGTACGTGGACAACACTCTCCCCTCTCGTTGTTATACATCACCATGATCTTGCGTGTGCGTAGGAAATTTTTTGAAATTACTACGTTCCCCAACAGGAAATAGTATGCCCATCACATAATACCACCAACAAGGATACAACTTAAGTTGCATCGTCGCCTCCGAATTCAACCAGTGAGGATGATGCAAGTCCATGGTTTCCAAATCCAGAAACATACATTTCTTGATAAAGACAAAATCATCGAGGACGGGTGAAGAAGACTAGCTCAATTGACCCATTGATTGTCCATACTTCGTTTGTCATTTCACCCTAATATTTTGAGCCGGTCTAGGGTCATACAGCTAATCAACATTGTGAAGCTCAACACTAGGTGTTAATCTAAACAACAAAAAAGGTAATGATCTAAGTTCAAGTCTTGTTTTCTAGTTAATTTTATCCAAGTGGTCAAGTTGGGGCATGCACTTTCCTAGCTCTCTGGTCTAGGCTCTCAAATTTTTGGTGGTAGTACTAGCTAGCTAATTAAGCTAGTTAATGAACTCAAGTTGCTCAGCTAATTATTCGCTATTAGATCATACTAAGCATGTACTAGAAAAGTAGTTGTACTATCTAAGGCAGCTAATGAATCCAAGTTGCTATGTTAAATGTTAATCAATGGCAACTAGATGAAGTTAAGCATGTACTATGAATTTATCCATGGATCGGTTGGGTTGTCGCAGCCATGAGATTGATTTGAACACAATATTTCACGTATGTATGGCTAGCTTGGGGACCTGCCATGTCTCGTCGCCATGGACATTGTGAGGTCGGAAGCTTGTGTGATCTAGCCATGATACGGGAGCGACTACAATAGAAGAAGGACTACAGGTGAAAAACTAGAAAAACATGTTTGGGCCATTGGATCGTAGGTGGATGGCACAGATTCAGGTGCATGGCACAGATTTAGGTGGATGGATCTCAGCCACCTAATGTACATTTTAGGAAACCCACCCTTCTAGCAACTAGTTATAGAACAAAACATTTGCAGCAACCACCTCAAGTATTTCATCTCTCTCTCCATTCATTTTGTCCAACGACCCTTATGGAGTCTGCACAGTGATGAAGCCCCATATCCTATTAGTAGTTATACTGCTTAAAATCTTTGCACATATCTACTTCATCAAAACCATGCATATTTCAGTGCATTATCCGTGGCTTGTACTACATCACTAATTATGCAAAAAGAAGCTGAATACGATTGTCAGTGCAAAGTATGTCAATATGTATCACAAATATGTGAGTACATAGATAAAATTAAGCCACCCTTTCAAGCATAACTAAACATCACACTGGACAATCCCAGATTGAGCATATCACAAGCATACATATCTTGATGAGACATGGTAGCACTATTTTTAGTACATGGCTAGCAAGACAAAGTATTATGGACCAATATGATCATCACTCAACGGGCATTGCTATTTAAAACGATAAGATCTACTATCTTGACGGTACATAAAAGAAAAGCTCTAGTATTTCCCTCCAGTTCTACTACTTCTTTCTCATAAAGCTTCTTGTTATGGGAGAGATCACACCAAGAAAAAACGATTCAGTTGAGCACACACAAGTACAGATGCATGATCAAGAACAGAGTTAAATTTATCTTGCATAGAAATTCTCTCAATACTCGGAAAGGGGAGACTTTGATAGAAGCTTCTTCTATCCATTTGTAGTCCTGATATTTCATGTTGTCAGAGCATCATGCATCTACAAATACAAAGGAAAAAATATAGTTTAGATTACAAGGAAAGAAATAGGAAAATTATGTTCTCTAATCCTGATCATGTTTGTATGGAACAATTAATAATGCAATTCAAGTTCTTTTGCTAACTTGTAGAAGTAAAAAACTTCACGCTGCAGCACAAAGGCACATGCCAGACCAGTGAAGAGAAAATGAAAACAATATCATAC
>LR880972.1:1011612861-1011631971 GCA_904067115.1 Aegilops sharonensis | reverse complement strand
GCAGACGGTCTAGATGTGGCCTGGTTCTTTTTCCCGAGAAATTTTGTCCATTCAGCAAGATCATGTCGCACCTTAGCACTGAAAGCTTCAATCGCTAACCTCTGTTTATTATGATTCGGTTTGCTCCTCTTTGACCACCATGACCACATGCGGCTAGCTACTTTGAGGCCCGACTCCTCTGGGAGTTTGAAGATGAACTCAACCATAGCTTTGGGTGATTGCGTTGACAGTAGTTCAGTTCTGACCCACTCAAGTCCACATTCCCTCCAAACCCTCTTTACTTCCTTGCACTGTAGGAACAGATGCCCTCCGTCCTCCGGATGTCGACCACACAGAATGCAGGTTGTATCAAGCTCAACCCCAATTCGTTCGACGTTTCGGGGTAGGGGTGGCTGTTGTGAGACAGTCGCCACAGGAAGTGATGCACACGCGCAGGGCACCTGATTTGCCACAACTTTTTCCAGAACCAAGTCCTTGGCTGGCTTCCAATAGTGCTCTCACCCAATTGTCTGGTGCTTTGCCGCAGCTTCAACTCATTATACACTCGGTAGGCCAACCGTACAGAGAATAGCCCTCTCTTATCAAAGTGCCAAGCTACAAAGTCCTCATAATGATCGCAGATGGGGATGGCCATAACTGTAGCTGCGTCTGCCGGCGTGAAGGTTTGTGACACCAGCTGGTGATCCCACTGATTAGTGGCTGGGTCGATGAGCTCTGACACCCTTGTTAGAAGGTTTCCCCCTTGCAACGTACTGGGTCTCCTTGTGTCGTTCGACGGCAGCCATGGGTCGGACCATATGTGTATGTTTTCCCCCGATCCAACCCTCCAAATCATCCCAACTTTAACAACTTCGAGACCTTGCAGAATACTTCGCCAAACATAGCTCATCCCGGGTTGTGCCGTTGCTGCTAGTAATTCGCAGTCCAGGAAATACTTGGCCTTTAAGACTTGGGCGCACAAGGACTCAGGGGACTGGAGGAGTCGCCACACTTGACGAGCAAGCATGGCCACGTTAAACGTATGCAGGTCCCGAAAGCCAAGTCCACCTTGCTCCTTTGGTAAGCACATCCTTTCCCAGCTAATCCAGTGATGTTTATGTTCATCCTCCTGGTTAGCCCACCAAAATTTTCACACCATGGCGCTGATGCTCTCACACAACTCTTTGGTAAGGTCGAAACACGCCATAGCATATGTAGGTACAGCTTGGATGACAGTTTTGATCAAGATCTCCTTCGCGGCCTTAGACAGCAACTTGATTTTCCAGCCCTTCAATATTTCCCAGATTTTGTCACGCAAATACTCAAAGCATATTTGGCGGGATCGACCGACATAGCTCGGCAAACCCAAATATTTCCCATTCAAGCTTTCAGACCGAAGCCCTAAGGCAGTGAGCAGGACTAGCTTTTTTTGCGGAGGAGGTATTTTTGCTAAAAAGGACCGCTGACTTGTCGCGGTTAATGACTTGGCTCGATCCTCTCTTGTACACATGCATGATCTGATTCACAGCGGCAATACTTTCCGGAGAGGCCTCCATGAGTAGCAGCGAATCGTCAGCAAAAAGCAGAAGCGCTGATAGTCCTTCGGCACCGATTAAAAACAGATAAGGTGAAATGGGCTTGCCCTGCCGGAGGCCACGCTCTGGTACGACTTGGTCCGTACACATCCCATTTAATTTGAATCTGAACCTCACAGACCTGATACATGTGCTAATGAGATGCACAAACTGTTCAACGAAATCCAGTTGCCTCATCACCTTCTCCAGAAAGCTCCATTCAACACGATCATATGCTTTACTCATGTCTTGTTTCAGCGCAGCATAGTTCGTGCTTCCCGTCCGTTTCCGTTTCAAAAAGTGAGTCATTTAATTTCATAAGCCAAAATAGTGTTATCTAATATCAACCTTCCCGGCACAAAAGCACTCTGGTTTGGTGAGATAATTTCACCCAAGATGCACTTTAGCCGGTTTGCCAGGACCTTGGACATGAGTTTGTACACGATGTCGCAGAGACTAATAGGGCGAAGATCCTTCAGATGTTCAAGGTTCTGCACCTTCGGATAAGTACCACTAGGGTATCGTTCCATCCCTCCGGCATACTGCCGCCTCGCAATACATGCAACACCTCTCGTGTTACCTCGTCCCCAACAAGGTACCAATAATGCTCATAGAAAACCGCGAGAAGACCATCCATACCAGGTGCTTTCAGATCCCCGATATCATCCAGGGCAGCTTTCACCTCCTCTAAAGTTAATTCAGCCGTCAAATGAGCATTCATTTGGTTGGTTACCCTTGGGGCGATATGGTTCAGAATACCACTAGTGTCTTCACCTGCCACAGAAGTAAACAGAGATGCAAAGTAGTTAGTCACGAGCTCCTTCATCCCCTCCTCGCTCTCCACAACTTCCCCATTCTCCTTCCTCAGCTTAAGGATGAAGTTCTGCCGCTTTCTCTCCGAGGCAAAGGCTTGAAAGAATTTGGTGTTCTGGTCCCTGTTCACAAGCCAGTTCACATGGGCCCGTTGCCTCCACACCAGGTCTTCCTGCTCCTCGAGGCGCTCCAACTTGAAGCTAATAGTTTGCTCTCACCTCACCTGACTATCTGAAATGGGTTCCCTTCTAACAGCATCCAACTCAACCCCCTGAGCTTCTTTATCCTCTTCCACAGATCTCCCAAAACGTCCCGGCTCCATGTGTTTAGAGCTTTAACAACCCCTTTCAGCTTCTCCCACGCATTCTCCCCCCTCTCCCCCTCCCATGACTCCTTAACAATATCATCACATTTGTCTTCCATGAGCCACCGAGCCTCAAACCGTAGTAACCGATCACCCCCCGCAGCATGTCGCGGCCCCGGCCTGCCATCGAGCATGAGAGTGACAGGTCGGTGGTCTGATTTCCATGGATCCCCATTAACCACTTTGTATGCCGGGAACCGCGCGCACCACTCTGGTGTGGCTACAACCATGTCAAGTCTTTCACGAATATAGCCATCAACACGATAGTTTTTATTCCTCCATGTAAAAACATTCCGCTCAAAGCCGAGGTCATACAGGTTACAAAAATCAAGGGCATCCCGAAAGTTTCGCATACACTTATGGGAACGAGGGACCCCCCCCCCCTTGTTTTTCATGGTTGAAAAGGATTTCATTGAAGTCACCTAGGCAGACCCACGGGAGCTGGACTTGATGATGAAGACTCCTTAGTAGCCGCCATGTCTCAGCCTTCTTGTCGACGTGTGACTCTCCGTACACACCAGTCAAGCGCCACTTGAAACCATCCTTCTCCTCCACAATAGCATCAATATGCATTCTACCCATCCACCTTATTGTCACATTTATCCCTCTCCTCCAAAACAGCGTTAAACCACCGCTTTTGCCTTTATTATCTTGAGCCACCATATGATGTAAACCTAACATATCTCTAAATCTACTCATCCTCTCCTTATTCATCTTCGTCTCCGACAAGAACATAATATCAGGGTCCTCCCTCTTCTGGATATCCAGAAGACCACGAACTGCCGACCTGTTCCCCAATCCCCGGCAGTTCCAAGCGATTATTTTCATTGGGTCCCGCGGGGCTGTCCTGGCAGCCCCGCATTCTGAGTAGATTCTTCTATCTCACCACCTCCACTAACAGCCCCTCATGTTGCTTCATTCTCTTTGTTGCCCCGTCCTCGTCAACCTCAACAGCCTCGGATGCCCTCTTAAGGCCAGAAATGTTCTCAGTACTTTGTGCAGATACAGGTCTGTTTTGCCCTCTTCCCTTCTTCTTATAGGTGCCCGCACATTTGCCTGGTTGAGCCGCTGAATTCTCCCTCACCCGAGTCGCTCTATCCTCCTGTATTTTATGCACCAAGGATGGGTTTACATCGATCTGCATGGTGCTGGCTGTCTGCATGGCCTCGGCCTCTGTGCTCCCGCCTATTTTTAAAACATGTGGCCCCTCCTTCGGGTCCCTCTCATATTGTTTATTCACCTGAGGTTGTTTACTCCCCTCCTCTCCTCCATGCTCCCTTTGTTTATCCTGCTCAAATGACTAGAAAGTGAGCTGTTTAGCGACTCCCTCAGACCTCCTCCCTCCCCGACCTCCTTCGCTTGGAATTTTAAGCGGACTCGTCACCTCCTGCCCCATATCTTCCTCATCCGCTGCAACACCCCCGCTCTTCGAGTTCTTCCGCCAAGACGGTGCATCACTAACCGAAGAAGATCGCCCTCGCCATGCACTCAAGCCTCTGCTGCCCGCACTTCGCCCACTCCGAGAGGCTCCACCCTCCCCTACCTTCCACGGACCCCTCCACCATTCTGCCTCGGCATGTAGGACCTCATCCATGGCCCAAACTGCGCCTTATCCCCTTGTTTCAGTTTGACATTACACAACTTATCATCATGTCCCAACATCCCACATGCATAACAGAACTCAAGGAGGAATTCATATTCAAAAGGGCATCAGTTTTTATCATCTTCCTCCTGAGCGGACTCCTTCCCAGCATCCCTGATCTGATCAACCCCCTCCTCCTGTTGCTCCATCCTGACACCTCTCATCAGCGGATGTTTGATGCCCATTCTAACTTTCACACGAAGATATTTCCCAACCGCCACACCATCAGCTCTAGCTTCCACGTCAAGTACTTCCCCAATCTCCTTACCAATGGCTTCTCCAACCTCCATGTTCATCATGCCTAAGGGTAGGTGCAAGATCCGGACCCATATCGGTATGGTCTCTAACGTGTAATCCTCGATCCTCTTCGCGGGAACAAAATCTTCAACCACAAGCAAATCGCTACCGAACTCCCAGGGACCGCTCTCTAGAGCCATCCTCTTGCCTGACTCCTGCCCGAAAGTGAAAAGAAACGTATTATCTCCTACCTCCTTACAGTCTACACCTTTGATAGGACACCAGATCTTGCCCAGGGTTTCAGCCATAGCTTCCACGAACACCGGTTTTTCGGACAACAACTTTGCACATCAAAGGTGCCGAATGTCCGAGCCTAATACGAAACATGCATCACATCAACACCTAACATCTAATGTCAAATGCCTCATCCAAGCCACAATACCTGGACTGGATTATACACCAGTACGGCGCACTTTCAATAGGCACCACATGTGCACGCTGCAACTGTCAGACAGCGTGGCCCCCCTGTGTGAGTCCATCGCCACCCATCAAACGTTGAGTCTCCACGACGCCACGCAGCCGAGATCCGCCGCTATAAAAGCACCGCTCCACGACCTACCGGCCCAACCACCAAGCTGACCACACATGTCCGTCGAGCCGATGAATATGTCCAAAGATGACGCCGCCACGGGGGTGACGACGAAGACCATCATCCGATCCAGGATGCCCTTCAACGTCTCCAACAAGGGCTACAACGCCCACGGGTGTCGCCGTCAATGGTAGCCTCCTCCAGATTTGAGGTTTTCTCCGGAAACAATAGAGCGAGGGACGCCCCCACCACCACCTCCAACAAGGAAAATAACACATGATGGAATTTTTGCGTTTAGCTGCATGTTGTGGAATTCATGGCATCTAGTATTTGAATCAGAAAAAGTCTACTACTAGCGCTTGCTGTACGTCTACCAAGATTGCCATGGCGGCGCTTTGTGCGTCGCTATGAAAAAAACCGAACATGACATTAACTTCTTGCTTCCTCTCTTTCAACCTGCTCATTGGCTCAGCCGCTCAGCCGCCGTTTCGCTCCAGAGTGTCTTCCCATTGTTTGTTTTGTATTATTATTATTAGTAAAAATTCCACGATCAGGGCATGCAGGAGCTAATGTAAATAAAGAAATTATTCTCCCTTTTTTTAGCAAGGAAAACGCTCATGTTTCATTTTTAGCACCTTGATGAGCCACAAATACAAGGCAAATGTTGTTCTTACGAGCTGAACTGATGCAAACGAGAGCTGTCTTGTTACTAAAATAAAAGATTTACAATTTCAGGATCTTTGTAGTAGACTGATGAATCTCGATATCTCATCCCTCAAATAGTGCTAGATAGGTAGACCCACTCAAAAAGGTAAGAACAAAATGTTGTCGAGTGCTGGATGTCCCGAGCAAAGACATGAGGTGACCTACCTGTAATTAGCACACAGCCTTCAGTTAATCAGTAGTTTCACTTGTTCCTCAACTTCAGGTCATTCTGGAATCTAAACATCCACAATTATGCTGCTAGTAACTAGCACTATTTTTTTAAGAAGCAATCAAATACATCTTCCAATTGAGTCGATATCAACAAAACAAGCATGTCGCCTTTGTACATGTCCGTCGAAACTTGGACATAATATTATCACTACAAATGGGTCCACACGAACATAGCAGGCAGATGTCTTCAAAATCACTAGCACAATAAAAAAAATGGTCCAGGACATTTGCTTAAATAATGCAAATAACACCAAACGGTCATATAGTGCCTCCGCAGCAAGAACGGGGAATATTGGGGCCTACATGTGCCAGTTTCGAAGCGGCTACAGAGATTAGAAATTAAGCAACCAGAATTACATACGGTTGATAGTAATACACAAGTGGTGCCTACTTTTAAAGTTTCATTCAGCAGATGCCGTCAAAAGATCGTCACTGGACTGTCATAAAGGAAAATCATTGCAGTAAAGGTAGAAGGCAACAAAAAGTTCACGGAGGTGAATCTGGGTCGGATGAGACACAACCTTGTCCAATGATGCACACTGAACAACTTAATGGCTTCAGCAGCAAATTCATACTGAAAATTTTGGAGGCCACTTCACATCAATAGGCGCCAAGACCAATTGTCTTCATAAGGGCATCTGAACAGTCCTTGGAGTAGTGAACCGACTTGGCAACACCCTGCGCAGCTTCCAAAGAGACCTCACCACAATACTCAATGACCAAAGACTCCAACTCATGTGCACGTCCAAGTTCAGCCACTCCGACATCAGTAATGTTATGACACATCCGAAGTGTGAGATTACTCAAGCATGGGGTGTGAGCAATGAAGCGCATCCCAGCATCAGTTACCGCATGAGAAAATATAAGCTCGAGTGACTCCAGATGTGCTGAGGATGAGAGGGCCTTCATCCCCTTGTCATCAAAGAAGTTCGCGTTGTTGAGCACGAGAGCACGAATCGGGCAGGACTGAATGAGCGCCAGAAAACCCTCTTGTGTGAATCCTATTTCTGATGGCCAGTCAGCATCACATCCTATAAAGCTGAGGTCTACCATCTGAAGCATACGACAGTTGAGGGCTAGAGCGTAGAGGCTATTATCAGTAAATGACGTCCTGGTCTCACAATAGTTGACATCACTCGAGTAGCGCTGCAGGTTGAGCCAAAGTGAGATGCTTTTAAGGTTGCTGCAGCTCCGAGCTAATGCAGTAATGTCATTGTCATTTAGGGCACGAACATACTCAAGGCAAAGCTTCTCCAATGCTTTACACTTCCCTAGGACAAGACGAAGTCCTACTTCTGGCCAAGTTTCAATATGCGCTAACCTTAAATCCTTCAAACTCTCACAACACAAATCATATATATCCATGCTGTGAGCATCATACGAGGAGTCATAGACAACATTACCTGGATCAAGAAGACGAAATTTACCTCTTTTCCGCTCAAACTCAAACTTCTGGAGCTTCATCCATCCTGAACCAAACTTTAGGAAGTCATGATGATTGATTCCTTTGCAATTCTTCACTACAAGCTCTTCCAACGATCCATCCCTACCAATGTATTCCAGCCACTCTACACTGTCGATTTTCTCACAGTCAATAAGGTGGAGAGCAGATAGATTTGTGCAGCCAACTGCAACCGAGAAAAGCCCAACTGACGTTACTTTTGGTGCCGAGTTGAGCCTGAGAGACACCAATGTCTTGCAATGAGCTAAACAAGCAAGCCCAGAGTCATCGATGCGTGTGCAGAAGCTCAAGGTGAGGTCAATTAGCGAGGAACAGCGAGATGAGAACACAAGAAGGCCTTTGTTGTCCAGCTGCTTTCCATGCCCAGGTATCCAACCAGAGTAATCAATTTCCACTTTCCGCAGATTTGGGAACCGGACGCACAATGATGTCAGTGCTTTTGTAGCAGTGCAAAGACCGGAACCAACACGGATAGCACCTCTCTGATTCCCCTCTATCTTGTAGAGCTGCTTTGACACAAGGGAAAGAGAATTGAGATCACTTGTCTTGGTGATCCTCTTGAGGATCTCTGTCACCAGAGCCTCCGGTAGGTCCTCCATTGAACAGAACAAATTCAGCTGTACCAATCATCAGGAAAAATATATCAATGTTCAGAAAACAACCGAAGGGCTGGACTCAAACTTATGATATATGAGGATAAGTAATGCATGTGAAGATAGATGGAGAACACACTGGCGACAGACACTCATTATTACGAAGAATATACTACTGATGAAGTTTGAGCATTTGCTGTATCCATCCAAAACTTAATTGTGTGTCGTTCATAAGCATGGCGGTGATTTATTAAAGTAGCAACCAGAGCCTGAATAATGAAGTAGCTAAGAGAATACAAAGAAATGAGCTAGAATTGACGCAAGCAACTCCGCAACAAGATCCACGTGCTTATCTTTTATTATTTGAGAACTTATTTGGAGGCACCTCGCTAATTAATAATAAGATGAAAAGAAGAGCATATTTGCAAATTAGTTAGTACGTACTTGTAGGTCGTGGTTGAGCAAGAAAGAAAGCAGGGAAATCAATCATTTTGCCAGCCACAGCCGATGAGTTGAGTTCACAAGGCCAATGTATTATCTGTTCAACTAGAATTACAACTGTATTTGCTGCAACCCTAGCTAGGCTGGGCCAGTAGTCGATCAGTTGCAGATTACTAAAAGCTTATTACTTTCTCGTAGTAATATTACCTACCTCAGAGAATGGATTTATACAACATTAATTAACAAAGTTTATGGATGATATATACTACCGGTTTGGTTTCCCCTATCAATCAAGAACAAGAAAGCGAATCAGAAAAAACATGTGGAATCGGGGAAGCAACTCAATGAACGAACAGGGAGGGAGAAGCGAACAGCGGCGGTACCTTCCTTGAGCACGGCTGTAGATTCGGAGGAATAGACCGTAGCCCGACCTCGCAGCGGAGGAGAGGAGAGGAGAGTGTAAACCCTATTGCGAGCGGAGGAAGATGGGGGGCCGGGGGGCCTATTCCGAGCTTTCTGCAGCGGCGTCTCGCTCACATGGGCTTCCCAGACCAGGAATAGCTCTGCGGGCCGACGCGCGCTATCTTCTGCCTTCTACACATAAAAATCTAAAGGATATGCTGTAAGCAGTGTTGGTAGAAGCGGAGGCATTGGTTTGTTTTGGAATAACACAATAAATATTGATGTTACGGGCTATTCTGACTATCATTTCGATTGCGAGGTGCGTGACCCGGGTGTTGACCCGTGGAGGCTAACTATCGTGTATGGTGAGGCTCAAACTCACTTGAGACACCAGACATGGGACACTATGAGAAACAAGCAAATTTAAGCACTCCGCCATGGCTCTGTATTGGAGATTTTAACGAAGTTTTACGTCCAGAAGAACATGAGGGGGTTGGAGAGAGGAGTAATGCTCAGATCCAAGGTTTTAGGGACATGGTTGATACTTGCATGTTGGTAGACATCGGCTATAAAGGCAGATTCTGGACTTTTGAGAAGAAGGTGTCCGGTGGCTCTTTCACAAGAGTTAGGCTAGACAGGGCTCTTGGGTCGACTGATTGGTGTGAGCTATTTCCATCGGCATGCCTTAATCACCTAACGGCAGCGACCTCGGACCATGGTCCGATCCAGCTAGAGCTTCACCCGGCCGCGCAGCGGGATCAGGTACGGGACAAACTATTCCGCTATGAAGTTGCCTGGGAGACCCATGAGGACTTGAAGAGCACTATTGTTACTTCCTGGGCAGCACCTTTGTTCGGGGAAAGAGTGGAGGATCTAAAGCTCAAGTTAGCAGGGCTGTCAAATGACTTGAGGAGATGGGACAGAAGGACATTCGGGTCAGTTCGCAAGGAGATCAAGGAGTTGAAACAGAAGCTTGAGCTTTTGCGCAATGCACAGGGGCGTTCGGGCCCAAGCCACGTGGAGAAGAAGGTCAATGAGAGGTTGGTGGAACTATACCATAGAGAAGAATTATTATGGAGACAGTGATCTAGGATAGAGTGGCTATCGGTGGGAGATAAGAACACGAAGTTTTTTCATATGCGTGCGAGCATGCGGAGAAAAAAGAACATGATAAAGGCCCTGATGAGCTCACTAGGTGTACAGGTGGATGATCCGAAGGAACTAAAGGAGATGGTCACGCTCTTTTATAAAAATCTCTACACAACAGAGGGCGTGACGGACATGGAGGCTGTCCTTTGCCATGTTCCAAGAAAGGTTACACCGGAGATGAATGATATTCTTTGTGCAGATTATTCGGATGAGGAGGTCAAATCCGCACTTTTTCAGATGTTTCCCACAAAATCCCCGGGACCGGATGGGTTCCCAGCTCACTTTTATCAACGACATTGGGATGTGTGTGGAGCAGAAGTTACAAGGGCTGTCCTCCGGATAGTAAAAGGAGAGGAAGATGCAGAGTGTATCAATGATACTTTCTTGGTCCTTATACCAAAGGTAATGAGCCCAACCTTGCTAACTCTGTTCAGGCCTATAAGTTTGTGCAATGTATTGTATAAAATTGCTTCGAAGGTGATTGCAAACAGGCTGAAGCAAATACTGCCAGAGATTATTTCAGAGGAACAATTGGCGTTTGTGCCTGGCAGATTGATAAGTGATAATGTAATCACAGCATATGAATGTCTGCATTTTATGAAGGGGAGTAAATCCAAGAAGAACAGCCACTGTGCTCTTAAATTGGATATGCAGAAAGCCTATGATAGGCTGGAGTGGAAGTGTCTTCAAGCAATGATGGAGAGGCTCGGGTTTGCTCAACAGTGGATTAATGTGGTAATGAATATGATCAAGTCAGTTTCTTTTTCGGTTCTGTTTAATGGTGAAAAGTTGGAAGAGTTCAAACCTAGTAGAGGAATTCGGCAGGGAGATCCTATCTCCCCTTATCTCTTTTTTATAGCAGCGGAGGGCCTTTCGTGCCTACTAAAATCCGTTCTTCAGTCGTCAGCTTTCATGGGAGTCCAGGTGGCACCGACAGCTCCGGTTGTTAACCACTTGCTTTTCGCTGATGATAGCCTGCTGCTGTTCAAGGCGAGTACAGAAGGGGCAGAAGTGGTGTCAAACCTGTTGGACACATACTGCAATGCATCGGGGCAACGAGTGAATAATGAGAAGTCGTCCATCTTCTTTAGCAAAGGTTGTCCACAGGTGATACGGGACGGGATCAAAAACACTTTGCATGTTTATGATGAGCAAATAACTGATAGGTATCTCGGGATGCCAACGGATGTCGGGCAGGCAAAGAATGGTACTTTCAAGTATCTAAAGGACAGGGTGTGGGAGAAAATTAAAGGTTGGATGGAAAAACTTTTGTCATATGCGGGGAAGGAGGTGTTGATTAAGGCAGTGGCTCAGGCAATACCCGTATATTCTATGTCTTGTTGCAGGCTCCCTAGAGGTATTTGTGAAAGTATCACGTCGTTGATCAGGCAATTCTGGTGGGGGAGTAAAAGTGGGAAGAGGAAACCATGCTGGATATCTTGGGATGTTTGCACTAAACCGAAGTATTTGGGAGGACTTGGCTTTCGAGATATTGATCTCTTTAACCTCTCTTTACTGGCCAGACAAGCTTGGCGGATTATACACACTCCCTCTACATTAAGTGGCAGGATTCTGAAAGCCAAGTATTACCCCGCTTCCTCCTTTCTTGAGGCCGAACTAGGAAGCAGGCCATCGCAAATATGGAGATCTATTGTGGAAGGGAGAGGAGCTCTGGAGCAAGGTTTGATTCGGAGGATCGGTACAGGAGAAGAGACCCGTATCTGGGACCAAAACTGGCTCCCCCGGTCGGGCTTAATGAGACCTATTGCGTGTTTGGCGGTGGATAGACCAACACATGTTGCTGAACTTATTGACTCAACCTCGGCTAAGTGGAAGGAGGACAAAGTTCGTGCGACTTTTTTGCCAGTTGATGCAAATGTGATACGCAAGATCCCGCTGTGTACTAGAAGAGTTGATGACTTTTGGGCCTGGGGGGAGGACAAATGAGGCGTTTTTTCAGTAAGGTCAGTCTACAAACTCTTGTTGAAAATGAAACTACAAGGTGAAGCACTACTGCAACCGGTTGGAGGACACTCAAATGAGGTAGAAGAAGAGGCAGCTTGGACGTCCCTGTGGCACATTAAAGTTCCATCAAAAATCAAGGTATTTCTATGGAGACTTTGCCATGAAACAATTCCAACAGCCGGGGTGCTACACCATCGAAATATGTCCACTACAAGTGTGTGCGCTTTTTGTTCTGCGCAAGATGACTGGAAGCATGCACTAGTGGACTGTGTGATGGCCAGGAGTGTATGGTCACTCTGCACGGAGGAGACAGTGGAGGCAATGTTGGGTAATCTTTCGTTGGATGCAAAAAACTGGATTTTTACTTTGCATGAATCTTTGCCGCAAGGGGAATTTATACGGATGGTGGTGACACTCTGGGCAGTTTGGCGAGCAAGAAGGAGAGCCATACATGAAGAGATTTTTGATAGCCCTTTTACTACTAACTCTTTCATACCCTCCTTTTTGAGGGATTTGGAGATGATCGACAGAGGAGCTGGCAGTGTTACGAAGAGAGCTAGCTTGGGGCAACACTCATGGTTGCCTCCGCCGGAGGGGCATGCAAAGATGAATGTGGATGCAGCAGTGTCCCTGCAAGGGGAGTTTGGAGCCGTGGGAGCAGTATGCCGAGACCAACAGGGATGTTTTTTGGGTGCTTCGATCTTAAAACTCGAGTTCATCACGGATGTAAGCACACTAGAGGCAATAGCAGTAAGGGAAGGCCAATCGTTGGCTGAGGATCTATATGAGAACTCCATTCAAATCGCAACAGATTGCAAGAGGGTGGTTGAAGATGTCCAGAAAAACTCGGCGGCTGGCTACGGAGCTATTGTGCATGAAATTATACTTCGTGCAAATGCTTTCTCTTCATGTAAAGTAGTTCATGAGTTCAGGAGCTCGAATTTCGAGGCTCACAATCTCGCTAGATATGCTTTGTCTTTAAATTTTGGTCATCATGTATGGCTAGGACAACCAGGAAACCTTGAGTTTCTTCCTGTAAACATTATGTGCTATGAATAAAGTACGCGAGATTGTCTAAAAAAACATAAAAAATCTAAAAGTATGAAAAAAAAAACATAGAAAAATATATAAAATGTCACATAGAATCGTTTCAATCAATAAGTAAAATATAGAATGTTCACGGAATTTTTTCAATAAATAAGTAAGAAAAAATATAGAATGTTCACATATTCTACAGTTTGTAGAATAAGTCCATGTCGACGAAAATAATCTTTCGTCTACTTATTAACATGTATAGAATTTTTTTTAAATGTTATTGTATGCGAAAAGAAATGTTCATCTCTGACGAAAAATGTTCACATGTATCAAAATAAAATAAATGTTTATGTTTACGAAAAAGTGGACATGTATATTTTGATAAATGTCTTGTATGTAAGAATAGATGTTCATGTACATCAATAAGAATTACCTCATATTTCCGATGAATTCTTACATGTGAAGGAAACGTTCATATATCTTGAAGAGATGTTCATGTTTTGGAAAGGTGTTTAAAAAGAAGTGCTCATGTATCCCATACAAATAGTCATTATTTTCTCTGTTATAAAGGCTGAAAAAAGTTAAGATGAGTAAAACAGAATTGGAATATATAAATATAATAATGAGATTAAGAAGAAATAAATAAGATGGTCAGCATTATTGCGCCACGACCCATGTGCGAAATGACCCAGATGTCGCATGGAGAAGGAAAATAGGGTGTTATGAAACAATTAAGGATTTAGTTTGAAGAAAGGTATAAATGAACTACTCGTTTATTTTTCAAACACAAATACTAAATATGTTGAGGCTCAACCAAGTGTACCAACAACTTACGCTAAATAAGATGAGCACAAGATATACAATAACACAAGTGATAAACAACCTATAAGAAGAAAAATAACTTGAAGCATGAAGACTATCAACTATAACACAAAAGTAAATAAGCAGGGGTACAAGTATAATCGAGACATGAGGGGATGAAAGTTTATCTCGATGTGTCACTTCCTGATAAGGAACCTAATCACCATCGGAGAGGTGCAGGTAACCACGAAGTTCCTTCGGACGCCACTGAAGGCTCGCATTCATCTCCTTGAGCATCCACCACAAAGTTGGTTCTCAATTGTTGTGGTTAGCTTCTTCCTCCACTCCGAAGATGGCAAGTTTCACAATGAAACTACATGGTTCCCCCACCTGTGTTTTTTTGTAATTAAGGACAATCCATATGGACTAGTTATTCTTTTATTTTATTTTTTTAATTATTTTATTATTTTATATTTTAAATTTATATTTCATTTTTAATACCTGAACATTTTTAAATAATAAGCAAACATTTTTAATGTAACGAATATAATTTTTGGTATATATGGAATTTTTAAAAATATGAAATAATGTTATATATTCATTTTTAAATCCGTTAACTCTTTCAAAAATGCGTAATTTTTTAATACATGAATAGTTTAATGTATACATGAACATTTTTTAAATACATCGGGTAATTTTAAAGCGGTGAATTTTTTTTAATTTTCCGCAGACATAATTCTTTCCATTTTTGAAAACTGCTTAACAATTATTTTTTAAAGCGGTGAAATAAAATTAATTTTCCAATAAAAACCACGGTACAAGACCGGTAATGGGCCGGCCCAGGGAACGCTCGCGTGTTGCGCCCCCTGCCGGCGTCCTCGTCCCCGCCTCACAGCCGCGGCGCCGTCCCCGCCGGCGTCCTCCTCCCTGTGGCGGGGAAACCCCACCACCGAGCTTTGGGCCGCCTGGAAGCCACGCAGCATGACCCCGCCGGCGTCGTCCTCCCCTACGTCAAGTGCAGCTGCTGCGGCGTCCGCTCGTGGGCAACGCGACCACGTCCGCGAGCTCTGCACTCTGCTATGGCAAGGTGCTCTTCTCCCCGCTGCTCTGCATCCATCGATGTCGCCAATTCCCTAGACCACCAATGCAGTGCTCACCGCGACATGCATGCTTCAGGTCAGCAGGTGCCGCGTCGTGCTCTTTCGATCTAATAGATTTCTACAACTTCCGGTGATTGATGCCACGGACGATGGAAACTGTTGATTGTCGCTGGCTTGCTTCATATTTTTGTAGCTTGAGCATGGGCTTCAGTCACAGGAAGGGAGTTTTGGTAGCTTGAGTTGTTTGGCGTCGTGGTGGTCTCGATGGCAAAAGAGGTCTGGCAAGGTTGATGCGTCAGTATGTCATCTAAGGATGGATCGATGGATGAAGGAGGTGACAATCCTTGCAGCTTGTGCATGTGGTGCCCACTGAAAGTGCGCCAGACCGGTGTATTAATTATATAAAAGCTTTGTGCATAATTAATAAAATGGCTGCATGCACCGTCCAGTTGCAGAGGCCGGGGTACATCCTCGTTTTAAAAATAAAACATTGTTCACTAGTTGGCTAAGTAAAAACCCGGAGGTTCATTAGTCCAACTATCGTCACACTTATTACAAAAACTAAATTTCGCTAGCTCATGAGCTACATAGTTTGTATCACTGGGTAGGAAAGATTTCACAGGAGAAACCTGACCTGTCATTATTCCCACAGGAGAAAATAGAGGATAAATGGCGACACTGAAGAAGAAAATTGTGGCGTGTCGATTGAAGAAAATACAGACTTTTACCCCTTCAAGAGTTCATAACTTTCCATCTAGCTACTAGACATGTGTACAAAGAAAAGAAACTGAATTAGTTAGGCCATGTGTATTTTACTGAACGTTGGTACTACACGATGTCAATGTACATAATATACAGACAATAAATCAATACAGAGAAGAGGATTTTAGTTAGGCCATGTGTATTTTACTGAACGTTACTACACAATGTACATAATACACGGACATAAAGTTAATACAGAGAAGGGGATTTTGCTACAGCTCAAATGTTCCAAGTTCTGTTCAACAACATAGTACAAGGTGTCTCAGTTTCTCATTCTGTTATTTACAGATGCAGTTAGCTAGTGTGCAAAGCAATGAAATAATTTGTGCTAATATGGAACTGATGCAGAAACTGTTAAATATTGTCTAGGTCCTTTGTTGTTTGGTAGAGCTTACCTTGTGCTAACCATAGGGGTGGCCATAATTCAGGGTGGACACGGTCCGGGCCGGTCCGGTCCCTGACTGAGCCGTCGTTTGGACCGGACCGGACCGAGCAGCGTCACGGTCCTGTTTTCAGGGACCGGACCGCAGTGACGAAAGCCCGAGCCGGACCGAGCGGCTCGTTTGGACCGGCCGGTGGTCACCCCAGAGCTCGCGCCGGAGCACAGCGACGCGGGGAGGGCGCTGGAGGCATCCAGCGGGGCTCGTCGTGGAGGTGTCCAGCGACTTCTGTGACTCATGGTGGACGGCACGGCGGCCAGACAGAGCTCGGGCAGCAACAACGACGAAGAATCTGGCACGACGGCCGGTGTACATCGGTGGTGTAGGGCCTCCCGCTTCAAGTTCTACCTTCCAGGTGATAGATCCGACCATGACGCATCCAGTAGACATGCTTTCGAGCGTCAGGTAGGCCGGTGGCCGCGTGGATGAACGACGAAGGCGGAGACCAGCGCACGACCAACGTGCCCACCACGCAGCTCCGGCCACGCGCTCGCCACGTGCCCGCCACGACCTCGACACGCCCCCGCCACGCCCCTGCCACGCCCTTGGCACGCCCCCGCCACGTCCCCGCCTCGTTCCGACATGCCCCCGCCACGCCCCCGCCATGCCACAACTCGTGTTCGTCGGTCTGCTCGGTCGGACCGAGCTTTAACCGGACCGGACCGGACCGAGGGATTTTCGGTCCCGTTTGCAGGGCCCGGACCGGCTGGATTTTATGCCGAGCCAGGACCGAGCCTGGCCGGTCCGAGCGGGCCACGAGCCGGTCCTAAAGACCGCCCGTGTCGTCCACCCTGAGCCATAATGATGAACACTCTAATCAATTTGCTTCATTTCGATGGCACATTTCTTCATTACAAATTTCTAGTTCCAAATTCATCTCAAACAACCAGAGTCTATCAAAGCCGAATGACCATACAAGGTTAGCTATACTTGCATGCGCATATATGCATACACTTATATTTCATTTGTACAATTTTGAGCAAAAAATCTCCAAGCTACTGTGAAGCAGATTCACCGAGTTAGCAAGCCAACTTACAAACATGTTCAGCCCCTAATTAATCCTAACTAGTCATCCACCCGTGCATTTGCACGGCCTAGTAATTGTAAGTAATAGAACAACTTTGATTCGTCCTAAAATGAGAAAGTACAAATAAGTAATATAATGTTACAAAATTGTGGTTTAATATGTGTAATATATTTCATTTATGTACCTAAGATATGCATTTTATTCAATTTTGGTTCAAGATAGTGGCAAGACGCTCCAAGCAATCATACTAGTAAGTATAAAGGACATACTCCAAATTAGAAGAACTACTGAATCCTTAACACTTATCTAGAAAGAATTGTATGTAAGTAAAGTAAATTATGAGTGTCTCCTCTTCAGATGTTTGAAACATGGCTAACCAAGGATTATTTCATTTGTTTTATGTCTACGAATGGAAGACATCGAATGTCATGTTTGAATTTAGCAATCTATAGACTACAAAACGAATTTTAAATATATATATTCATTTCGTCAATAGTAAATTACCACTTTTCTGTCGCTTAAAATAGTGTCTCCACTTCAGGTGTTTGAAAAACACACATTGAAAGTTTATCATCATTTAAGTTCTTTCAACTTGGCAAACTCGTATTTTCCACTTAAATATTATATTATTATTATTATTATTATTATTATAATTATTCTATTTAATGCTTCTTGCATGAATGATGTTGTGGCCATCCAAACCTATTACATATCTATTTCCAATGGTCTAAAAGAAGTCCATCGGTTTTTCAGTTATAGTGCCTCCAAGGTTTAGGGACGTGCAGAGTGCGTAGACACGTACATGTTTTTTTTAATTGACACCCACGTACATGTCTGCTGAGCTTTAAGTCCATGCACATACAATAGATATTAATCTAGACTGACATTAGCGGAGGGGAGGAAGGTCAAGCTACAGAATCACCATTGATGGTGGAGAGCAGCAGTTTCTAAGTTAGTTTTTTTTCAGTTTGTCGTGCTGTCGTTGTGATTAGAGGAATAATAAATTTATGTACATATTTTTTCGTTTGATGGGAAAAGGCTGCACGTTGCGGGCCAGAGGTAGCGCAAGCCTCCAAGGTTGCCTGCGTGATCATATTTTTCAAAGGAATATAATACAGGGTGAAAAATCTATAAACTGTCCACACGGTAGATATCTCTAGAAAAAGGAAAACTATACTACGACTCGTAGCTGTCAAGGACTCTAACTATTGTGGCCACACGGAGGAGATGTTCTAAAAAGGGCAACTCTACTATGACTTGTAATCATCTAGGACTCTAACCTTTCCGCAAGTCAAACTATTCATTTTTTTTCTTAATCTTAGACGTACAATTAAAATCCAACGGTTATTATGATCAGTTTTCTAGGATTAATGTGGAGGCTCTAATGGTGCCTCCAATTAGGAAATATATATATATATATAAGATATAAGATTTACTCACACCTCTGTTCTTGTGGTCTCCCATAAATCGATCAGCTATAATATGCAACTTGATCACACATTCACAGCCTCGAATAAAACAAACTAATTAGTCCAAGAAGGGGTAAAATCGTACAGCCCATGTATGTTTTTGACCACGTCGTCAATATAGTTCATCAGTTTCGCTTAGTTGACTTTGAAATCGCAGCTAATCAACAATGTCAGAGGCACTGGTGGAAAAAAGGCCTTTGGTCGCGGTTCGCAACTGCCATTAGTCGCGGTTGCGCAACCGCGACCAAATAAGCGCGACTAAAGCCCCCCACCTTTAGTCGCGGCTGCTTAAGAACCGCGACTAACGGCCCGTCCACGTGGGCGCCAGGC
>LR880972.1:1011587594-1011598646 GCA_904067115.1 Aegilops sharonensis | reverse complement strand
CATCCAAGAAAAGGTGAAAGACTTTCTCAATCGATCTATTGATTGGTTGTGTGCCATTTCGCCCTAGTGTTAGTTTGTCTGGGGTCCTACAACTAATCAACACGTCAAGCTCGCAACTTGGAATTGATCTTAAACAACATCCAAGCTTTAGCCTGATTAGCTAGGTAGTTGCTATAGTTAATTGTGTCCAAGTGATCAAGTTGGGGCATGCACTTACCTAGCTCTCTGATCTAGGCTCTCAAGTGTTTTAGTATTAGTACTAGCTAGCTAATTGAGCTAGTTAATGAACACAACTAGATATGCTAATTAACCACCACTGGATCAAACTAAGCATGTGGTATTATGAATGTAGTAGTACTAGCTAAGTTACCCAATGAAACCAGTTGCTTAGCTAATCATTCACCTAAAAAAAGCTAAGCATGTACTATGAATGTCCATCAATGGAGATCGGTTGGGTTGTCACTACCATGAGTGCACTTGCACACACATGGCTAGCTTGGGGAGCTGTCGTGTCTCGTCGTCGTGGACATTGTGAGGTCGGAAGATCGAGTGATGTAGGCATGATCTGATCCACAGGAGACAGGTTGTTGGAGTGTGGATCAGACAATGAAAATGCAGTGAGTAGGTGGCTACCTCCATGTCCATAGCTTGTAAAGTTGTAAGCTTCCCTTGGCCAATCCCTGAGCACACAAATGTACCAATCCTTGAGCGATTTGCAAACCAAAGAGAGGTTTCCGTCAAAAACAAAACAGAGATTCTCTTGCGCTCACAGTTATACTAACCGTCGTCATCATCCGGCAGCTGCTGCATCCGAAGCTAGCATGGTGCCAGCCAAGCATGTTGTACGTTGTCTTCAATAAAGTCTCCCAGATGCCCCGACTTGGCTGGATCATGTCTGTCCTGCGTAGAAATAATGCGATTGTAGTTTCCGATTGGATGGTGCCTAGAAGTCCACGTGGAACCCATTGTCCCTGTCAACGGTCATTCTCAGAGCCGGAGATGTAACCATGTGGGCCGTCATAACGAAGTTCATCGGCCCTGTCAACGGTCATATTCTGAGTCCGTACTTTCCTATTTGGCGCATCTGCTGCTTCTGGCCGGCCCATGTAACAAAAAGACAACCGGTGGTTATTTTTGGTTATGGGAATATTGCAGAATGTTCCTTTGCCCAGTTTTTTTTCTTTTTTAATCTGGTTCATCGGTTTTTCTTTTTCTTTCACTTATTATTGGTCCATACCTGCAGATGCACCTCGGAGCAAACAAAAGAAGAGCAATCTTCCAGGAAGGAGCTAAGAGGGGGAGCGTATTGCTGTGCTACCCTTCAGCCTGCAATTGGAGGGGAAAGTATGCTCAATCCAGAAAGATAAAGCAGTGGATTTCTGTGTGAAACTAGATCTACATCGGTGGTAACATGGGAAACAAACCCCAATCGCTACAACTAACAATCTAAACAAAACAAGCAGATCTAATGAGAAGCATGCAACAACGGAAGCTCAGACGACTGCCATGCACCAAGAGCAAAACAAAATCATGGCATGTGCAGGAATAACCCTCACATCAAACTGGTGTAGTGTCCATATTGGTCTGTTTCAGTGCTGCCAAGTACCTCCTGCTAGGCCTAGTTTGTTCCTAAGTAAAAGAGCTCTTCATCTGAGCTCCTTCCTCCTGGACTGACTGCTCCTCTTTTGTTTTGAAGGTGGAGGAAGAGGATGCGAGTTGCCGGTCGTCGTCTTCATTGCCGTCAGCTACAAAGCCACGCAACAAAATATTTAGAGATCACAACAGTCACAATAATCAGGAAGCATACACATTCAACAGCAAGATCACATTGCAACAATTTAGATAAAAAGGATATGCAGACTGCTGGATATTTAGATATTTTTGACATATAATTGATACATACACATTCAATTGTGACTGACCAAATATTTGGATGATTCTGACATATAATTGACAACACGATTTTGAGTTTCTGACATATAATTGAATGTGTTTGGACTGCTGGATATTTACATAATTCACTCATGACTGACCAAATAACAAATCCATACACATTTAACAGCAAGATTCAATTAAATGGGAAATACCTACAAGAAGTAACAACTACAAGATCCATACACATTCAACAGATGCATACACATTCAACAACACGAAATGAAAAAAAATGCGAGAAAAGGTGCAGATGCGGCCGGTTACCTGCTTACCCTGGCGGTCTCGGCCTCTCGTGTCGATGCAGATGCCTCTGGACTCTGGTCACTGCTTGTGCTTGAGGTGGAAGAAGAGGATGGGAGTCACCAGCGTCGTCGTCGCCACTATCACCGCCCATCGCTCGGCGTCCTCGCCATCATGGACTCGCGAGGAGGTGAAGGATGAGGATGCGAGGAGCAGGAGAGGGCATCAGATGGGAGGGGCGGCCGGATGAGTGCAGGGCGCCGCCGGTCGTTGTCGATCTAGGGATGGGATGGATGGATGAGTGGATCGGGAGGGATGGGGTTGGTGAGAGCGAGAGGGAGAGGCGGCTGCGGGGATGGGAGTGGAGGCGGAGTGGCAGACGAGTCGATTAGATTTTAGGGTTTCTAGTATATAATGGGTGGCCAGTTTGACTGACAGGTGGGGTCCCGGGTATCCATGGAGGCAGTTTGCCCCCCCATCCACGCCCCGCTTGCTTCTCGGGAAGCCTGCACAGGAGGCAGAATGCATTAGCTCAACAAAAAAAGATACTGAAGAAAAAATAAATCCTATCGGCGTGCACGTGTTGGTGATGGAGCGGCCAGCACGGACGGACGACGGAGATGGTCGCACCATCGGAGGACGACAGACGTGGTTGTTGATGCGTGTTGTCGCAGGCCGGCCGGCCACCAGCGGTGAAGGACGCCCCGCAAAAACAAAACGGAGATTCTCTTGTGCTCACAGTTATACTAACCATCGTCATCATCCGGCAGCTGCTGCATCCGAAGCTAGCATGGTGCCAGCCAAGCATGTTGTATGTTGTCTTCAATAAAGTCTCCCAGATGTCCCGACTTGGTTGGATCATGTCTGTCCTGCGTAGAAATAATGCGATGGTAGTTTCCGATCGGATGGTGCCTAGAAATCCACGTCGAACCCATTGTCCCTGTCAACGGTCATTCTCAGAGCCGGAGATGTAACCATGTGGCCGCCATAACGAAGTTCATCGGCCCTGTCAAAGGTCATATTCTGAGTCCGTACTTTCCTATTTGGCGCATCTGCTGCTTCTGGCCGGCCCATGTAACAAAAAGACAACCGGTGGTTATTTTTGGTTATGGGAATATTGCAGAATGTTCCTTTGCCCAGGTTTTTTTTCTTTTTTACTCTGGTTCATCGGTTTTTCTTTTTCTTTCACTTTTTTCTTTTTCTTTTCTATGTAAATCCGCAAACAAAAATTGTTAATATTGTTTTCAAATTTGTAATTTGATTTGAAAGGCATGAACATTTTATGAAAGCCATGAATATTTTTTCCGAATTTGTGAATATTCTTAAAATTCTTACATTTTTAAACATCCATTCACTTTTTTAAATGTCATGAACTTTCTCCAAATTTGGCAAACTTTTCCAAATTCCAAGAACATTTTAAACAAATCCATGGACATATTTTAAACCTGTGAACATTGTTTTTCAATTTTTCTTTCAAATTCATGAACATTTTTTAATCCATGAACATTTTCTCAAATTTAAAAAAATAAATATGTTAGCTTTCTATGATTTCACCAAGTTTTTAAAAAATAATATGAAAAAGGTTGTTTTTTATAAGAGTGGCCGGCGGAAGAAATAAAAAACACAAATCGAATGGCAGCAAGCTAGCGTGCGTCGAGCGAGCAAGAGTCGAGTGACCAATTTAGAGGGTTGGGCCCATGCAGGAGACGACGTCTACATTGTTGTGTAACCTAGTTCATTTAGCGCTAAAGAGGCGCTCCTCTCTGAGTCGGCCACATTTGTAAATTTGTATGTGACTAATTAAGGAAGCAACCTTGTCTATGTGATGAACATTCAAGTGTTCTAGCCATGTAAACATTATTAATGACAACAAAATGTTTTCTTGGGAAGTTTCTTTAGGTTCAANATTCTTACATTTTTAAACATCCATTCACTTTTTTAAATGTCATGAACTTTCTCCAAATTTGGCAAACTTTTCCAAATTCCAAGAACATTTTAAACAAATCCATGGACATATTTTAAACCTGTGAACATTGTTTTTCAATTTTTCTTTCAAATTCATGAACATTTTTTAATCCATGAACATTTTCTCAAATTTAAAAAAATAAATATGTTAGCTTTCTATGATTTCACCAAGTTTTTAAAAAATAATATGAAAAAGGTTGTTTTTTATAAGAGTGGCCGGCGGAAGAAATAAAAAACACAAATCGAATGGCAGCAAGCTAGCGTGCGTCGAGCGAGCAAGAGTCGAGTGACCAATTTAGAGGGTTGGGCCCATGCAGGAGACGACGTCTACATTGTTGTGTAACCTAGTTCATTTAGCGCTAAAGAGGCGCTCCTCTCTGAGTCGGCCACATTTGTAAATTTGTATGTGACTAATTAAGGAAGCAACCTTGTCTATGTGATGAACATTCAAGTGTTCTAGCCATGTAAACATTATTAATGACAACAAAATGTTTTCTTGGGAAGTTTCTTTAGGTTCAACAAAATGTGTTGATGCCAACTATATTAAGTTAGCAATTGGTTCAAGGGTAGTTGTACCCTGGGGCCACCAGAGATCAAACTCTAAATTCGACGACATGTGTTTGTCTTGTGAACGTAGACCTTTTTTTCAATACTAGGCTACATTTCCATTGCATATGGTGACCATGATGACCTTGCCAATTTTGATACTCGGCGAGTTCGGGGTGGCCATGGTGTGCGTGTGTGAGCATCTGCATCGTACTTGATATTTCTACAAAAAAGGTAAAGTAATTGCTATATCTATATTGGTGACTCAATTTTCTAAATTAATTGCAACACTAACCTACATGTTCTAATTTGCATGTCATTCTACATGATAATTCATGATGTTTAAAAGTTTACCTGGGACCACCATTTGAAATTGTTTCCAGTTCATACCATTGCATACTAAGTTAGTTTGTGTTACTAAGGAAAGTCATGCAGTCACTCTTGAATCTTCTGTTGAGATACTTATTGATAAATTTGTAAACTAAAGTTTAGTGAAAATAATACATGAGAACATAATAGTATATATCATTCTCTCATGATGAAGTTCAAGCCCAGAGAAGGCCACTGAAACTATAAACCTTCCTTTTATATGAATAGTTTGCACACAAGTATGTATATCTAAGGCACCACTCAACCTTATAGGAAACATAATAATAAGGTTATTATGGGGAAACTAGTGTACTTGATTTATAAACTTTCCCTACTCTACTTAATTTTCTAGTATAATATTTATATTGTGTTTTGTAACCAATAAATCGTCGCATATGGTGCATATAAGTTATGATTCACTAGAATGATTCCTTAGTTTGTGTAGTAATTACTAGGTTAACTTACTCCAGTGACTTTGTTGTGTCCAAAATTTGTTCAAAGTTCGATTTAAATATAGTTTTTTATGTGGAAGGGGAGTTACCAAGTTGTCAAAACGATCCATACACATTTAACAACAACATTCAATTAAATGGGAAAATAACTACAAGAACTAACAACTACAAGATCCATACACATTCAACAACACGAAATGAAACAAAAAATTATGAGAAAAGGTACAGATGCGGCCGGTTACCTACTTAGCCTGATGGTCTCGGCCTCTTGGGTCGATGAGGATGCCTCTGGACTATGGTCACTGCTTGTGCTTGAGGTGGAAGAAGAGGAGGGGAGTCACTGGCGTCGTCATCGCTACTAGCACCGCCGGTCGCTGTTAGCTTTTAGCTTTTGTCTCATGTATAATTCCAGTGTGAAAGTTGATTCTAAAGAAGCCAAGCCCCAAAAAAGGAATAAGCCCACCTTCCAAGGAGGACAGAAAAATAGGCTAGGATTCAAGCTGTGGTTGCAACAAGACAAAGGATCAAACAGAAGCCCTGCGATTAATGACAGTTAATTAGTAGAAGGTAAAAGCAAAAACCGAAAACAATGGATTTGTGTCTGAAAATAGATCTGCATCAGTGGTTACAACAAGTAACAAACAAAACAAGAACAAGTAGGTCAAATACACAGGCATCCAATCAGGGGGAAGCACCAACAGATACTTTTCTAAATGTCTGTTTCAATTGGCTATGATTTTAATAGAAAACTCAAAAACAAATATTTCTTAGAAAGTTAAAATACAAAAAGATTGATTCAGGGAACATGTTCATTTACAGCACAGCTGCAGTTGGACACTGTGTACAAAAACAAAGGCTGAAAGCAATGTGATGAACAGCTATGCAATTGAAAATATTAAATAACTCATGGCCTTGCTCTTATTTCCTAGTCATGCTTGCAGGGCATTTTGGAGGAATAGCTTCAAACTGAACCAGCAAAAACAAACAGTGTTAAAGTTGGCACGACATAGAATCTTACATTGGTTAAGATACACAAACCTACAACCATATCCACATCCATAGAATGAAAAGTGACTCAGAAGAAACCAAGTCCCAAAGAAATGGACAGGTGGTCCCCTTCAAAAGAGCATGGACAAATCAGGGGAAATTGTGAATAAATATGGATCAAACAATATGCTCAGGCATTTGGAAGCACAAACACTAAGAAATTGTAACAGGCAGAATGAAGAGGATACTAGGAGACCTCAGAGGAATTAGACATGACCAATTAATATAATGTGGTCACCATGTAAAATAGTAAGGAAATCATAGAGACCCAGCACTCAAAAAAAATTAATTAGAAGGTGGTATAAGTTATCCAGTAGGGGAATCATATTATCATTCATACAAACATAAAATTAACTTTCAGTTATCCGTGTAGAATATCAACAGATGACTTTTCTAGATAATAAGATGGTGTGTTCAGAAAAATGAAGCTCCAAGGATTAAAGCAAAAAAGTTGATCCTTTTTCCACTATTATTTTAGGAAATATCAGCAACAGTTAATTAGTAATGCTATATATGTTTAAAATATTAAACATCAGACAGCAAAAAGCACAAACTGACTTAGAGCAGCTGCAATGGGGCTTTCGTACACAAATGGAATGATTGGACACAACGAGAAAACGCTAGGTAAAGCAGGTATAAAACAAGAGCAGGGAGTGCAGTTAGTAAAAAGCTTACAGTTATTATTGGTCCATACCTGCAGATGCACNACTAGGAGACCTCAGAGGAATTAGACATGACCAATTAATATAATGTGGTCACCATGTAAAATAGTAAGGAAATCATAGAGACCCAGCACTCAAAAAAATTTAATTAGAAGGTGGTATAAGTTATCCAGTAGGGGAATCATATTATCATTCATACAAACATAAAATTAACTTTCAGTTATCCGTGTAGAACATCAACAGATGACTTTTCTAGATAATAAGATGGTGTGTTCACAAAAATGAAGCTCCAAGGATTAAAGCAAAAAAGTTGATCCTTTTTCCACTATTATTTTAGGAGATATCAGCAACAGTTAATTAGTAATGCTATATATGTTTAAAATATTAAACATCAGACAGCAAAAAGCACAAACTGACTTAGAGCAGCTGCAATGGGGCTTTCGTACACAAATGGAATGATTGGACACAACGAGAAAACGCTAGGTAAAGCAGGTATAAAACAAGAGCAGGGAGTGCAGTTAGTAAAAAGCTTACAGTTATTATTGGTCCATACCTGCAGATGCACCTCGGAGCAAACAAAAGAAGAGCAATCTTCCAGGAAGGAGCTAAGAGGGGGAGCGTATTGCTGTGCTACCCTTCAGCCTGCAATTGGAGGGGAAAGTATGCTCAATCCAGAAAGATAAAGCAGTGGATTTCTGTGTGAAACTAGATCTACATCAGTGGTAACATGGGAAACAAACCCCAATCGCTACAACTAACAATCTAAACCAAACAAGCAGATCTAATGAGAGGCATGCAACAACGGAAGCTCAGACGACTGCCATGCACCAAGAGCAAAACAAAATCATGGCATGTGCAGGAATAACCCTCACATCAAACTGGTGTGGTGTCCATATTGGGCTGTTTCAATGGTGCCAAGTACCTCCTGCTAGGCCTAGTTTGTTCCTAAGTAAAAGAGCTCTTCATCTGAGCTCCTTCCTCCTGGACTGACTGCTCTTTTGTTTTGAAGGTGGAGGAAGAGGATGCGAGTTGCCGGTCGTCGTCTTCATTGTCGTCAGCTACAAAGCCACGCAACAAAATATTTAGAGATCACAACAGTCACAATAATCAGGAAGCATACACATTCAACAGCAATATCACATTGCAACATATTTAGACAAAAAGGATATGCAGACTGCTGGATATTTAGATATTTTTGACATATAATTGATACATACACATTAATTTGCGACTGACCAAATATTTGGATGATTCTGACATATAATTGACAGCACGATTTTGAGTTTCTGACATATAATTGAATGTGTGTGGACTGCTGGATATTTACATAATTCACTCATGACCGACCAAATAACAAATCCATACACATTTAACAGCAAGATTCAATTAAATGGGAAATACCTACAAGAAGTAACAACTACAAGATCCATACACATTCAACAGATGCATACACATTCAACAACACGAAATGAAAAAAAATGCGAGAAATGGTGCAGATGCGGCCGGTTATCTGCTTACCCTGGCGGTCTCGGCCTCTCGTGTCGATGCAGATGCCTCTGGACTCTGGTCACTGCTTGTGCTTGAGGTGGAAGAAGAGGATGGGAGTCACCAGCGTCGTCGTCGCCACTATCACCGCTCGTCGCTTGGCGTCCTCGCCATCATGGACTCGCGAGGAGGTGAAGGATGAGGATGCGAGGAGCAGGAGAGGGCATCAGATGGGAGGGGCGGCCGGATGAGTGCAGGGCGCCGCCGGTCGTTGTCGATCTAGGGATGGGATGGATGGATGAGTGGATCGGGAGGGATGGGGTTGGTGAGAGTGAGAGGGAGAGGCGGCTGCGGGGATGGGAGTGGAGGCGGAGTGGCAGACGAGTCGATTAGATTTTAGGGTTTCTAGTATATAATGGGTGGCCAGTTTGACTGACAGGTGGGCTCCCGGGTATCCATGGAGGCAGTTTGCCCCCCATCCACGCCCCGCTAGCTTCTCGGGAAGCCTGCACAGGAGGCAGAATGCATTAGCTCAACAAAAAAAGATACTGAAGAAAAAATAAATCCTATCGGCGTGCACGTGTTGGTGATGGAGCGGCCAGCACGGACGGACGACGGAGATGGTCGCACCGTCGGAGGACGACAGACGTGGTTGTTGATGCGTGTTGTCGCAGGCCGGCCGGCCACCAGCGGTGAAGGACGCCCCGCAAAAACAAAACGGAGATTCTCTTGTGCTCACAGTTATACTAACCATCGTCATCATCCGGCAGCTGCTGCATCCGAAGCTAGCATGGTGCCAGCCAAGCATGTTGTATGTTGTCTTCAATAAAGTCTCCCAGATGCCCCGACTTGGCTGGATCATGTCTGTCCTGCGTAGAAATAATGCGATGGTAGTTTCCGATTGGATGGTGCCTAGAAGTCCACGTGGAACCCATTGTCCCTGTCAACGGTCATTCTTAGAGCCGGAGATGTAACCATGTGGGCCGTCATAACGAAGTTCATCGGCCCTGTCAACAGTCATATTCTGAGTCCGTACTTTCCTATTTGGCGCATCTGCTTCTGGCCGGCCCATGTAACAAAAAGACAACCGGTGGTTATTTTTGGTTATGGGAATATTGCAGAATGTTCCTTTGCCCAGTTTTTTTTTCTTTTTTAATCTGGTTCATCGGTTTTTCTTTTTCTTTCACTTTTTCTTTTTCTTTTCTATGTAAATCCGCAAACAAAAATTGTTAATATTGTTTTCAAATTTGTAATTTGATTTGAAAGGCATGAACATTTTATCAAATCCATGAATATTTTTTCCGAATTTGTGAATATTCTTAAAATTCTTACATTTTTAAACATCCATTCACTTTTTTAAAAGTCATGAACTTTCTCCAAATTTGGCAAACTTTTCCAAATTCCAAGAACATTTTAAACAAATCCATGGACATATTTTAAACCTGTGAATATTGTTTTTCAATTTTTCTTTCAAATTCATGAACATTTTTTAATCCATGAACATTTTCTCAAATTTTAAAAAATAAATATGTTAGCTTCCTATGATTTCACCAAGTTTTTAAAAAATAATATGAAAAAGGTTGTTTTTTTATAAGAGTGGCCGGCGGAAGAAATAAAAAACACAAATTGAGTGGCAGCAAGCTAGCGTGCGTCGAGCGAGCAAGAGTCGAGTGACCAATTTAGAGGGTTGGGCCCATGCAGGAGACGACGTCTACATTGTTGTGTAACCTAGTTCATTTAGCGCTAAAGAGGCGCTCCTCTCTGAGTCGGCCACATTTGTAAATTTGTATGTGACTAATTAAGGAAGCAACCTTGTCTATGTGATGAACATTCAAGTGTTCTAGCCATGTAAACATTATTAATGACAACAAAATGTTTTCTTGGGAAGTTTCTTTAGGTTCAACAAAATGTGTTGATGCCAACTATATTAAGTTAGCAATTGGTTCAAGGGTAGTTGTACCCTGGGGCCACCAGAGATCAAACTCTAAATTCGACGACATGTGTTTGTCTTGTGAACGTAGACCTTTTTTTCAATACTAGGCTACATTTCCATTGCATATGGTGACCATGATGACCTTGCCAATTTTGATACTCGGCGAGTTCGGGGTGGCCATGGTGTGCGTGTGTGAGCATCTGCATCGTACTTGATATTTCTACAAAAAAGGTAAAGTAATTGCTATATCTATATTGGTGACTCAATTTTCTAAATTAATTGCAACACTAACCTACATGTTCTAATTTGCATGTCATTCTACATGATAATTCATGATGTTTAAAAGTTTACCTGGGACCACCATTTGAAATTGTTTCCAGTTCATACCATTGCATACTAAGTTAGTTTGTGTTACTAAGGA
>LR880972.1:1011542848-1011565907 GCA_904067115.1 Aegilops sharonensis | reverse complement strand
AAGGAGTGGGAGAGTTGGCGGGGCTGCCCGGCCATTAGATCGGACAAGATACTATGTCTAGGTTATAATGTGGTGTACCGCTTCGGCTAAGTTAGGTCGGTTGTGGGCTGGGTTGTACACTGCGTTATGATGTGTACTAAGTGTTAGCTAGGGATTGGGCTGTGTTGGTTTTGGCTGGGTAGGTTTTGTTTTCGAAGTTATTTAGTTTTGTTTCATTATCCTTTTGAATTTAAATTTCCTTTAAAAACTAATTTCGTTCAAATCTTTTGCCAAAAAATCCATAAGATCCATTAATATTTAGGGCTTAGAGAAAGTGATTTCCAGCCTAAATATTAAACAAAAAATTTGTAACCCCTATTTTTGGATATTATTAAATAATCCCCCAAAAAAATAGGGTCCAAATAAAATCCCAAAATAATTTTTAGGTTTCCAACACTTCCTAATAAATCTCTAGGTCTTATGGAATTTACTCTCTATCCCAATATTAAATTAAAGTTTACACACATTTTGTAGGCTCAGTTTTCCATTGTAAATAACCCCTAAAAATAATTTTAGGGTTATAAATAATTCCAAAATAAAATGTGGCACAAATGAATATTATTCAAATCAATTCATAGTGAACACATGCTTGGCTCAAGCAGTACAGGCAAATTTGCAACTACAAATTGACCATAGTTTAATTTTTCACATTCCAACATTGAATTTTTTTGGGATGTGACACATCTCATGCTGCAGGCATGCCCACACCGAAAACAAGGGTGCTCACCTCGAGAGCCCCTCCCTCGCTCTGCTGCAGTGCTGGTTCCATTGGCAGGGGATGAGGGAAAGGTAGGAAGGGGGGGCTGGGAGGTGGCGGCGACGGACATGCACCACAATGGACTGGATGGCGGTGTACCAGATGGAATGTCTTGCACTGGATGGCGGCGGTTTTACCAGGGTGACCATTTTTCCTGCCTTATGCTATATGACTGACCAGACATTACTCCCTTCGTTCCAAAATATATGGTGTATTAGTTTTTTCAAAAGTCAAATGTGGATGTTTGACCAAGTTCCTAGAAAAAAAATCTTTCAACGTCTATAGTACCAAATTTGTATCATTAATTACATCCATCAGGAAAAGTATTTCGTATTTAATTTATTTTGTATTGTAGATGTTGATGTTATGTTCTATAATCTTCGTTAAGCCTACACAAGTTTAACTTGCATGAAAATTGATACACCTTATATTCTGAAACAGATAGGGTATATATTGACTTCCCTGAAAGAAAGGAAATTATATGTAGCGACTAGCCATTGCTCGCTGATAACATGGCAAAGTGGTGGGTCCCAAACGGTCAAACGAGTCTCCACGTTGCTATGTCTGATGTGCTAAAGTAATGGATTCCAACTACAGGGGCGTCTAACAAATTTGTTCACAAACAGTAATGGCACATACCGAACCCGTGAAGTTTAAGTGAAAATTATCGAATATATTCAATTATTTGTGGCAGGAACCAAATTTTCCTATATATGTTTGGGTGGGGATCTGTGCCACGGATGATCCAAAAAAAATATCAACGAACCATGGTAAGTGCTTACCAAACAAGTAACCTCTCCGAAGCAGTTGCAGCTATATTGGCCGACACCCGGGCATTCAGCTGCACGAGTAACCTCTCCGAAGCAGTTGCAGCTATTTAAAATCAGTGTGATCGAAATAGTTGTTGTAGCGAACCAACCTCTGGTTGGATGGTTAGAGGGACTGGTATCCCCAGCCCACCAAGGTTCAAATCCTGGTGCTCGCATTTATTTCTGAATTTATTTTAAGATTTTTGGCGATGTGCATTCAATGGGAGGAGATGTCTCCGTCGATGACGAGGTGCCTATGATGACTTCGTAAATTTTAAGATGATATGCCGGCTCAGTCTTTCGGAGGTGCTCATAGGGGTAGGGTGTGCGTGTGTGCGTTCATAGGGGTGAGTGTATGTCACTAGTAGAAAAAGGGTCAAATGTTTACAAACCGGCACTAATGTGATCAATAGTGCCGGTTCGTGGCTGCGATCAATAGTACCGGTTCGTGTTGAGCCTTTAGTATCGGTTCGTGCCACGAACCGGTACTAAAGGGGTAGTGGCAGGCTGGCGTCTAGCCGGGTCCCCACGAGCCCCTTTAGTACCGGTTTGTGTTACCAACCGGTACTAAAGGTCTAACCTATAGTACCGGTTCGTGCCACGAACCGGTACTAAAGGGGACAAGCCTTTAGTACCGGTTCGTGCCACGAACCGGTACTAAAGGGGTAGTGGCAGGCTGGCGTCTAGCCGGGTCCCCACGAGCCCCTTTAGTACCGGTTTGTGTTACCAACCGGTTCTAAAGGGGCCAATTTTCAAACCCCCCCCCCCCCCCCCCCCCACATTTCAGTTTTGAAAAAATCAAAAGAAAATGATAAAAACTTGAAAAAATAAAATCCTTCGAGAGGTAGTTATATTACTATATCTACTAGTTAGGAAAATTTGAAAACTTAAATTTGGACATGTTTTGCAAAAAGTGTAGGGAAAATGTAAAACGGCTATAACTTTTGCATACGATGTCGGAAAAAAACGTATAATATATCAAAAAATTCAGCACGAAAATACGCATCCGATGGAGACCGCCTACGGCCTGTTTGGAATTTTTTAGAATCCTCAAATTCGAAAAGGAAAAAAAGATATGGTCAAATTTCAGTTTTTTTAAAAAAATTTGGTTAAATTTGATCAAACTACTTATTCAAGAAGTATTAATGTTACTACATAATTATTCAAGAATATTAGTGTTACTAAATAATTATTTCAATTTTTTGAATTTTGGTCAAACTATGGTCAAACTTATTCAAGAAATATTAGCGTTACTAAATAATTACTGTTTTTTTAGAATAATAGTTTCAAACTCAAACGGTGAAATGTGTGACTTCATGCTCAAGCTAAACTCCTGAGTGTTAATAGGATTGACATCTTACTATTGTCAGGAAAGCAACAAGTGCAGACTTGGAAACGAAGGAGAATAGAACCCGAAAGTTAAGCGTGCTCGGGCTGGAGTAGTGAGAGGGATGGGTGACCGGTCGGGAAGTTAGATGATTTGAAATGAGTGATCCACACTTGAGCAGTTAAGAGAGGTGATTAGAGTCTAAATCATCAAATAATTCAAAAAAATTAAAAATCGAAAAAAAAATCAATTTTTTTTTCAAAATTTTCAAAAAAAAAAACCTTTAGTACCGGTTGGTAAAGGTCCCCCATACTAGGGCGCGAGCTCATGCCACGTGGTGGCACTTTAGCGCCGGTTCGTGCCGAACCGGTACTAAAAGGGGGGGAGGGGGGGGGGGGGGGCTTTAGTGCCCACACTTTAGTGCCGGTTCCATAACCGGCACTAAAGGCCCTTACAAACCGGTTTTAAAGCTCCGTTTTCTACTAGTGTGTGCGTGTATATGAGCGCTTGCTTCTGTACTGTGTTAAGAAAAATAGTTGTTCTAATGAAACATAAACAAAAGTCTGTGCATGCGTGCACAAACCAGCTGATGAGGCTTAGGTAGCTGCTACCAGACGGCAGGTACGTACTTGGATAAGAATTATATTGGAAGACGACGACAACCCATTCGTGTGCAGCATGCATTATGATCGGCAGTTTCAAATCAATCAATACAATCATGTGGATAGACATACATGGAAGAAGTTATACTACAACGCAATGTCGAATCATGCAGCTTACTCGCTACCATGTGCACGTCCTGTGTGTAATAAAAAGCTGAAGGCTGCAAGCAATGTAAACGACGACGACGACGTATGGAATCTCTCATGTCTCCCAACTTGCAACTCAGAGAGGGACAAAATCAAACGCACGCCCGGATCCGACTGTTGCGAGGTGTCATCCAATCATCCATCGATCGCAGTGGTCTCACCAGCCGCGTGTCCGGTTAGTAGTAGCTACTACACCAAGATAATCGTGCCCGCATGTGCAATCCGCGCTGTCCTGGCGGACAGCACGATTGGCACATAGTCGACGATCACCTGGTCAGCCGTCCATCCAACGGTAGACCGTTGTTGTCCGTCCGTGCTCTGCTGTGTGTACTGCATAATGCACAGTGAGTTAGCCTATATGAATGTATGTCTGGACCGGACGTCTGAAAATCCTGTCGCTGGTCCCAAATCAAGGGGCGATTTGGGGAAGTTCGGGCATACATCATGTTGGTCTCCCACAACACGGTCCCGCCCAAAATAGGCTACCTCTAGAATCAGTCTCACCAGCTACTTCCCACATTGAAGCTTTGGTACTCCGCCTTCCGCGTTCATGGCCGGGTAGCCGGCGAGACAACCGAGGAGCCTACCCGGCTATTAAAGGCCGACCGACGACACCCCCCCCCCCCTCCCCCCACACACCCCCCATTAATAGAAAACAAGGCTTTGGTCACAGCTCAATGTACACATTAGTCCAGGTTCCATCACGAACTGGGACTAATGTGAGCATTAGTCCCGGTTCAAGCGGCTAAGGCGTCGGGAAGGCATTAGTCTAGGTTCAAATGGGGCCTTTAGTCCCGGTTTGAGACATGAACCGGGACTAAAGGGTGCGATGCCCTTTAGTCCCGGTTCGCGTCTCAAACCGGGACTAAAGGTTCAAACTCTACCCCCCCTGTCGCATTTTCAGTTTTGTAAAAAAGAAAAGAAAATGATAAAAACTTCAAAAATTAAAATCCTTCGAGATATAGTTATGTTACTACATCTACTAGTTAGGAAAATTAAAGAACTTAAATTTGAACATGTTTTGCAAAAAAGTTATGAAAAAGTAAAACGGTCATATCTTTTGCATACAATGTCGAAAAAAAAACGCATAACATATCAAAAAAATCAGCACGAAAATCCGCATCCAATTTTGAGCACCGTAGGCCTGTTTGCAAATTTTTAGAATCTTCAAATTTTGAAAGGAAAAAAGATATGCTTAAATTTCAGTTTTTTTTTTCACTTTTCGCTAAATCTGATTAAACTATGGTCAAACTACTTATTCAAGAAATATTAGTGTTAATAAATAATTATTTTTAGTTTTTTGACTTTTGGTCAAACCATGGTCAAACTATAGTCAAATCTGGTCAAACTGTGGTCAAACTACTTATTCAGGAAATATTAGTGTTACTAAATAATTATTGTGTTTTAGAATAATAGTTTCAAACTCAAACGGTGCTTAATGCTCAAGTTCAACTCCTAAGGGTTAATAGGATTGACAGCTTAGTATTCTCAGGAAAACTACAAGTGCAGACTTGAAAACTAGGGTTCATAATTGAGCAGTGAGCAATGATGAGGGGTGATTAGAGTGGGTGATCAGAAAAACAAAATTTTAAAAAAACATTCCTCACCAACCGGGACTAAAAGTGGAGCTCCAGACAGCGGCCACGTGGAGCTCCTTTAGTCCTGGTTTGTAAGCAAACCGGGACTAAAGGTTTGGGCATTAGTCTCCCTTTAGTCCCGATTCCAGAACCGGGACTAAAGGCCCTCTGGAACCGGGATTAAAGGCCCGTTTTCTACTAGTACCCAAATCCTTGCTTGCATCACATTTTCCTCATTTCCATTCGTCCACGTCACCGTGGCCAGCACCACCCATCGACATCCAAATTCTCGACAGTCGCCGTCACCATGGTCCGCTCCAAGATCACATGGTATAAGATGTTGATGCCAGAGCGCCACGCTAAAACCATGGCCAAGGTCCACGCCACGGATGCCAGTTGCTAGGCCTGCATTGTGGTCGAGTAACCTGTGAGCTCTTTGAACCCGAGCTAGAAGGAGGAGTAGATGGAGGAGGAGGAGGCGACCCCATGGCGTTGGCGGTGGTCTAGGAGGAGGAGGTGATAGTCCTTCATGCCATGGCCAGCGGGCCAGACGGCAAATTCTCCATGCTGGAGTCAGAGGAGCAAGTCTGCCTTTCGCTACTGGACGAGCACCGCGCGGCCATGGATCAATGGGAGGCGGAGCAAGAGGATGTCGCTGCCGATGAATTGCTCCTTGCGGACTTTGAACTCGTCGACGTGAATCAGGCAGTCTATCGGTCCATGGAGCGCCAGTACGGTGGACCGTGAGCGCCGTCATCTCCGCATCAACGACGCACGGCGCACTTGACTCTTCAAGAAGGTCGAGACGAGGACAAGGACGAGAAGGATCAGCACGATGACGACAAGCATCAGTAGTTCCTATGGGTGTGCGCCAGCAGCCAACCACGACGAGGCCGGCGGCTCCGTTGCGGGTGTCATCGACCTCACCTCTGATGGGGAGGAGTAGGATTTAGGTAGTTTTAAGTTGTTTTAGAGATATTTTACATTGTACCAGGAACGTGTCTGTGCGTTGCCATGGCGGTCAAATATTTAGTTTTCGGTAATTTGGTAGCCCGGGTCATGCATGATAAGTAAATTAATATGAATGAACGGCGTACGTGAAGGTGCGGTGAAATATGATGTGGAATCATATGATGTAATCCCACGTTATTAGAAAACTGCAAGTTAATTGAGATGGAGTTTATGTAGTGCTGCAAAAAGTAAGTAAATTATTTTGATTGAGTGACGTGCTTGGAAGGTGCGCTTAAATATGACATGATGGAAGAAAAAGAAACAGCTGGATGAAAAATTAGATGAGGGACAAGGTGGGAGTGGAAAAACCGGTTGAAAAGAGTTTTATCTGGTAGAAAAAGAAACAATATTTATTTTTAAGTAGTAGAAAGAAAATGGAAATCTAGTAATCCCTTCGTGAAGTATTATAAGAGTGTTTCGGTGCCTAGGCTCATCTGCATCCGGTCGAAAAAAATCACAAAAGATTCTCAAAAATTCTAAAGAAAATTGTATGGTAGAAAATTTAGTGCGTGAGGTCAGCTTCTTTTTCTAAATCATTTGGACATCTGAGTAGCTCTCGTCAAAAAAGACAAATTCAGGGTATGTAAAAAAGTTTATTTTTCATGCACTGTTCTGACCCGATTTGTCTTTTTTGCCGAGAGGCGAGAGCTGGTCAGATGTCCAAATAATTTGAGAATTAAAGCGGACCTCATACATCAAATTATCTACCATGCAAAAAACAATTGGATTTTTCTATTTTTTCTAGTATTTGTTTTGATTTTTTTTTCATCAGCGTGGGTGCAGATGAGCCTAGGCTCACTTCGTTTAGATCACTACTTTACTTTATAGAGATAACTAGTATGAATTAACATTGCATAGCTCACTCCGCCTAAGGGTAGTATTGGATGGCTGGCCCTTAATGCGCTGGCTACTCCAATCATATGTCCGTCGGTGGAGGCGCCAGCAGTGATGCATCTTGACCGGGCGTGCGTGCGTGCATCGCTCCCAACATGACAGCTAGGGCACGCAACATATATACCATCCATCGCCGCCGTTGCCTTGAGTTTTGACTAACGCGGCGAGCCTCCTCCTCCTGTCATCCACACGTGCAACCACCGGTTTCCAAGCTGCCTCCTACCCTCTGCATATATACAACATCGATCGTCTCCTCCACCACATCTCAGCTCACACATCTCACACATCTACCAACAACAACAAACTCAAGAAGAAGCGACAGCAAAGGCTAGAATGGCTCTCAGCTTCGGCCGCTCCATCTCTTTCCCTCTCACGCCGGCGAGGTCCTTCTCCAAGCCCCGCCATACCCGCTCCGTCAGCCTTCCGGGCACCGCCTCCTCCCACCCGCTCCTCGCCAACCTCCACGCCCACATCGCCGCCGTCCGTTCCTGGATCCAGCAGGGCCCTTCCTCCTCCCTCCCGGCCGGCCTGGACGCCATCCAGGCGCTCCACTCCTCCCTCGGCGACCTCCTCCTCCTCCCGGAGTCCGGGGCCGCGCTCCGGTGCCCTACCAGTAACGCCGCCGACTACCTCCTCGATGCATTCCTCCTCCTCGCCGACGTGCACCAGGGCTTCCAGGAGTGCCTCCTGTCGCTCAGGCACGCTGCCACCGAGTCCCGCGCCGCCTTGCGCAGGGGCGACACCGGGATGCTCGCGTCTGCTGCCAGGTCCCAGCGTCGTGCAGAGAAGGAGCTCGCCCGTCTCGCCGCGTCCATCTCCGCCATCTTCTCCAAGAGCGCGCGCCTGAACCTGGTCGCCGTTAGCGGCGAGGAGGCCAAAATGGCCTACGTGCTCGTCGAGGCGGCCGCTGCAAGCGCCGTGGCCTCCGCGGCCGTGTTCTCGGCCGCCGCGTCCATGTCGACCGCGGCGTCATCTTCCAAGAAGACGGCCACGTTTATTCCCGCGTTCGCCAGGAGGGCCGCCACCGCGCGGGAGACGACGGAGGCCACAGTGGAGAGGCTGCACGCTTTGGAAAGGTGCTTGAGCGAGTGCGACGGGGTCTGCGACATGGTGTTCAGGAGCGTGGTGCAGACCAGAGTTTCACTGCTCAACATTATGACGCCTACCAACCATCTAGCTAGGAACTCATGTGTGCAAAGAAAAGAAGCTTAATTAGTTAGGCCATGTGTACATAATATACAGACAAAAAATCAATACAGAGAAGAGGATTTTTGCTACAGCTCACATGTTCAGAGTTTTGTTTGACAACATAGTACAAGGTGTCTTCAATTTCTCATTCTGACATTCACAGATGCAGCTAGCTAGTGCAAAGCAATGGAATAATTTGTCCTAATATGGAACTGATGCGAAAACTGTCAGCATTGTGTGAGTCCTTTGTTGTTTCGTGGAGCTTACCTTGTGCTAACCATATGGGTGACCATAATGATGAGCACTCTGTTCAAATTTGCTTCACTTCGATGGAACATTTCTTCGTTATAAATTTCCAGTTCCAACTCATCTAAGACACCCGAAGTCTATCAAAGCCGAATGACCATACAAGGTTAGCTATACTTCGATGGGCATATATGCATACACTTATCTATTTCATTTGTATAATTGTGAGCAAAAATTCTCCAAGCTATTGTGAAGCCGACTTCCAAGCATGTTCAACCCCTAATTATCCTAATTTACTCACACCTCTGTTCTTTTGGTCTCCTGTAAGTCGAACAACTATAATATGCAACTTGATCACACATCACACCCTCAAACAAAACAAATTAATTAGTCCAAGAAGGGGTAAAATCGATACAACCCCTATATGTTTTTGACCGCATCGTCAATATAGTCGATCTGTTTCGCTTAATTTGACTTTGAAATCGCAGCTAATCAACAATGTCAGAGGGGACACTAGGAATCTCGACACCAAAGCTAGCCAGTCTAGCAGCTCTAGTCATGCTAGGTTGATCTAGAGTCTACCTAGCCTTCCCTGATCTAGGCGCAAACATGTACAAACATGGCTGTAACACGGTTTTCTGACAATGATTAATAAAGTGGATGTATCAACTGTTTCCTTAAATCACAATTAGATCACAATATGTGCCACTTGAGCTGTCACAGCCAGAAAGATATGTACTTATTACTTACCAATATAAATTGTACATGATTTAATATATGAGTATAACAGAGTTGAACAGATAACAGAAAGGGAGAAACAGTTCAGTTTTGCGCATGTCTATAGCATTGCTTGATTAATTATATACATTGATTTCTGTATTTATTTTCAGTTAATTATATAAGCATGTTTTACAGAGTATATAATGAACGATGAGGTTGTTTCGCTTCTTAGACTTGCTTCATCTGATCTTCTACTTCTTGCCAATATGGTACTGATCATATATAAGTATTGTGTGATGAAGTTTGTGCTGAATAATTTGGGCCGATATTCATATGTGTTTGGTACTACTAATTAATCCATATCAGCCAGTGAACTTTGTCAAAACCCTATATAATTAGTACGTAGTTATGTACTGATTATAACGAATTTAAACTTTTTTTTACCACATATTGAACCCCAATGATGAATTTTCGCTAGGCCTTTGTCAGCCAGACAACCACTACTCTTCTTCGCTATCAAAGTTAGTTTGGACTGAAATTAAAACAGTTAAATGTGCAATTTACATCCTTCTCAAACTAAACAAAACCCAAGAGGGCTTCGTGATCCATCTATGGACCTGGCCGCTGTTTTGATTAACATTCCGCCACGTTCTTATGCAGCTATAAATCAGCACTGTCAAATGCGGCACTTGGAATCTAAACATCAAAGCTACACACTGGTCTATGGTCTAGCCTTACCACTAGTATTGGTTTACTTAATCCAAGTGACAGAGTCAAAGTCTATCAGTTTGTAGTCTTTGCTAGTTTGATCTACGGTCTACCTAGCTTACCCCGGCCTGATCTAGGCGTTTTTCTGTCACTAATAAACTGCATCAAAGTATGTACTACCTATGACCTTGTTTATTGGTTCCCTTTGTATTTTGCGCCAAATTTTGACCGTAGATTTAACTAACAAATGTTAATGCTTGTCACAAAAAATTATATCGTTGAATTCGTATTTGAATATAGTTTCCGATGATATTATTTTTGCTACATATAACTTATATTTTATTAGCTAAAAACATGGTAAAAATGACCATAAATACTAGGAGACTAATAAACCAGGACGGAGTAGTATGTACCAGTTGAGCTGTGACAACCACAAGTCCACAGAGATATGGACTTATTATTGCACGCAAATATCAACTCTACATGTAAAAAGAGAGGGCACAGAATTTGGTTTTGAATGTATGTGTAGTTTTAATTGACCAAATGACATAAGTATAGCTAATTTGGGATAGTGTAAACTCGGGATTGTCCAATCGTGCATATGGTTCATCACTGTTTGACTAGCTTGGACATAGACAAGACAAAAATATGTACATTTCTTGGTAAGATGGTGTTGTATGTGTGATGGACATTGTACTTAATTATTTTATTTTATTTTTATTTTTGCCAATCCTCTCCTAGCGATGAATGATAGATCGCCTATCCATCAGGTGATGCCTCCATTTAGGGATTCGGATTTGCATCGTCTTTGGTGGCAGTTTCAATCGGTGAGGACCGAGGACAAAGTCCAATTGTTTTCAACCCCCGACAGCATACGTTCTCAATTTAGACAAATTCATCCAAGGTGAAAGACTTTCTCAATAGATCTATTGACTGGCCGTGGGCCGTTTTGCCCTAATAGTGTCGGTCGCTAGGGTCTTACAGCTAATCAACACCGTCAAGCTCGAAACTTGGAATTAATCTTAAATAGCATCCAAGCTCTAGCCTGATTAGCTAGATAGTTGCTATAGTTAGTTAATTGTGTCCAAGTGATCAAGTTGGGGCATGCACTTGCCTAGCTCTCTGATCTAGGCTCTCAAGCGTTATAGTGGTAGTACTAGCTAGCTAATTGAGCTAGTTAATGAACACAACTAGATATGCTAATTAACCACCAGTGGATCAAACTAAGCATGTGGTACTATGAATATAGTAGTACTAGCTAAGTTACCCAATGAACCCAGTTGCTCAGCTAATCATTCACCTCGCAAGTGGATCAACCTAAGCATGTACTATGAATGTGCATCAATGGAGATCGGTTGGGTTGTCACGGCCATGAGATATGCATTTGCACACGCATAGCTAGCTTGGGGACCTGTCATGTCTCATCGCCGTGGTCATTGTGAGGCCGGAAGGTCGAGCGCCATGATCTGATCCACAGGAGACAGGCTGTTCGAGTGTGGATTAGCCAAACAAAATGCAACGAGTAGGTCAGCTACCTCCATGTCCTTAGCTTGTAAGGTTGTAAGCTTCCCTTGGCCAATCCCTAGGCAAATAAATGTACCAACCCTTGAGCGATTTGCAAATCAAAGAGAGATTTCCCACCCCAAAAAAGATAGAGAGATTCTCTTGTGCTCACAAATTATACTAACCGTCGTCATCATCCGTTAGCCGCGGCATCCGAAGCTAGCATGGTGCCCGCCAAGCATGTCCTACAATAAAGTCTCCTAGATGCCCCAACTTGGTCATTTTTGTTGTTTCCAAATTCATGAACTAGCAAATATCTTATTGTTGTTTCCAAATTGTGCTTTAATTTGAAATTCGCGAACATTTTATGAAATCCATAAATATTTTTTTCAAATTCATGATTTTTTAAAGACCCATTCACTTTTGCGAAATTCATGAACTTTTTCCTTAATTTGGCAAACTTTTTCCAAATTTCAAGAACATTTTAACAAATCCGTGGACATGTTTTAAACCTATTTTGTTTTCAAATTCTACTAACATTTTTCAAATCTATGAACTTAGTTTTAAATTGATGAACATTTTTTAATTCATGAACATTTTCTCAAATTCGCAAAAAAAGTTGTGAACGTTCTATGATTTCACCAAGTTTCTAAAAATTAATACCTCTGATCCATAATAAGTGTCGTAGTTTTGAACTAAGATTGAAGAAACCTTTTGGATAGGAGGGAGCAGAAAAAATTGGCTGTTTTTTTGTAAATGTGAAGGACGGGAGAAATGAAATACACAAATCGAGCGGCAGCGAGCGAGCTCGCGCTGAGCTAGCAGGAGTCGATTGACCAATTTACTGGGTTGGGCCCATGCAGGAAACGCCGTCTGCGTTGTTGCGCAACCTGACGCGTTTAGCACTAACGAGGCACTCCCCTCTGAGTCCACATTTGTAAATTTGTCCGTGACTAATTAAGGAAGATGTGCGATGAGCCATCTAAACATTAGTAATGAAAACAAAATGTTTTCTTGGAAAGTTTTTTCAGGTTCAACTAAATGTGTTGATACAAACTATATGAAGTTAGAAATTGGTTCGAGGGTGGTTATACCATCGAGCCACCAGAGAACAAACTCCAGATTCGACGACATGTGTGTCTTGTTAAAGCGGATCCAATACAAGGTTTTCATCGCATATAGTGACCTGATGACTTTGCGAATTTTGAAGCTCAACGAGTTTAGCCTTTAAAACATGATGTCAAAAGAAATCTATATACCTAAACTGGCGACTCAATTTACCAAATTAATTATAACACTAACCGATACATTCTAATTTGCATGTCTTTCTACATGATAATTCATGCTATCTAAAAGTTGACCTGGGACCACCATTTGAAATTTTAACCCGTTCATACAATTGCATACTAAGTTAGTTCATGTTACCAAGGGCGGTCATGTAGTCACTCTTGAATCTTCTATTGAGATACTTATTAATAAATTTAGTAAACTAAAGTTTTAGTGAATTAATGCATAATAGAGCATAACAGTGTATATTATTCTCTCTTGATGAAGTTCAAGCCAACGAAGGCCACTGAAACTATAAACCTTCCTTTTATATGTATAGCTTGCGCACAAATGTGTATATCTAAGGCACCACTTAACCTATATAGGAAACATAATAATAATGTATTATAGGAAAGCAAGTGTACTTCACCTATAAACTTGCCCTATTATTTTAATTAATTTTCTATTATAATAGTTATATTGTGTTTTGTAAGCAATAAATGTCTTTAAATAGAGTCAAAATCATACCTTACGTTGTGTATGAGTTATGATTCATTAGAATGATTCTTTAGTTTGTGTAGACACTATTAGGTTCAGCTTACTCCAGTGACTTTGTTGTGTCCAAAATTTGTTCAAAAACTAATTTAAATATAGTTATTGATGTAGCAGGGGTAGTTACCAAGCTGTCAATGGTTAACTCTTACAAGTCTACCCTTGAATAATTATTTTATTAACGAAGATGTCAATCTCATATAAGTTTTTCCGTCTCTCCAAACATATAATTTTGTATATCTTTTTAGAAAAATACAATTTCCAAATGAACACAAGTTTGTGGTCTCAAACAAACAATTTTGAGAACACTCGGTGTTCTGAGTATATCCAACATTTGTCGTAAGATCATATATAATTCAAAGATCACTTGAAAAAAGATGAAAAAAAGTTAAATTCAGTTAAGAGACACCAAAAGATTATTACTACAAGAATAATAATCTCACTTGCATATAAAATTAAAAATTGTTTTTATTGACAAACATAAAGAATATAGAAACATGATAATTTTCATATAAAACTGGAAAAGAGTACATCTTCATATGCTTTTAAGATATTAATATAGTGGATCAATCCAACATAAAGCACAATATGCATGCTTGTATAAGCCACATACAAGGTTAGATCTAGTTCAATAAACATGATACACTTATCTTTTTTTCGCGGGTAACATGCATACACTTATCTATCTATATTTGATTTGTATAATTCTGAGTAAAAATCTCATTGTGAAGCAGATTTACCAAATTAGCAAGCGGACTCACAAACATGTTTAACCGCTAATTAATCCTTATTTACTCACACCTCTGTTCTTGTGGACTCCCATAAATCAAAAATTTATAGTGTGCAACTTGATCACACATTCACACCCTCAAACCAAACGAAATAATTAGTCCAAGAAGGGGCAAACGTGATACAACGACTGTATGTTTTCTGACCGCGGTGTCGTGGATCTGTTTCTCAATTGACTTTGGAATCGCTGCTAATCAACAAGTTCAGACGGGACACTAGGAATCTTAACACCAAAGTGAGTCAGTCTAGCAGCTCTAATCCTGCTAGGTTAATCTCAAGTTTACTTAGCCTCCCTGATCTGGCTGCATACATGTACAATCATGATTGAAATACAGTTTTCTAACAGTAATTAATAAAACAATATCGATTGTGTTGTTAACAAATCACAATTGTGTCAGAAATTCAGAATTTGTACAGGTTGAGCTGTCACAGCCAGAAAGATTGCACAGGAATATATTAGCTCTAGTTATGAACATAGAACAGATTAATTTGTATAGAAAGGGAAATTTTGGGTTTGGACATTGGCACTAATATGTACAATATGTAGAATTCTTGCTAACATGATACTGATCATATTGTAACGCGTGATGAACATTGTCCTGAATTGTTTGAAGTGGGTCAACATTCATAGTACATAATCTGAATCAAGCACCACTTCTTCTTCGCTGTCAAAGTTAGTTTGGACTGAAATTAAAACAGTTAGACATCGAACTTACATCCTTCTCAAACTAAACAAACCCCAAGAGGGCTTCGCGCTCCATCTATTGACCTGGCGTTTTTTGGATTAACATGCCGCCACGTTCTTATGCAGCTACTAATCAACATTGTCAAATGCAACACTTGGAATCTAAACAGCAAAGCTAGACACTGGCCTAAGGTCTAGCCTTGCCACTGGTTGTTGGTTTACTTGATCCAAGTGACATAGTCAAAGTCTAGCAATTTCTAGTCTTTGCTAGTTTGATCTACGGTCTACCTAGCTTACCCCGGCCTGATCTAGGCGGTTTTCTGCCACTAATAAACTGCATCCAAGTATGTACTATGTACCAGTTGAGCTGTAACAAACTGCAAGTTATTATTGAATGCAAATATCAACTCTACAAGTAAAAAGAGGGGGGAAACAAATTGGTTTTCAATATATTTGTAGTTTTACTTGATCAGATGACACAAGTATAGTTAATTTGTGGCAATGTAAACTTAGGATTCTCCGATCATGCATACGGTTCATCACTGTTTCACTAGCTTGGACATGGACAAGATAATAATGTGTACATTTCTTGGTAAGAGGGTTTTGTACGTGTGATGGAGATTGTACTTACTTTTTTTTCTTTGCCAATCCTCTCCTAGCGATAAGCGATAGATCGCCTATCGTGGAAGTGATGCCTCCATTTAGCGAGCCGTCTTCGCATCGTATTTCGCGGCGGTTTCAAGAGGACCAAGTCCATGGTTTTCACCTCCGACAATATACGTTCTCCATTAGGCAAATTTATTAAAGATAGGTGAAAGACTTTCTCAATCGACCTATTGACTGGTCATACGGCGTTTCGCCTAATATCGTCGGCTGTCTAGGGTCTTACAGCTAATCAACACTGTCAAGCTCGACACCAGGAATTAACCTAAACAGCATGACCAGCACTACATTCTAAGCTATAGGCAGTAGTTGTTCTAGTTAATTGTATATCCAAGTGATCAAATTGAGGCATGCACTTGCCCAGCTCTCCGATCTAGGCTCTCCAGCAGCGTCCTAGTGGTATACTAGCTAGCCAATTGAGCTAGTTAATGAACCCAAGTTGCTTTGTTAATTAATCGCAATTGGATCAGATTAAGCATGTCCTATGAATGTAGTACTAGTATAGCTAAGGTAGCTAATGAGCTCAAGTTGCTCAGTTCATTAATCGCAAGTGGATCAAGCCAAGCATGTACTATGAATGTGCATCAATGGATCGGTTGGGTTGTCACGGCCATGAGATCTGCACTTGCGCACGCATGGCTGGCTTGGGGACCTGTCATGTCTCATCGCCGTGGACATGGCGAGGCCGGAAGGTCGAGCGATGTAAGCCATGACATGATCTGACCTAGAGGAGACAGGCTGTTCGAGTGTGGATCGGACAAGCAAGACACAGCGAGTAGGTCAGCCACCTCCATGTCCATGGCTCGTAAGCTTCCCTGGGCACGCAAATGTACCCATCGTTTGAGCGATTTGCGATCGGCGAGATTCGCTCGTGCCGATTATTATAGGTTAAGGGTCGTCGCCCCGTCGCCCGGCGGAGCGGTCACCACCGGCAGCGCCGCGACATCCGTAGCTGGCATGGTGCCCGCCAGCACAGCAGGCATCTTCTCCTACGTTGTCGTCTTCACCAAAGTCGTCGTCCCTCCCTCCCTCCCATCTCTCCCTCTCGATCGATCTCAGCTCAGATTCTCGGCTCGGGGAGATCTGGATCATGCCATCACCTGGACCGTTGGTCTCGGATCGGACGGTGAGCACAAGGCCACGTGGAGCCCCGGCGCCCCCTGCATGTACAGCCGTTCCTTCGCTGCAATGCGGCTGGCTGGCTGCATCTGCATCTGCATGTGAGCCGTACGTACCTACACGTGGCGGCCGATCGTGTGCCCGTGCGTGCATGCATATGCCTGCGCGCGCACGCGTTTGTACACCGTGTACAGTGGATGTGTTCCGCCTGCATGTGATCCGTACGTCCCCATCGTCTTCACCGAAGCTTCCGTGTGCATGGCGTCCCCCACAGTCGCCACGAGCTCGACACCTCATCTACTCCCGACACCGACCGTACCATGGCGGGCGGCCTATATATGACCCGCACGCGCACACTTCCCCACTCATCGATCGACCTCTCTGCCATTCCAACATCACTAGACAAAAGCTAGCTACCTAGACTAGACGATCCATCGACAATGGCGCCGGCGATGATGATGAAGAGCGCCGTTAGCGGCAGGGCGGGCGGGCACGTGCGGTCGGCGAGCGTGCCGACCCAGAGGAACCCGCTGCTGACCCACGTCGACGACCAGCTGCGCGCGCTCCGGTCCTGGACCTCCGACCCGGGCCAGAACCCGCTGGCGCTCGCCCACGTCCGGGCGCTCCTCTGCGTGCTCGACGAGCTGCTGGAGCACTCGTACCTGCCGCTCGCGCTCGCGCCGGCCGACGCCCTGCTCGACGGCTTCCTCGCCCTCGCCGACGCCTACGGCTCCTTCCTCGCCGCCCTGCTCGCGCTCCGCGGCCACGCAGCCGAGCTCCGCGCCGCCGTGCGCCGCCGCGACCCGGCAAAGCTCGCCTCCGCGGCCCGCGCGCAGCGCCGCGCCGCCAAGGACCTCGCTGGCCTAGCCGCCGCGGTCGCCAAGTGTGTGCCCGCGCCAACCCACGCTGCCTCCGCCTCCGCCGCGTCGGGTCTCGACGTGGCGCGCACCGTGGCCCGGGCCGTGGGCGACACGGCCGCCGCGTCCGCGTCAGTCTTCCTCCAGGTCGCCGCCCTCGCCGACGCCGCCGCGGCCACGGCGCTGGCGTCCTCCTCTGCCACCTCGCCCAAGACACGGCTGGCGCTGGTGAGCGGCAAGAAGGCCGCCGCCGCCGGCGAGGACACGCACAGGCACAGGGACGCGGCGGCGAGGCTGCTGGAGCTGGAGGAGTGCGTGGGCGAGCTGGAGAGTGAGAGCGAGAAGGTGTTCCGCAGCCTCCTGCGCACCAGGGTCTCCCTGCTCAACATCCACACGCCAACAATTTAGCTTCCATGCACACGCATACACACTACTCCCTCCGTAAACTAATATAAAAGCGTTTAGATTATTCATTTAGATTATAATCAATAATTGGAGCTTAATTAAGTCTCCTGCCGTGCAGAGATCTCATCTCAGGGCAAAAGGATTACTGCAATATATTTGGCACACATCAATTGGGCATGTAAACCAATGTTTTGCATTTCCTGTTTGATAATATATACTACTCCCTCCGATCCAAATTAATTGACGTCGAAGTTGTACTAGAGCTGTGTCGATCAAAGGGAGAATTGAATTATAATTAAGAAAGCTTTAATGCTTGCCCCAAATTTCAGTGCCATCATATTCACTTCATGAAAATGATTTCTGTTTTTGGCGGGGAACTTCATGAAAATGATTGACACAAAGATTTGTACTATATACACATGCCCTGTTTACATGGCTCCTGGTATTTTGTGATCAACCTCGAACATCAATTTGGCCGACAATACATGCATCTTACAAACCATTAATATATTTTTCAGCCGACCGAATACATTTCAATTAATAATGACATAATTGGAATACAAATGACATAATGAAAAAGGAAGCGGGAAAGAAAGAGGGTGAGTTGCAAAAATTCACGTTAGAGCTTGGGCTCCATGGTGCTCGCTTTTTGAAAAAGAATAATCAAAAGTCACATTTTTCAAGTTTCAATATACTCCCTCCGTCCGGAAATACTTGTCATCAAAATGAATAAAAGGGGATGTATCTAGATGTATTTTAGTTCTAGATACACCCCTTTTTGTCCATTTTGATGACAAGTTTTTCCGGACGGAGGGAGTATATATTAACATCTGAGGTATACCAAAAAAAAGCAAATTCATGGTTTCAAAATATATTAACAGTCACTATTAAAAATCCATGAATTTGTCTTTTTTCTGTAGCTCATATGCCAATAAATTTCATCATGAAATATTATATACTTATAGAATACAACGATTTGTATATATAGTTTTTTTTCCAAATTTTTTGAAACTTTAAACTATGGTTTTCAAATTTTTCAAAAAAGCTCCAAAATGCCTCACTCGGCGATTTTTCCTATCAACGCCCGTAGGTACTGCCAGAGAAGAACTACAGAGAATCATCATCAAAAAATAAAAAGGAGAACAACATGTTTTCTTTATCTTTAGGAAAGAAAATAACCACCACAAGCAACCGAACACAACGAGGTTCCAAAAGGCAACCAGGCCCAATTCTTTCAGTTGCTTCCAAAAGACAACTTATTATAGAATCGGCCCATTCGTTGAGCTTCTACGACAAATCCAAGATTAAAATAGGCGAGGAAGGTCTTGGGTTACCGTTGCTTCATTGGAATTTCTACCATCACTTCCAAGTTGCAATAAGCAACCGTGTTGGATACTAACCTTCCATTTCGGCATTGTGTTTTGGTCACAGATGTCGAGCCACCCCCTATACTGATCCGAGCCAACTCGGCGGTGCCGCGTCATGCTGACATCATGATGACTTTATGCACGTCTTTTTTGTTTTCTTCACATTTTATATTCATTTTTGTTAACATTTCGTAATATTTAAAAATATATAATACAAATGGCATTACCTAAAAATTAAAAAATGTAATCATGCATTGAAATATGTTAAATGAGTAAACAAAAATATTAATATAAGTGTACGAAATATGTTTGTTTCATTAAAAAATGTCATGTGTTTAAAAAATGCACGTGCCATTTTAAAGAATGTTCGCCTAATTCAAAAAAAATGTTGCATGCATTCCAAAAAATGTGCATACCCTTTAGAAGAAAATGTTTCATGACTTCAAAAAACGTTTTCCTGACATTGTCAAAAAACTGTATACAACGAACAATGTTTTGTACTGCATAAAAAATATTTTGCACTATTGAAAAATGTATGTGACATTTTGAAGAAAAGTTTTAGAGATTCAAAAAACTATTTGTAATATTTAAAAAATATTTATACAATGTAAACAAACGCTCCCTTAGGATAAAAAATGTTTATTTCTACTAAAAAAGTACAGCTTGTCATGAAAAAAATGCTACTTTATACAAAATACTGCTCAAAACACGTAATAGAAAAAAAATATGCATCATGCTTTTGACAATTTACCAAAGTGTATCATTAAAATGTTTCGTGTGTGCTCTAAAAATTTACATTATCTACTAAAAAAAGAAGACATGTATGAAAAAACCCGACAAAGTAACTAAAACGAAAGGGAAAAAATACGAAGAAAACAAAGAAAAACAAGTAATGACAAAAATAAAAGAAACAACTATAAAAATTATTTAAGGAAATAACAAAATAAGAATTTAGAAAACCAAAGTAAAATGAAGAAAAAAAAAGCAAAAGCAAAGAAAACCGCAGTAAAAAACAAAACCAAGGAAAAACAGACAAAAAACTGTAGAAAACCAGACCTACACAAGCCTACAGCCAAGAAGAAAAAAAATAAGAAAAAAAACCAAAGCAAAACAGAAATTATTGATGAAATTTGAATAAGACCGAAGAAAAAAATAAATAAAACCAAAAAACAAAAGAAGAGAAAAAGAAAAAGAAAAATAAAAAATGTACCTACAGAAATCTGCAGCACACAGCGAAGGAACCTCATTACTAGGCCGCCCGCTAGAGGTCACCCACAGGCGACTTCTATTAGGAATCTGTACAGGCGACATATAGCCCTAATGGCCAGCGCTGGCTACTATCTCGTTCACGGGCTTTGCTATAGTTGAGGTCACTGATTGAGGGGTAGCAATTTAAATGGCACAGTGCATGCGCACCACTTGTTGCGACCTGTGAATTTTAATTTTTTTTAGCAGATTCATCTAATCAAAATATTTTATCATTTAAACCGTACGTCCAAATGCCGGACCGTATTCACCGTTAGATTTCTCGCATCGAGATCTTTGAAACTAGATTCCATGTTAATATGTTTGAATTAAAAAATCACAAAAATTGGGAAAATCAACCAAGCTGAAAGCATGATTTTTTCTGAACTTTTTTCCCTTTCTGAAAGACACAGTTCTGCCTCTCGCGACATCAAATTTGTGCCTCTCACGGAAGCAAAAGAAATTAAATGCATTTTGCCTTTCCGAGAGGCACCTATCGCATAAGCAAATCTCTGCCTTTACGAGAAGCAAAACTGAGCCTCTCTTGGAAACAAACAGAAAAGGAAAAACATGTTTTTTTGTCCTTTTCCAAGGCACGGTGCCTCTCGCGGAAGCATATATGTGCCTCCACGAGAAGCAAATTTGTGCTTCCTGTGGGAGAAAAAAAAATGCATTTTTCTCTACAAAAAAGAAATCATTTTTTTTCTGAAAACCAAAAACCCAAAAAAAAATCATCTAAAAACGCGTAAAGAAAAATAAAAAAATAAAACCCTGAGGCAGCGCCCATGATGCGACGTGACAGTGGTTCACAACGCACCAAGTGGCGTGCTCTCAGCCCACCAAAATGACCCTTGCCAGGCTATGCGAAGGGCTACCCTTGATTAGTTTGTTTTTGCGGGTGACCCCCTTGATTAGTTTGCTGATATAGCTTGCTTCTAGCGACATTGAGGCCTCGCCTGAAGGGAGACGCGAGATGGGCTGACCTGGCGCACGGGAAGCTACAACCTCGTTTTTTTGTTTACTTTTGTTTAAATATTCTAAATAAATTTTTAAAAAACATTTTACATAAAACATTCCAAAAAAGTTAATCAAGCATTTGTAAATATTTGATGTCTATAAAAAAAAAGTTTCTCGTGTACACAAAAAATATACAATGTGTGTGAATAAACTTGAACTTTTTTTAATCCAAGCATTTATAAAAATGCTAAAAAGGTAAAGAAAAATCGTAAACTCATATTCGGAAAATGTTAATCAAGCATTTGAAATAATGAAATGTGTATAGAAAAATGTTGATCATGTATTCAAAAAATGTTAATCTTTTATTTGAGAAAGGTTAAACGTGTATTAGAAAAATATATTAGATATAAAAATGTGTACAAAAGTAGTGAAAACAATGAGAAACAAAGAAAACCGTTGAAAATGAGAAAAGAAACAAGCTATTGGAAACCGAGACGAAACAAAGAAAACCAATGAAAAACAAAGAAAAGGAAAGAAATATTTTAAAACAAATGAAAACAGAGAAAGAAACATAGAAAACCGGAGAACCTTTTTTAATATACGTGCTCATTTTTCTACATTTGAGTATATTTTTAACATAGGTAAACTTTTTCTAAATGCACACTTAACATGTTTTAAAATATATATTTTAACTTTTAAATAGTTTTAAATATATTTTAGCTTCATAAAGAATAGCCAACAATCGGTGTTTCGAAAAAACAAATAGAAAACCGATAAGAAATATGGGATAACCTGCTCAAGTGAGCTTGCAAAAGTGGGCCGGCCGATTTACACCTTCCTTCAGGGATGGCCTTAACTAGATTTGTGTCCCCTTCTAAACTAATTTTGTGTCAAACCCTAAAAAACTAATTTTATGCCATAAGCCGCCAAAAACACTTGGCCTAATTAGGGAAGGTATCAAGCTCCATCAGCACCAAAGGCCCATCAACACGTTTTATAGATATATAATCATAGGATTGCGATATTTGGCACACGTGTGCCACATTGCTAAAAGTACCACATGACTCTTCTTCCTTGGATCCCACCTCCTCCCGAGTCCCGAGCGACCGCCCTCCTTCGATCCCATGTTCTTCAGTTTTTTCGCGCCTGTAGTTTAAAATAGGCAAAAAAAATGGCATGGAAGAGGAATCAAACCCAGGCCCTCTGTTATATAACTAAGCTGCAACATCCAACTAGGCTAGCCAACTTAACTTATTACATTCAACTTACATACTAGTTGTATCTTCTTCAGACGAGAATGAGCAAAAGAGGCAGTGATCAGTAACTGAAAATCCAGACCAACGGCTTCACTTGTACGGGTTTTAGAACAATGCACCCTTGTTCTATCATTTTTTTTGCACGTTTCACATGGTTCACAAACCTGGGCGTCCTCTTCACTCCTTTTCAGATGCAAGAATCATGATGTTTGCAGGTAAGTTATCAAGTTTTGTAATGTTGCCATGTTTTTCTTACTCAAGTTTTTGGGATATATTTCTCAATAGCTTTTTCCCTATTTGTACTTAAATT
>LR880972.1:1011517800-1011530296 GCA_904067115.1 Aegilops sharonensis | reverse complement strand
GGGAGTTGTTGAAACATACCATAGTAACTTCTGTGCAAATAACATGATAACTCAAACATTGCGGACCCGATAACTTATGTACCCCCGGTCCTGATGACTTGGTCGGCGAGGGTGGGGGTGGGGCAAGTCGCTGAAACATGCCACGGTAACTTATGTGCAAATAACATGATAACTCATACATGGTACACCTTATAACTTATGTACCTGATCCTGGTAAATGTGGCGACTGTGGCGAGGGGGGGGGGGGACCCGGTAATTTCTATGTAAATAGCATGGTAATAGAGACATACAAAGTTCATAACTCCCATAGAAACGCCACTATAATTTTTGACCAAATTTTTTTGTTGAAAAACATACACCCGGTAATTTCTGTGTAAAAAACATGATAATGTATACATCGCACACATGATAACTAATATCTTACGTTTTAAACACCACGGTATCTTTCATCCAAGGGGGGGAAGTTTTTGAAACATTTTCACCAGTAATTTCTGTGTTAAATTACCATACTTCCCTATGCATTGACCTTCTCGTACTGTAGTTACCAGCCTTATCATGGTATAGTTATCATGTTGCTCATACCATAGTTATCACGCTGGTCATGCCAAAGTTACCGAGTCAAACTTTTTTTTTCTTCTGATATGACAGAAATAAGAAAGGTTTAAATAACGTTGTTTATCTACAATAGATAATAACAACAGGTGGCTTAGTTGGTTATTAGGCTCAATAGCTATTGCATAGACTTGGGTTCAAATCCTCTTTCAAGCACCTTTACTTTCTTTTCATATTATGCATCGAAAACTAGAAAAAACCACTAACGATTTACTACGGTTTTTGAGAGAAGGAAAAAAATCAGTGGAAAGCCAGCGTGAGAAGATAGCGCATCGATCGCTAACTATCGGAAGAAGTGGATCGGACTCGTGCGGATGTGTTGCTAACCACCAGTCGACTGGTGGTTAGCACAGTCCTTTATACAATTGTAGAATTAATACATTCATACGAACATACTGTTTTTTTTTTTAGAATTTTTGAAACTTTGCAATATGGTTTTTACATTTTTCAATAAAGCCTCCTAAATCCTTCACTTGGCGAGTACAGCAATCCGTTACAATTGCCTGCATTGGACAAAACTATTAACACTATATTTTATTTGGCTTTTGAAATGAACACTACTGGTGTGAGGTTCCAAAAGCCAACCGCGTCAAATAGACGGCCGGACGCATAGGCGCCCTCTGACTGGGCGAACTCATATAGCGTCTGTGGCTTTTTTAAAAAAATTTCAAAAGATAACATTTTAAAAAATTTTCTAAAGATAAACGTGAATATTTTTTCAAAAGAGCGAACTTTTTTAAAATTTTGAATATTTACGAATACAATAACATTTATTCAAATTTGTATATTTTTTGAAACAAATAACATTTTTAAAAATTTGTAATCATTTCATAAAAATGTAAAAAAAAAATTTAGCATACTTAGGAACATTTTTTGTAAATTTGAGCATTTTCAAAAATATGGACCAATTTTGAAACTTCTATTTTTTTTAAAAAAAATTCGATTTTTTTTAAAAATAAACCAAGAAACTCTCTAAAGAAAAAACATTAAAAAAACTGGAAAACCGAACTAGAACCTTCGAAAAAGTTCAGAACCGGTTTCTGCAAATGTACTACCCTAAATGAGCCGAGAGAATTCCTTATTTAACACCGTGTTTAAATTTTATGCTTTATTTGACATTGACAAATGATTTCTTTCCTATCTAATAACGAGTCTAAATTGTATGCCTTTCATAACACTTTTGTCCATGTTAAGCCTAAATGACATTTAAAAGACTCTTTTGCCCCTCATGTGGTACGTTTGTGCGTGCACCTGCTGCTACATGTGTGTGTGTGTGCCATGAGAGTCGCACAATGCTGCGTGTTTGTGTGTGCTACTGCGTGTGTACATGCATGCATGTGTGCTGCCGCGTGTGTTGCTAGGTCTGTGTTGCTGCGTATGTGTGCGCTTCTGCCCCGCATTGATGTTATATGTGTGTGCTACTATCCCGCACACACACATACCACATGAGGGGTGCAAGGGTCTTTTTAGATGTCATTTAGGCTTAAAATGAACGAAAACAGCAAAATGGGCATACAATTTAGACTCCTTCTTAGATAGTGAAGAAAAGGTCTTTCGGGTCAAATAAGAAAATGAAATTTAAGATAGTGTTAAATAAGAAATTGTTTCAAATGAGCCGGCCGATTACATTCGCTGGTGCTCTGCTGCCTGTGCATTTGCCTGCCTATATGAGGCAACGAGCGTCAAATAGGAAACGCTGGCTAACTTAGAGGGGAACTCCTATGTGACGCATTTTGCGTCAACTAGGTGGAGCTTCGCATAGAGCACTGCTCCGACTGGGCCGGCCCACGCATGAGCTGCCAGCAGTGTTAAAAAAAGTAAGAAAAAGAGCGTGCGTCGCGCAGGATTCGAACTCGCGATCGCGCTGTTGCAAAGCCAATAAGCTTGCCACTGCGCCTTACTGCTCTGCGTGATACACAGGCGACGCAAGTACTTTCATACTAGATAAAATCGCGAGAAAACTCAAACATTTTTTGAGAAATTTTGAGAAAAACTTTAATACTCAGTTTTTTGCCTGTGTACTTTAATACATAGGCAACGCAAGTACTTTAATACTAGACAAATTTTGAGAAAACTCAAACATTTTTTCAACACACAAACGAATTTTGGAGACGCGAACATTTTTTTTGGAACGGAAACATTTTTTAAACTGCCCAAAAAACTGAACAGGAGCAATTTTTCAAATTTCAAAACAAAATTTGGAAACACAAACAACTTTTGAATTTCCCAAATATTCTTGGAATTTGTGACATTTCTTTAAACGAACAATTTTTGAAAGCACGTACAATTTTTGAATGTTGAGAACAAATTTTGAAATGGAGAACAATTTTTTAAGCGCGAACAATTTTTGAATGTTGAGAACAAATTTTGAAATGGAGAACAGATTTAGAAGCGCGGACAATTTTTTAAAGCATGAACAATTTTTGAATGTTGAAAACAAATTTTGAAATGGAGAACAAATTTGGAAGCACGAACAATTTTTTAAAGCACGAACAATTTTTTAATCTTGAGAACAAATTTTGAAATGGAGAACAAATTTGGAAGCACGAACAATTTTTGAAAGCACGTACAATTTTTGAATGTTGAGAACAAATTTTGAAATGGAGAACAAATTTGGAAGCTCGAACAATTTTTGAAAGCATGAACAATTTTTGAATCTTGAGAACAAATTTTGAAATGGAGAACAAATTTGGAAGCTCGAACAATTTTTGAAAGCATGAACAATTTTTGAATCTTGAGAACAAATTTTGAAATGGAGAACAAATTTGGAAGCTCGAACAATTTTTGAAAGCATGAACAATTTTTGAATCTTGAGAACAAATTTTGAAATGGAGAACAAATTTGGAAGCTCGAACAATTTTTGAAAGCATGAACAATTTTTGAATCTTGAGAACAAATTTTGAAATGGAGAACAAATTTGGAAGCTCGAACAATTTTTGAAAGCATGAACAATTTTTGAATCTTGAGAACAAATTTTGAAATGGAGAACAAATTTGGAAGCTCGAACAATTTTTGAAAGCATGAACAATTTTTGAATCTTGAGAACAAATTTTGAAATGGAGAACAGATTTAGAAGCGCGGACAATTTTTTAAAGCACGAACAATTTTTGAATGTTGAGAACAAATTTTGAAATGGAGAACAAATTTGGAAGCTCGAACAATTTTTGAAAGCATGAACAATTTTTGAATCTTGAGAACAAATTTTTTAAAAGAATGTTCGTGCTTTTAAAAGAACATTTTTGGAAAGTTGCAAACAATTTTTGAAACGGAAACATTTTTTGAAATCGCGAACATTTTTTTAAAAGTTGTCAAAATTTTGAGCAAAAACATTCTGAACAATTTTGTTAACACAAAATAGTTTTTGAAAATTCCGAATATTTTTTGAATTTATGAACAAAATTTGAAAACACAAACATTTTTCAAATTTTGAACATTTTTGTAAAAGCGTGAACATTTTTTTGAGAGAGAAAACATAAACTTGAAAAACAAAAAAGAAAATAAAAAATAAAAATAAACAGAAATAGAAAAAGAAAGGAAAATAAAAAAACCGGTTCAGGAACCTTCTAGAAGGTTCCCAAAACCAGAAAAAACCGGCTGGGAAAGTCTAGAAGGTTCCCAAAACCGGGATCTGTGAAGTGTATTAAACAGGCCGGCCCATTTAAATCGCTCGCCTTGGTTGCCTGTGCGTTTGCCCGACATTTTGACGCAACGAGCGTCAAATAGGATATTCCAACTTAGAGCAGAAACGTCGGCTAAAAAATAGAGATCATAAAAAAAACAGTGAGCAGGGAAGCAAAAAAAAAAGATAGAATTTATAAAAAAATGAAAATAAAAAATGTCTGTGAAGTTAAAAGATGCTTAAAAATATAGGAAATCACTTGTGAATTAAAAAAAGTTTATGAGTTCAAAAAAATCAAGAATTTATAAAAATGTTGTTAATTTTAGAAAAATTCATAAATCTGAAAATACAGGGGAATTTGGCAAGTGATAATGAATTTGGCAATCAGGAATTTAGAAAATATTCAAAAATTAAAAAAAATGTCATGAATTAAAAATAAAATAATAAAAAGGGAAAATAATAAATACGAAGTAGAAATTAAAAACTAACAAACAACAGCAAATTGTTTAGTCCCAAACAAATTGGGGTAGGCTAGAGCGAACTGGAAATTAAAAAGAAGAAACAAAGAAAACTGACGGACAAAACAGGAAGAAGAAAAACCAAGCTAGATTCTTCCAAAAAAAAGGAAAAAGAAAACACAGGGGCCACCGTCATCAGAACAGTTAGGCGCCACGTAAACTGGGATGAAGTCGCTTGCAAGGCACTGTGATATTTGAATCCAAGTTAAGCAACTGAGTAATGGGCATAATGATGGAGGATGAAAGAAAAGTTGAGATGATCATTGGGGAAGTCTTCAAAGCTAGAAAAACTAGAAAACCGAACCGGAACCTTCGAAAAAGTTCAAAACCGGTTTCTGCAAATGTACTACCCTAAATGAGCCGAGAGAATTCCTTATTTAACACCGCGTTTAAATTTTATGCCCTGGTTGACATTGACAAATGATTTCTTTCCTATCTAACAACTAGTCTAAATTTTATGCCTTTCATGACATTTTTGTCCATTTTAAGCCTAAATGACATCTGAAAGACTCTTTTGCCCCTCTTGTAGTATGTTTGTGCACGTGCATCTGCTGCTACATGTGTGTGCGTCACATGGGAGTCGCACAATGCTGCATGTGTGTTGCTGCATGTTTGTGTGTGCTACTGCGTACGTGCGGGCATGTGTGCTGCCGTGTGTGCTGCTGTGTATGTGCGCGCGTGTGTGTGCTTCTGCCCCACATTGATGTTGTATGTGTGCGCTATTGGCCCGCACACAGACATACCACATGAAGGGCACAAAGGTCTTTTCGGATGTCATTTAGGCTTAAAATGAACGAAGCGTCAAAAAGAGCATAAAATTTAGACTCCTTGTTAGATAGTGAAGAAAAAGTTTTTCGATGTTAAATAAGGAAACGAAATTTAAAACAGTATTAAATAAAGAATTGTTTCAAATGAACCGGCCGATTACATTCGCTGGTGCCTGGTGCTCCGCTGCCTGTGCATTTGCCTGCCTATATGAGGCAACCAACCTCAAATAGGAAACGCCGGCTAACTTAGAGCTGGGAGCAGGAAGACGTGCGCAAAGATGGAACAAAAGACAGAGATGATAAAAAAACCAAGAGCAGGGAAGCGAAAATAATAGATAGAATTTATAAAAAAATGAAAAATAAAAATGCCTGTGAAGTTAAAAAATGCTTAAAAATTAAGGAAAACACTTGCAAATTTTAAAAATGTTTATGAGTTCAAAAAGAATCAAGAATTTATAAAAAAAGTTGTTAAATTTGAGAAAATTTCATTAATCTGAAAATACAGGGGAATTTGGCAAGTGATCAGGAATTTAGAAAATATTATCAAATTACAAAAATATTGGCAAATTAAACAAAATTTCATGAATTAAAAATAAAATAATAAAAAAGGGAAAATAATAAATACGAACTAGAAATTAAAAACTACTTCCTCCGCTCCTAAATATAAGTCTTTCTAGAGATTTCATTATGGACTACATACGGAATAAAATGAGTGAATCTACACTCTAAAGCATGTCTACATACATCCGTATGTAGTCCGTAGTGAATTCTCTGGAAAGACTTATATTTAGGAACCGAGGGAGTAACAAACAACAGCAAATTGTTTAGTCCCAAACAAATTGGGGTAGGCTAGAGCGAACTGGAAATTTAAAAGAAGAAATAAAGAAAACTGATTGACAAAACAGGAAGAAGAAAAACCAAGCTAGATTCTTCCAAAAAAACGAAAAAAGAAAACCCATAGGGGCCCGTCATCATAACAGTTATGCGCTACGTAAACTGAGATGAAGCCACTTGCAAGGCACTGTGATATTTGAATCCAAGTTAATTTGTTGAGATGATCGCTGGGGAAGTCTTCAGAGCCGCGCTGGGATGGAGGATGATTCACACGATTACTGTCGGGTCTTAACATCCATCTCTTTATCAAAAAAAAAGTTAAGCAACTGAAATTCAAAACAAAAAAAACTTAAGCCTAGACACAGGCCGGACATGCAAGCAAGCAACCGCGAAAGCTAGAAATGTTCTGAATTTAATCAGAACATGCACAGGCAAAAACTAGCAACGATCTGTATTAATCGGCGCGCTCAGTGTCAGTACAGGCATTTTTTACAAGGAACTATACAAACATGTTTGCGAAAAGAACATTTTTTACTAGATCAATGTGGTTCCTACAAGTTGGACCCTCGTGTAATCACCGAAAAACATACAGGGCACGCACGACAAGTCGACTTATGCGACGAACAGCTCTGCCTGCCCGTCGATGAAGAGGCTCATGAACTCCTCCCCGTCCACGGTCTCCTTCTCGATCAGGAGGTTGGCGAGCCTGTGGAGGATGTCGATGTGGGTGTTGATGATCTGCGTCGCCCGCGAGTAGGCCGTCTCCACGAGCTCCCTGACCTCGGCGTCTACGATGTCCGCCGTGGCCATCGAGTAGTCCTTCTGGCTCGACATCTGCGACCAGAACACAATGCGGAAATGTCAGATTAGTATTCAGAACAGCTGCTTATTGCTAGTGATTAGTATTCAGAACAGCAGAAATGTCAGATTAGTATCTAGAACAGTTGCTTGTCGTTAGTGACAGAGATTTCTGAGAATTAAAGCTAACCAGACATTCAGAGGTCTACTCACAGCTACACAAAATGAGATACTAGCGTAATTGGAAATGGTGGTGTTTGTTTCATCACTACTTTCAAGTTTGAATAGACCTTCGATTAATCCAAACATGGATGATGACAAGAGTGGCAGTATATATAGGAGTGACGTGTTGCAGGAATGCAGTAAGCTGGAAGCAAGAGCGTAGTGTGGTAGTCATCTGAGGTAAACTGACACTTAGATAATGACCGCCAATTGATAATGACCTTCGCTAGAGGCTGCTAGAGACTTATCAATCAGGATACTAAGCAAAAAAGGACAAGAAATGCTGGGAAGATCCAATTTGTAGTTGAAGTTTGCACGTCTAGTTCCTTCGTTAATTTTGACAGATTATGCTTTTAGAATAACATTATTTTGCTTCTCTTGCAACGATCTACTCCTGTCGTACTGGCATACCTGCTGGCCCAAGAAAGGGTTTCCACCACCAGATGACCCGATCGCGACTTGCCCAATCTTCTTGCTGAACCCAAATCTTTCAACCATTTGTCTGGCGACACGTGAGACCTGCATGAAGTCGCTGGATGCCCCAGTTGTCACATTGTCTTGGCCAAAGATAACCTCCTCGGCAACCCTGCAAAAGTGGTTATACGTGTTAGCACACAAGACATCACAGTGAAAAATTGCAGTAACTAGTGGATGCATAAATAAATAAATAAATAAATACAATTTCCACACAAAAAAAACGCACCTGCCACCAAGTGCCACAGCCATTTGGTTCTCTAGGTAGCTCCTGCTGTACAGTCCAGACTCGAGCCTCTCTTCGCTTGGAGCAAAGAACGTGAGCCCACCAGCCTGACCTCGAGGAATGATGGAAATCTTGGCAACAGGGTCATATTCAGGCATCAGGGCACCGACAAGGGCATGTCCAGCCTCTGCAAATCCAAAATTTTACATACAAATATTAGGAATCTGTGCATTCCAGGATCGTTTCAACAACTGATGGTGACAAAATTACCATGGTAAGCCACAAGCTTCCTCTTCTGTTCTGAAACAACTGCATTCTTCTTCTCAGGCCCAGCAATGATCCTCTCCAGAGCATCAGAGATCTCGTCCTTGCTTATCTCCTTCAGATCACGACGAGCGGCAAGGATGGCAGCCTCATTCATCAAGTTCTGAAGATCAGCACCGGTGAAACCAGGTGTCCTTCTGGCAACCTTATCAAAGTCTACATCCTTCGCCAATGCCTTTCCTCTGGAGTGAACCTATTAGATGAAAAACTGATATGTAAGCTGCAGCATAGAACTAATATGATCAATAAAACTCATCAAGCAGGGGAAGCCAAAGAAAATTAAGCACACCTTGTACCTAGAAGGTTAGCAGAACCTAATACATTAAAATTCTTACTGTTATGAACCAGCCAGGGTTCATAAACGATTAAATATGAAGTCGTAGACCCAGACACCCGGTAGAAAGGTGAAATGTGTTACAGAAGTAATGGATTTAAAAGTGTGACGGATACAAACTATTTAAAGGAGGCTTAGGTGGTCTTGACCAGATATGGCAATAACTGAAAGTTTTCTCCACCCTGATGTAACTATACTGTACAACAATACATGACATCTTGAAATGTATTTTTTACATGCTCTTAAACTTCCAAAGTTATGCATGTTGTGTTGTTATCTTGCTAGTTGCTACTTATCATACCCATTCTGAACTGGATTGTTGGCAATTGATTTTGGCTGATAATACTGCAGATTTTTTGCCATTAGTTACCAAAATAATAACTGATGGAAATGATAAATACACAACCAAAAGCACAGATAAATTACTAGTGACAATTTTGTGATTTACCGAACTAGAGGAAACAACTTGAAGAAAAAAGAAAATATATCTTATAGAATATTAGTTAGCTTGGAACAGATTATGAAGAAATTTTGGATATCAATTCATAGTTTTAGATGATGATCCACTGAGTTCATTTTTGGACCATACTCAGCGATGTTTCTGAGATCAAAACTTGTTTAGCTCAAGTTAAACTAAGAAAGTAAGAAACAAGTGCATAACTAAAGCCTAGAATTGCTGACCAAACTAGTTATGTAAAGATCGATAGTTTTGGACAAAGTATATAAGTAGCAAGAAATTGAAAATGATCTTTAGGGTAAACTAAGGAAGTGATGGGCAACTGCAAATCGAAAAAGAATAAAAACCGATAAAATTAGTTGTCTAAGCAAAATAATCAGTACTCATTAGGAATGTAAGGTCGAACAGATTGAGTTGTTTTTGCAACAATGCAAGAAAGTGCTTTATCAAGAGGCCAGGTTTGCACTCAGTGTGGTTGTATCACCTTGATTCGACAATTGAATGAATTACTCTGTATAATTTTTTTCTTCGAAGAAGAGCTGATAGACTAGTAAACCTATGTTTTTAAGGCGTCCTGCCTTGGATGCATAGGCGATGCTTAGGCGATAAGGCGCCCTGGCAGCGCCTTACAAATATGCCCGCCTTAGGCGCCTAGGCGTCCGCCTTAGGTGCTTAGGCGTCGCCTAGGCGCTAGAGCGGGTGGTGCTCGCCTTAGGTCGCCTTACCGCCTTAAAAACATAAGTAAACTATAAAGCTCCAACTCTACTAAGGATATACTGGCAGACCATATGGCAAGCTACCCTTCGGTTGGCTTTATGAAAGCAAGTTGAATTGTAGTTGTGATTATCTACACCAGTTCACCATACAGATTTGAGTTATATACCCAAACATTTCTGAAAATTTTACAATTTGGCATGAAACATGTCAGGTAAATTGTCCAAGTTTTATACTTGAAACTATGTTTATCATGCTGCAAGAATGTAAGTATTCCTTCCACATTCATGGACAGCAATTATGTCTTTGGAGAATAGTAGCAATGGCAGCAATTAAGTTTGTTGGTTAAGTTTTCAAAGTTCAGAACAATATGAACTAAGCAAAGCAATCACAATTCTTCACATGTATGATAAGCACCAGGGATTGCTCACCTCAAGGATCCTGACACGGCCGGCGACATCCGGACGGTCGACGGTGACCTGCCGATCAAACCGCCCTGGCCGCAGAAGCGCCGAGTCGAGCACATCCGGCCTGTTGGTCGCGGCGAGCACGATGACACCGCTGTTTCCGGAGAAGCCGTCCATCTCCGTGAGCAGCTGGTTAATGGTCTGCTCCCTCTCATCGTTCCCCCCACCCATTCCGGCGCCACGCTGCCTCCCGACGGCGTCAATCTCATCGATGAAGACGATGCAGGGCGCCTTGGCCTTGGCCTTCTCGAAGAGGTCCCTCACCCTGGACGCGCCGACGCCGACGAAGAGCTCGACGAACTCAGACGCGGCGCAGGAGAAGAAGGGCACCCCGGCCTCCCCGGCGACGGCCCGGGCGAGCAGCGTCTTGCCGGTCCCGGGCGGGCCGACGAGCAGGCAGCCCTTGGGGATCTTGGCCCCGAGCGCGGTGTACTTGTCGGGGTTCTTGAGGAAATCCACCACCTCCTGCAGCTCGAGCTTGGCCTGGTCGGCGCCGGCGACGTCCTGGAAGGTGACCCCGGTCTCGGGCACCTCCTGGAACTTGCTCTTGGAGCGGCCGAAGTCCATGGGCCCGCCCATCCCGCCGGGGCCGCCGCCGGGCCCGCCCTGCGCGCGGCGGAAGAGGAAGAAGAGCCCCGCGAAGGCGATGAAGGGGAAGAGCAGGTTGCCGACGAAGGCGAGGAACCCCCCCGGCCCCGCGGCGTCGCCCTCGGCCACGGAGATGTCGACGCCGTTGGTGGCGAGGATGTCGATGAGGTCGGGGTCGTTGGGCACGACGACGGAGGCGCGGCGGCCGTCGACGGCCGTGAGCTGCAGCATGCCGCCGTCCTTGGAGAAGCGCACGCGCTCGACCTTGCCCTTCTTGACGGCCGCGAGGAACTCGCTGTAGCGCCACTGGCCGCCGTCGGGGATGTCGGCGGCCTGGGTCGCCGACCCCGGCTTGGGCGCGGTGAGCAGGGTGTCGGCGAAGGGGTTGGCCGCGGGCGTCGGCGCCTCGGCCTGCAGCTGCAGCTGCGGGGCCGCCGCGTCCAGCGGCGCGGGCGCGGGCGCGTCGACGGCGAGCGCGGGGAAGGCCGGCGAGGCGGCGAGCGCGAGGAGCAGGGCGGGCACGGGCCGGGAGGAGACCGGGAGGCGCGGCGGCCGGAGGGAGGAGGGCTTGGGGAGGGACGCGGTGATGAGGAGGTGGGAGGAGGAGAGGGAAGGGGGCGCCATGGCTGCTCGCTCGCTGCTCGCTGATGATTCACCGGCGGAGCCTGGGGTGGGGGGGAGGAGATATAAGGGAAAGATTGGTTTTTTGTGGACGTGGAGGCGACGGCGGCCATAGATGGCTTTGGGGTTGTGATATCTCGACCGATTCCCTGAACCTCTTCAGCCCACATTGCAAGCAAACTCTGACCGACCGACTCACTGACTGACAACGAGAGGCTCCTGATTTATCATTTTGATTAGTACCATGGTTGGGGATCAAATTATTATGGGGAACAAAATGATAATTGATCATGCTTTGGTTGCAATAAATCTATGCTTTGTGCAATTAAGCATGACAAGATGATGTCCATTTTCATTGAAGAAAACCATCACAATCTTAATAGTAGGTGTAAAGGGACAAGTTGAAGACGTACCAACATCTGCTCTCACTTGTGAGGGTGAGAATTAAGATGGTCTTTTTGTTTGTTTGTTTGTTTGGACTAGAAAGAAAGAAATGGGGTTTTGGTAGTTTGTGTGAGGTGTGAGGCTTGGGGCCGTGGAAGAAGAACTGAACGAGAGAGTTCCACCGATGGAAGGGAGGACTCATCACACACCCACTCGCCTGCCCTCCTCCTCAAGATCTTCTTTTTCTTTCTCCTCTCTCCCCTCTCTCCATGTGTTTCCCCTTTTTTACTTGTAGCATTCTTATCTTTTTTGTGGTCAACTTTAGGGAACTAGATGATTCCCCATGCGTACCTGTAGGAACCGCGTTAAAACAAACGCATCAATAAGTGCTTCAAAAATAAATAAAAAATAATGAAAATACAAACATAAGAGTGTTCTTCGTTTAATAATAATACATACGAAGTATGTCACAAAATGATGCATAAAAGGAGAAACTTTTCAGAGTCGGCATAATGTGACATCATATTTTAACAAATA
>LR880972.1:1011483134-1011494659 GCA_904067115.1 Aegilops sharonensis | reverse complement strand
CACCACCTTTAGTACCGGTTGGTGGCTCCAACCGGTACTAAAGACCCCCCCTCCTTTAGTACCGGTTGGAGCCACCAACCCGTACTAAAGGCCACCACCTCTTTAGTATCGGTTCGTGGCACAAACTGGTACTACTAAATGTTCGCCACGAACCGGTACTAATGAGTGCCGCCCGCCTAGCCTTTGGAACCAGCTCACATTAATGTCGGCTCAAATACAAACCGGGACTAATGAGCTGAACATTAGGCCTTTTTTCTACTAGTGCATGTACTCCCTCCGTTTCGAATTAAGTGTCGGTGATTTAGTGCAAAGTGTCGCTCTAGAGCGGAGGGAGTACACATACATTGCAACGTTGTTGTTAGCTAGGTTGTCACGATCAATATGTATCGCCAGACTCCACGGAAAGGAGCGGAAAAAGAAAAGAAAAAAAAAAGTCAAGGCAGTGCGAATGCGTGCACGATTATCTGTTTCAACGGAAAGGAGGATAAATGATGAACTTCGAAAAGGAAAATTGGGAATTGCATTCCAGCACACGCTCCGTCCATGAATGCCCTGCGACCTGCGTCATCTATGGGCTAAAATTCCACATGCGTGCACACCAGCACACGCTCTCGATCATGCATGGCCAGCTGCTCACCGCCGTACCTCTCGACCTGATCTATGCCGCCAAGTTTGACCCCTCGATCGCATGACGAGCCTATATAAAGACGTGCACTCCCCACCGCTTCTGCCACACACACACACCACCACACTTGGAGCACAAGATAGCGGTTCGTTGCCACGCACGATGAGAGCGTTCGCGCTGTTTGCCGTGCTTGCCATGGCGGCCACCATGGCCGTCGCCGAGCAGTGCGGCTCCCAGGCCGGCGGGGCGACCTGCCCCAACTGCCTCTGCTGCAGCCGCTTCGGCTGGTGCGGCTCCACCTCGGACTACTGCGGCGACGGATGCCAGAGCCAGTGCTCCGGCTGCGGCGGCGGCACGCCCGTCACCCCCACACCCTCCGGCGGTGGCGGCGTGTCCTCCATCGTCTCCCGCGCCCTCTTCGACCGCATGCTGCTGCACCGCAACGACGGCGCCTGCCAGGCCAAGGGCTTCTACACCTACGACGCCTTCGTCGCGGCCGCCGGCGCCTTCCGGGGCTTCGGCACCACGGGCAGCACTGATACCCGGAAGCGCGAGGTGGCCGCCTTCCTGGCCCAGACCTCCCACGAGACCACCGGTGGGTGGGCGACGGCGCCGGACGGAGCCTTCGCATGGGGCTACTGCTTCAAGCAGGAACGTGGCGCCACCTCCAACTACTGCACCCCGAGCGCGCAATGGCCGTGCGCCCCAGGGAAGAGCTACTACGGCCGTGGGCCGATCCAGTTCTCCCACAACTACAACTACGGGCCGGCAGGCCGGGCCATTGGGGTCGATCTACTACGCAACCCAGACCTGGTGGCCACGGACCCGACGGTGTCGTTTAAGACGGCGATGTGGTTTTGGATGACGGCACAGGCGCCAAAGCCGTCGAGCCATGCTGTGATCACGGGCCAGTGGAGCCCATCAGGGACGGACCGGGCTGCAGGGAGGGTGCCCGGGTTTGGCGTCATAACCAACATTGTCAATGGCGGGATCGAGTGCGGGCATGGCCAGGACAGCCGAGTCGCCGATCGGATAGGGTTTTACAAGCGCTACTGCGACATCCTCGGCGTTGGCTACGGTGACAACCTCGACTGCTACAACCAGAGGCCCTTCGCTTAATTAATTAGTTATAAATATATAACCCCCAGGCAAACTACAATAAGAGCACCTCTCCTGTCTAGATGGGAAGTTGTAACTATGGTTACCTCTCATAAGGAACTCAATAAAAGCATATAGTATAGATGCTTTGGTATTGAGTTTTTACCAAAAGTATTGTCTCTTGCTTTCAAATGAGCACTAGATGCTTCTTAAAGAGTTCAATCATGGCAAACGAGATACATATAGGTTTAACTAGTTATGGTGCCTATGTTACTGAAGGATTTGGGGCAGATAAGATTCATCTAAAGTCGTCCAAATAATAGTGCCATCACGTAGCTGGTAAGATGGCACAATCGACAATTTTCCTACGGTGGTGTATATACTCTGTTAGAGTAGGCGGCATAGTATATGAATAGCTCCCTTCCCCTTCCCCTTGAGCATCCTCGCGGTTTTGTACGACTTTGTTCTTTGTCGGCATCCCCTAGTTCTGTGTTGGTGTTCGTGTTGGTTATGCGCATCTTAATTATGTAGAGACCATGTGTGGACTTGTTGTGCTTTTGTCCCCTTAACGCAATATTAGAAGTCAATAAAAAGCATCCTTTATAAATTTTTTCCTATTTAATCAACTTCATGGAGATTTCGCTTCGGCAGTCATCTTAAGTATCGCTCTTTTTTCATGGCCCCATACCCTTGTTCTTTTTGGAAAATTGCTGACTTAAACAATTTCTGGCATCATTGTTATTTACTTTGCTTAGTTTCTTTTATTTATCATACTTTAGTTTTTTTGTATTTCTTATACATCAAAAACAGCAAAAATATTTTTATTTCTGCATCAAAGAGAACTTTCATGGCAGGTTGCAGAAAAGTTGAAGATCTAGATGGTTGGTTTTTCAAAGTTTCAACAAATGTAGGGCTATGATTTCCATGTGGAAAGATGCAAACAACCAAATGTAACCAATTGCTCCAAATGTGCTGAATTGCAGGGGCAGTGGTGGAATATGGGCCCAATATCACTTGGGACTGGTCTTTTAGTTGTTCTTCAAACATGTTGAGCTTGGAGAAGGGGCTGATTGGGTGTTCACCTCAAACTAGCAAAAGGGCATTATCGATACAATATGCAATTGGGGCCTTTGACTGACTATAGGAATTGTGCAAGGCACATATACACCAACAAGAGTATGACCTACAAGGACAATTGATACCCCTTAAACGTAGCTTTGATTTTCGTAGTGTCGATGGTATAAACATATGAAATATACATTGTTTTATCACTTTATGGAGTACATACTAATAAAGCACTCGAGTGCTTGTTACTGTTTTCTAGTATTTTAGCTTTTAGAAAAGTGGTATTTTCAAGAAATCCAAAAAACCTTGAAAAGATATAGGTGTGATTTTAGTGAAGAAGAGTGTTGGGCCTGAGGTTGACTCAAAGAATTTCAGCCCCCCTTTGCCAAATTTTCCCAAATAATAAATTATTTAGAAAATGAAATAAAAGTCAAGACTAATATAATGTTCATTGTGCGAAAGTTTCCAATACTTATGCCAAACATATTTTCAAACTCCTGGAGATTACAAATCCAGCCCCTTTTGGCCAATTTTTTCAGAAAAGGAAGTATAGAAATATGGAAACAATTCTGTAAAACGAAGAATAATATACTGATAATTCTATGAAAGTTTGAGATATTTGCCTGAACAAATTAAAAAATAACCAGAACTTACAATTTTTGTCCAGAAAATAAAAGAATCCCGAAAAAGCTGAAATAATTTTGTAAACTCAATACTAATAATTATCTATACTCATTTTTGAAAAGTTTCAGATGTTTTCTCCAAACAGATTTTAAAATATCTTAAAATTCAATTTTCTCTCCTATTTTAGTCCATGTGTTGATGTTGATGCTGACTGGATGGTCAACGGGATCAAAATCCAGCCTGCTATAGCCTAAATCACGGGGAGGGGGTTTACAGAGTTCTGGGTGATTCTTAGCTGACAAACCGAATAGTTCGGAGTTTTAAGCTGACTTCTCTATATAGAATATATATTTTTTTGTGGGAAATTAAAAAATAATAGCTCCTGATTTGGATAGTTTCTTCATACGCAAGACATCCGAAATGAATCTTCAAATTCCCCGCACCTAGTTTTAATAAAAGAACGGCTTGAGCACCGGAGTACGGGTGGGTGGTGCGAATGCGGATGCGGTTCTCTGTCCATCTGTTTCAACGGATAAATGGTAAGCTTTGAAAAGGGAAATGGGGATTTGCGTTCCATGGACGTCCGTCCATGAATGCATTGCGTCGTCCATGGACTAAAATTCCACATGCGTGCATACTAGCACACGCTCTGGATCATACATGGCCAGCTGCTCACCGCTCTACCTCTCGACCGTATCTAAGCTGCCAAGATTGATCCGTCGATGGCATGCATGACGATGTCGCTGTGGAAGGAAGCTCACGAGAAGGTAGATGGATAGACACAGGTCGATCATGGCGATCGAGTAGTACGTGCGCGACACCCATATAAAGACGCGCACTCCCCACCGCTTCTCCCACAACACTATACCTGCACCAGATCATAGCGGTCAAGTACTCTGCTTCGTTGCCACGCACAATGAGATCGCTTGCGGTGGTGGCCGTGGTGGTAGCCACGGTGGCCATGGCCATCGGCACCGCGCGCGGCAGCGTGTCCTCCGTCGTCTCCCGCCAACAGTTTGACCGCATGCTGCTGCACCGCAACGACGCCGCCTGCCAGGCCAAGGGCTTCTACACCTACGACGCCTTCGTCGCCGCCGCGGGCGCCTTCCCGGGCTTCGGCACCACGGGCAACACCGACACGCAGAAGCGCGAGGTGGCCGCCTTCCTCGCCCAGACCTCCCACGAAACCACCGGCGGGTGGGCGACCGCGCCGGACGGGGCCTTCGCCTGGGGCTACTGCTTCAAGCAGGAACGTGGCGCCGCGGCCGACTACTGCACGCCGAGCGCACAGTGGCCGTGTGCCCCTGGGAAGCGATACTACGGCCGCGGGCCCATCCAGCTCTCCCACAACTACAACTACGGGCCTGCCGGTCGGGCCATCGGGGTCGATCTGCTGAGCAACCCGGACCTGGTGGCGACCGACCCCACAGTGTCGTTTAAGACGGCGATGTGGTTCTGGATGACTGCACAGGCGCCAAAGCCGTCGAGCCATGCTGTGATCACGGGCCAGTGGAGCCCCTCCGGGGCAGACCGGGCCGCAGGGCGGGTGCCCGGGTTTGGTGTGATCACCAACATCATCAACGGTGGGATTGAGTGCGGGCACGGGCAGGACAGCCGCGTCGCTGATCGGATCGGGTTTTACAAGCGCTACTGCGACATCCTCGGCGTTGGCTACGGCGACAACCTCGACTGCTACAACCAGAGACCCTTCGCTTAATTAGTTAGCTATGTCTAATCTTGGCCCTACGCAATATACAATAAGAGCGCCATCTCCTATCTACATGTTGTAAGATGTAACTATGGTTACCTTTTATGCGGAACATAACAAAGGCATCTCGTATGGATGCTTTGGTACCGAATCTTACCAACAATATCGGCTCTTCGTTTCATATGAACAGTTTGTGCATTTCAAAGAGTTTAGAAATAACAGTAGAGATACCTCTACGTTTGAGTAGGTATTGTGGCAGCCAGTGTTACTTTCGTGTTACTTTGTGCTTTTTTTTCAAATTTGAACTAAAACGACAACGAGAATTATAAAATGAAGGAAGTAACTTATTTCTTCTGGACCCTAATATCTGGCGAGCTTTGCTACATTCACGGGCAGTTACGGGGGGATTACGGGGCTGGGCGCCCAGCCCACCAGTTAAATCAGGGGGGAGGCGTTTAATTAGGGGAAAGAGATTAATTAAGCAAATTAAAACATGACAACTCAGCAGGTCCGTGATGTCCGTGAGGTGGGAGTCCGTGCGTGTAGCATTTTTGATATCTGGCGACTGATCACCATGGAGGAGAGTGGATGGAACGAATTCGTGGGTCTGCTCCCAGCGAACCCCTCCTCGATCGGTTCGCCAGGGGGGAGGGCCAGGGCGAACGGCCAAGGCCCAGTTTACAGTTTTACTTTTCTTTAAATGCCATGAACAAAGAAAACTATTTTCCTGATAAAAAACAGAGAAGGAACATAAAAATCTATAATTGCCATGAATATCGATAATAATAATAAATTCCATGCTACTTTATAAAAATGCCATGTTAATTTAATAAAATGCCATGAATTGTGTTTTGCTTTACTTGGCCTATTGTGCAAAAATCTATAAAAATTCATGTTAGTGAAAAGTAAAATTTCCATCCCAATAAAATAAATTTCCATCCTCTTACTAATAAAAAATGTCATCCTCTTGATAATTAAAATGCCATGCCCATAATAATTAAAATACCGGGCTCTCAAAAATAAAAGTGCCAACCTATTAAAAATAAAACTTTCATCCTCCTAATAATAAGAATGGCATGCTATTAGTCATAAAAAAGAGATGCTCTTAATCATACAATTGCCATCCTCTTGACAAAAAAATGCCATGTTATTAATTATTGAAAATCCATGCTCTTACTAATAAGAATGCCATCCTTTTAATAATTAAATGCCATGCTATTAATTATTAAAATGCCATGCTCTTAGTAATAAAACTGCCATGTGAGAAAGTAAAATTAGTGCCATGTAATAAAAAAATGCAATGTTATTCATAGCATTTTTTGGAAATTGTACATGACAATTTACAAGTTTAGAAAAAAAAGCCATGGATGGCATCCTATAAATATCAGCCACCAGATATTTAGTGCATTGTAATGAACTCTCTTATTGATCAATAAAGTCTGAGCATGTTTGCCCTTCAAATATCTGGTGGATGATTAAGCCGGATAATATTGAGCGTCTTTGGGTAAAAAACCAAACAATAATGTGCTGTTCCAGCCTTCAAAATACACAAATCACTAAATTTCAAGTTTTTTTAACCCAAAAATAGCTAACAAAATAGGTGCAATTTTTGGCTTCAATTAAAGGATACAAACAATAAAAATGTTACACATTTCTAAATCTGAAATTAAACCAAATATTGTACATTTATGCCAATACCCATCTGATATTTTTCTGCCACACCCATCTGTGCATTTATAAACCAAGAATTGTACATCAACAATTTCATAGAGTTTCTTGAACCAAACTAGGCAAACTGCACATTTCTTTTAAAAAAATTAAGCCCATTTAGATTTCAGTAAGTGCAACTATCCATTGACATATTTTTACTCGAAAAGTTACACGATTTTACAATGAGCAAAGTAATAAAGAAAAAAAAATTCTACTGACTACAAAAAAATTAATGTAACAAAAACAAATAATTCAAATTCTTTCAAACGCAAATACTCCCTCTGTTCACTTTTATAAGGCGTTGTAGACATTTCAGACAGCGTGCAAAACAGCTCGATTTCTGTTGTCTGAAACGACTTATAAAAGTGAACGGAGGGAGTACATAACTTATTTGGATTTAGACTTTTAGTAGATAAAGCATTATAGTCTAAGAATGGTCACGTGAAAAGAGACCGAATACAACCTTGACAGAATAATACTCCCTCTGTATCCAAATATAAGACATTTTTGACACTAAGCATGTTATATTTTGATACGGAGGGAGTAAGTACAAATAGAAACACAGAGAAGAGGTTGCACGGGAATCAGAACACAAATAAAAAGGCTTGCATGGTTCATAACCTAAACACACCATCATATATAAATCGAAGTTCGGTTTATTTTGTCTAATCTGTATGCAACAATTTGCATACAAATGGGAGGAATTATATGTGACCACAGTCCTTTACTTATTTTATTTGTACTAGGATTATATCCAAAAAGCACGCACGTCAAAATCCTTGACATCGCTGGGTGTGAGGTAGGATCGACCAGGCCAGTACGGCGCATAGCGGGATGTGAGGTATGACCGACCAGGCCAGAGCGGCGCGGCCACGAGCTCGCCGTTCCTGCCGTACCTGATGCGGCACATGGTCACGCGGAGCAGGCAGTCGTCGCCGTCGCCGTCGCCGTCGGCTTTGGAGCGGCTGGAGCTGACACCCTTGCGCAAGGCCCGCTCGACCAGGCAAAACGTGCCTCTGCCACCGGTGTGGAGGAGCACAGCACGCCCCGTACTCTTAAGCTTGGGCTCCAGGAACGTCAGCTTCTCTGCGGCCAGACTCCAGCGAGGCACCGGCGGCGGGCAGACTCCGTCGACCTGCATCTCCTTTTCCACCTCTTCATCCTCCTCCTCTTCTTCTTCATCTTCCTCTTCATCGGTCCCTTCATTATCCTCCTCTTCCTCCTCCTTCCTGAGGTCCGGGACGTCATAGGAGCAGAGGTGCTCGTGCTCGTCGTTGCGGTAGCCTTGGCCGTCGCGGGCAGCGTGGGTCTTCCCGACCCACGCGCCCAGGTCACCGTCGTAGTGCGCCTGGCCTTCGAACGGAAGGTACCAGGTGCCGTACTGCGTCCAGCACTCCCACTCGCTCTGCGTGTCCAGCGCGAAGGTCCCCAGCTGCCGCACGCTCCACCGCTCCGGATCCTTCTTGTCACCCTCTTGCTCCGGGTCCTCCTCCACGAAGCTGGTGCGGTAGTCGCCGGAGCGGCGCCTGACGGAGACGAAGATGGTCCGCCCGTCCGGATGCAGAGCGCACGCGGACACGTAGCTGTCCTTGTGGGGGGCGAAGGGCTCTGTGGGGCCGCGGCCGACCTCCCAGTGGGGCACGGCGTACTCGTCCAAGTTGAGCATGCTGCTGCTCTTGGAATCCAAGGTGTACAGGTTGTTGCCTGCGGCCACGGCGTGGTGGCAGCAACCATCTCCGTGCGGGGGGTCTCTGTTCCCAGTGCGCAGCGTCGCCGTCTCCGTGTCATACACGAGGGTTAGGCCGTCACCGTCGTCCGTGGTCACGACAACGTTGCTGCCCAGGGCGTGGAAGCCTGGGTTTGTGCCGATCGAGCGGGAGTCGAAGCGGAGGATCGGATCAGGGAGCCGCCGCGGCTCCACGCCACCGTCGTCGTCGCCGCCACCAACCAGCTCCTCCAAGCTGATCTTATGCAGGGAGAAACCATGCTTCCAGTCATCCAGAACCACGTACAGATGCCGCCGCCGCTGCTCCTGTTTCGCGCCGCAGCTGTTGCACAAGTGCGGCCCTGTTTCGGCGGACACCGGCGGCACCGGGGCGCTGTTTAATTTACCGGCGTCCACCGAGGCGTATGCACGCGATGTACCGCCCAGCACAAGGGAGGGCCGGTGTGCGGATGCAGGGCGCCGGAGAATGGAGAGAAGCGGCGGCAGAGATCGAGCGAGCCACATTGCGTGCGTGGCTTAGCGAGCTAGGGTTCTGGGTGAGGTTCGTTTGGGTTTATCCTCGTTTTATTAAGGGCATAGGTAAATGGCCTATATGTTAGCCCAACTTATTCAGTAATCCTGGCCCAAAAGTACTGCCTCGGTTAATTAAACTTTGATCATAAATCAGACCAACCAAATGATACCATAAATTAGACTAACCAAATGCACCTCAAAAAGGAAATTTAGACCAACCAAATTTAGATTATAGTAATATATGACAAAATTTATATCATTCAATTCGTATTCAAAAAGTTTTAAATAATATATGATCTTGAAGTCACAAAAAAAAACACTATAGGTCTAATTTATTGGAATGGAGGGACTATTTAAAGTCATGATCTGGACCTGGTCCTTGTCATCTTAGACTACAAAGTTTAGCAAAACCACATCACTTAAATTTTCAAAAGTTACGGAAAAAATCAGGCATATAAAGAGAGAAGTTCACTTTACAATACCGAACTATTCTGTTTGTTAAATTTGACCCAAAAAATTTCAGACCCTTCTGGTCAAAAAATTTCCAGCAATAAACATATCTAGAAATTTTGACATAATTCAAGAAAATCAAGACTAATATAATGGTCATTTGGGGAAATTTTCAAATGTTTATGCCAAACAAATTAAAAAATACCACAAAGTTACAATTTCAGACCCTTTTTTGGCTTTTTTTCAAAAAAAATATTATAAAATTTTGGATACAATTCTCTACAAATCAAGAATCGTATGCTGATCATTCTATGCAAGTTTGAGATATTTTGCCTGGACAGATTTAAAAAACCCTGAAATTGCAATTTTTTGTCCAAATTCTTCCAAGTAAAAAAACTATCCACAAAAAATTGAATTAATTTTGTGAACTAAAGACTAATATATTGATCATATTGTGAAAGTTTTAGTTGTTTTGGCCAGACAGATTTTAAAATATCCTAAAATTATTTAAAAAATCATGTCCTTTTTGTTAACTTTTTTCTGTCCTATTTTAGTCCATGTGCTGACGTCTTTGCTGATTGGGATGCTGACTGGGTGGTCAATGGGTCATAATCCTACATGCTCGCCAAAATCAGGGCCAGATATTTTTCCATAGTTCGGCGTTGATTCTTAGCCGATTTTAGAGTTGAGGCTTCGTTCTTGGACAAACCGAATAGTTGAGTGTTTTAAGTGGACTTCTCTATAGAAAATAGATAATATGAGACATAAAACATGAAGCAGGTTCCAAAATTCCTTCTACAAAACTATTGTCGGTTATTTCGCAACGAAGATCAAGCCATGGAACCTAGTCTATAATTTGAACAATTACAAATCAGATTCAACATAATAATAGCTAAAATTATGTGAAAATTTTGCCAGAAACTGTATTACATACATGAGCAATTATTCACATATTCGGACAGTATGTGTGACTTACACATCTAAGTGAGCCTACTAAGTCTGTACATATTAGCACATGGCCTATGTAACTTCCCAATGCGGAAGCCTAACAAGATATCCGATTCGAAATGTAGACTAATATCTTTTAGCAATAAGAACCCAGACTAAAGTTTGTTAAAAAAAAGACCAACCCGACTAGCTCGACTAGGTCACCCCAAAAAAGACTAGCTCGACTAGGTGAAACTATTGATTAATATTGTGTGAGTAACACTTGACGGTACACGAGATGTTGCAATGTGTCTCGGATTGGGGTGTTCACTTTGGGGGGAAAAAGTATACAGCTTTTTTTTTACTAGGGCACGGAGACAATAAGAGAAATTTGACTAAAATTCAGACACATACAATTATGTGGAAAAAATATAGATTATGATTGTGTGGGTAACACTTTGCTAGCTACCGCTAATTAAATGGGAATAATCACTTCGAATAAATTGTTCCTTGGCTATAGATAGTAACGAGGTAACTGTATTTCATGGACGCCGTGCATTTTCTTGGCTGTAGATAGTAACGAGGTAACTGTATTCCAAGGACGCCGTCCATGAATGCCTGCCCATGCGTCATCTATCTATTTTACTGTCATCCATGCATACAAAGTTACAAACACGCGCTCTCGATGAGCTCACCCCTCGGCCGGATCGGAGCCGCCAGGTTTGAATGCTGCCTAGTTCTTGCAGCGCGAGCGCGACACATATATATATAAACGTGACACTCCCCACCCCTTCTGGCACGTACACACACTTGCGCCAGCCAGCGGCCAACCGAGCTGTGTGTACGATGAGAGCGCTCGCGGTTGTCTCCCTGCTAGCCACGGCGGCCCTGGCCACCGCCTGCGCGCGCGCCGCACGGTGCGGTTCGCAGGCTGGCGGGGCGACCTGCCCGAACTGCCTCTGCTGCAGCCGCTTCGGCTGGTGCGGCTCTACCCCGGAGTACTGCGGCCACGGCTGCCAGAGCCAATGCTCTGGCTGCGGCACGCCCGACCCCTCCGGTGGTGGCGTTTCCTCCATCAT
>LR880972.1:1011465667-1011478674 GCA_904067115.1 Aegilops sharonensis | reverse complement strand
AGATTTAGTAGTAGTAGATGTTAATTTAGGGTTCATAGCTAGTACTAGATGTTGCTTAGTTAGTACTAGATTTTTAGTAGTAGTAGTGGTAGTTGAACTACTTTAGTTGTAGTTGAACTAGTTTAGTAAGTAAATTAATAAACTAGTTAAACTAGTTGAATTAATAGAACTAATGTATTTTTAGTAAGATAATTAATATAACTAGTTGAACTACTTTATTTTTAGAAAGAACTAGTTTTTTTTTCAATTTATAGTAAGTTTATATTTAGTAAGAACTAGTTGAATTAATAGAACTAGTTGAACATGTCATATTTGTTGTTATTTTTTTTAGTTTAAGCAATTATTCGGGATGTATTAGTGATAACTTACAGGGTTTTTTCTTTTGCAGAAATCAAGGAGCCTCTCCATCATCCCCGCCGTCGTCCCCGTCACCGACCCCCTCCGACCTCGAGGTGAGACCTGCCAAATCTCCATGTATATCTTGTGTTGCTCAAATAGGATATGTGGTTGCCCAAGTGGCCGGTCATGTTCAGGTTACACCTCCGAGTGGCCTATGTTTTGCTAGAGTGTTGATTAATTTCCGTTCCGGCAAATTTCAGGCGCTCGATATGTCCTTTTTTAGCAAAGGTCATGCCGGATTTTTCCGTGAATTCTGGCATGACTTGTGCTAGAACATGTAGGAAATATCGAGTGGCCTGGATTTTCTCAAAAAATAATGATCTAATTTAGGTTTTTTAGTACATATATTAACCTTTGAATTATGAATGTAGGAAATGTCGTACTCGAACGACGACAGTCTCCCGGGGGAGTGCAGCTGGTGCCACGACGATCGAGGTATGTTCGACAGGTTCATTGAGCTGGACGGAGATCGGCGCTTCAGCATTAAGCTCGAGGAGACCTTCCATGTTGAAACGGTACGCAACAACGACAAGTGTTTTTTTTCGTAATTAAGCATGACTTCAACTATTTCAACGTCTAATTTTCATCTTTTACAATTCGACTAGCTTATCCCATGCCATGCAAGACGATATGTCTTGGTGAGGATGGGTTTTGAAGACCATGAAAATTTTGAAACAAAGAAAATACACCTAAGGACCCATCATGATATGGATTTTGAAGTAAATCTGTGCAATGCTCAGAGCGTAACCCATTTTGGTTGCCAAAATTGGGAAGCACTTTGCAAAATGTATGAGTTTTATGAGGGTATGATTGTCACCATGGATCTTGGTGATCCTGACATCGAGCAAGACAATATGGACATTTGGGTCCTTGTTGATACGCTTCCGATTCTACTGCAATGTGAGTTTCTCAAACATAGTTATTAACTAATTTATATTGTTTATTTCAAAATAGTTGATAGCTTATTTCCATTGACAGCTTATTTTGATTCTGCAAAGAATGTGCGGAAGAAGGTAGACAAAACCCACTACACTGATGACTCCGAATTAACTTATAAGGAGAAAAGTCATCTGATCGCTTATTGTACTTATCTTGAGAATTACAATACCTATTATCGAACTCCTCCAAATTATGGTGAATACGTGCCACTAGTGCACGTGTTGAACCACGGTAACTTCTATGGAGATACCCTGGTAAGATTTTTTACTATTACGACATCCGTGCATCTTTTGCATACTTCTAAAACTAGTACATCATTGCTAACTATGAAATTATTACTATGTTTTTCAACAGAAAATCCCGATGGATTGTGTGCCTCATCTGATGTATCAGAATGGCCGCCTTGCCGTTTTGAACATACAGCTAGGTCAATCTAAGGAGCTCACCTGTGCATATCGGATTTCTAAAACCGGTGAACACATGCTAATCAAAGAATGGAAAAAATGTTTGTACATTCGCAAGGAGGTTCTTGGAAGTAACATTAAGAGAAATGCAAGAATTGGAGACAGGATAATCTCCATTCTCCATAATGGAGAGTCAGGGGCTATCTTGTTTTTTGCTATTTTACCTTAGAGAATATAGTAGGTCCTAAGAGAATGTAGTAGGTCCTATGAGGTACAATATGTTTATTATGTGGTACAATGTGTTAGAGTTGATGACGAGGAGTACTTGTGATTACGACTAGTGACCAATTTGCTATGTGATGTCTCATTGATGAAAACGATGATCTTGAGGAGGTGTTATATGACAATGATGTATTATGATGATAAGTTGTTAATGATATGATGATGATGATGATATTTATTATATCATTGGGTGAAAGAACCGCGGATTAGTTTCAAGTGGATGGACATCCATTTGAAACTAGTCCACGTTTTCTTTCACCCCGTGATGTAATAACTCATTATGATGTAAAAACAATCTCTAAATTCCTGTTGTATGAAAACTTGTGTAAAGATGTATGAATACAACATGAAATAAAAAAGTAGTAAAATATGAAATAATAGTAGTAGCGGGCAGGGAGAAGCGCTACTACTAATTACCAGTAGCGCTTCTCTGGGAGATCGCTACTACTAAGTCGATTTAGCAGTAGCGTGGGTTGACGCACGCTACTGCTAAGCTTTAGCTGTAGCACCGTATCAGTAGCGTTCCAGCCCGCGCTACTGATAGGCCTAAAATCCACGCTGCTGCTAGGCTTTTCCCTAGTAGTGAAAGGTTATATTCTGTGTTAGCATTTTCCAGAATACACCATAGCATTAATTAACTTAATTAAGGTTATGCCCTAGAGTGGTTAATAGGAACACATAATAGTATGGTTGGAAACTACACACTTTTCTGATCAAATTACATATACAAATTATTTTAATCCGAGTTATGATTGCAAAGTTGTAGTATGATCATGTTTGACATAGTCTCCCTAAATAATAAAGCCAATGATCTAAATGGACTAAAAATAGAGTGAACTGGGCCTACTCTAGCTGAACACGGAATACTAACCAACGCCTAGGCACGCGAGGCAGTGGATACAGAAGTTGGGCGAAATCCCAACAAAGGAAGGGCACTTAATGTTGGACCGTGAGTTACTTAAAGAAAAGAACACGGGCTATTTGATAAAATGTATGACAGACGTCGAAACGGATTGAAGCACTCCATACTTTACTAGTAGGCAGGTATAGATATAGATTCATCGTGCTATAGTTTCAAGCTTCTCTTTACAATTGTTGCCGCTTTTGAGAGTCAGCAATCGGTTGTGGAGCGAAACCAAAGGTGACAACACATCGATTTGGTTTCGGCAGCGGGAAGGTGCACGCATCCTTAGATGTGCTTTCTCGTGGCGCCAAAATTCCTACGTTCCCTCTGCCAACCTCTAAATAAGGAGGCCGGCCGTGGGGTGATTTTTGTAAAGCTGTCTAAAAATTATGCCGATGGAGAGTGGAATAGCGACTATGCTAAACCTACTTTTACTTTTAGAGGAACAAACTTTATGCAGGCTGTTACTATGGAGTTTAGGCCAATACAGCAACTCTTCTGGACTTGCTCTAATGCGGGTGAGCAGCATAAATTCGTGCGCAGCTAGCCAACTGATTATTCCTCGGCTCTCTCAACAGAAAAAGGATAAATAATTTAAAAGGAAACAGGAGGATATTATTCCATGGAAGTCCGTCCTTGAATGCCCTGCGTCATCTATGGGCTATATATCAACGTAAATTCCACATGCATGCATACAAGCAAACGCTCTCGATCAAGTCACCAGAAATGGCTAGCTGTTTGTTGCCGTACTCGGAACTAAGCCGCCAAGAAGGAAGGCAGTGAGGAGGAGACAAATCTGCTACCTAGTTCTTGCAGCGCAAAACATACTTATATAAAGACATGCACTCCCCACCACTTCTGGCACACACACACAACTACAGGTCTAAGTGTAATGCTATATAGTTGCTCCAGCAAGCGGCCAACTGTGCTTTGCCTCAAAAAAGAAAACAAAAACTGAGTTGTGCTGCGTTGCCACGTCATACGATGAGAGGGCTCGAGGTGGTGGCCGTGCTAGCCATGGCAGCCATGGCCATCGGCACCGTGCGCGCTGCGCAGTGCGGCTCCCAGGCTGGCGGGGCGACCTGCCCCAACTGCCTCTGCTGCAGCCGCTATGGCTGGTGCGGCTCCACCCCGGAATACTGCGGTGACGGCTGCCAGAGCCAGTGCTCTGGCTGTGGCGGCGGTGTCACGCCCGTCACGCCCAATCCCATTGGTGGTGGCGTGTCCTCCGTTATCTCCCGCTCTCTATTCAACCAAATGCTACTCCACCGAAATGACCCGGGATGCCACGCTAGGGGCTTCTATACCTATGATGCCTTCATCGCAGCCGCCGCCGCCTTTCCTGGCTTCGGCACCACAGGCGGCACCGCCACCCGGAAGCGTGAGGTGGCCGCCTTCCTAGCGCAAACTTCTCATGAGACCACTGGCGAGTGGCCCACAGCCCCGGACGGGCCCTACGCATGGGGCTACTGCTTCAAGCAGGAGCAGAATCCCACCTCCAACTATTGCACCCCAAGCACGCAGTGGCCATGTGCACCTGGAAAGAGCTACTATGGCCGCGGGCCCATCCAGCTATCTCACAACTACAACTACGGGCAAGCAGGCCGGGCCATCGGGGCCGACCTATTGGGCAACCCAAACTTGGTGGCCACAAACCCGACCGTGTCGTTCAAAACTGCCATCTGGTTTTGGATGACGGCGCAACCGCCCAAGCCCTCGAGCCATGCAGTGATCACCGGACAATGGAAACCGTCGGCAGCAGACAGGGCCGCGGGGCGGGTGCCCGGATTTGGCGTGATCACCAACATTGTGAATGGCGGGATTGAGTGCGGGCACGGGCATGATAATCGTGTTGCCGATCGAATTGGGTTCTATAAACGCTACTGCAACATCTTTGGTATCGGCTACGGAGGCAACCTCGACTGCTACAAGCAGAGCCCCTTCGCTTAGTAATTAGTTATAATGTACTTGTGTAATTTTATTTTTCATTAAATAAATTTCAGACATGTAATCCTAATATAAGATAATTCGTGACTGTTACCCCGTCCATCCTATAGACAACGATTAGGAAACACATGCATGGTGTGTCGTTGCCACTGGCCAGTAGACACGATTAATTGCAGGTTGTCGTTGTTTTCTAGGAACGACATGCCTCATCTATCCAAGCCTCGCAGCACACTGCCGCAGGCCAGTCGTTCGGTCGTCCCTACCCTAGCGTAAACAGGCCGCGTCCGCGAGGGCGCCAGGGCCGCCGTGCCTCAGCACCCTGGCTAGCTTGGCCAACTCGGTCTTCAATTTCTTTTCTTAAAAAAAATAACTCGGTCTTTTGGTATATCCCTCAAACAAAAACCTCGGTCTTCGGTTAGCTTTTTATTATAATGAGAATCGGTCTTTAGATAGCTGAGAGCAATTAGTTGACGAACGCTCCTTTAGGAGACTAACAATCACTTAGGGACCACCTAAGGGGTAGGGCGTGATAGGCGTGCCGCCGCAGCCAGAGCAATGGCTCTCGCAAGTCGCAACCATCGCTAGTATTCCGGTGGGAGCCGCACCAGCCGAACGGGCTGCAGCAGAGGCAGTTTGGGCAGGTCGCCCCGCCAGCCTGCGAGCCGCACTGCGCAGCGCGCACACATGCGATAACCATGGCCGCCGTGGCTAGCATGGCTACCACCGCGAGCGCTCTCATCGTATGACGTGGCAACTGTAGCGTTGCACTTACAGTTCTAATGGTGTTTTTGTGCCAGAAACCATGGGGAGTTCACGTATTTATATACCTTTCTCGCTGAAAAAACAAGGTAGCAGATTTGTCTCCTCCTCACTGCCTTCTTCCTTGGAGCCTTAGATTAAAAAAAAAACTTTTGCGGAAGGCTTAGATCTTAGATCAAACTTGGCGGCTTAGATCCGAGTACAGCAGGAAACAGCTAGCCATGTTTGGTGACTTGATCGAGAGCATTTGCTTGTATGCATGCATGTGGAATTTACGTTGATATATATATGTGACGCAGGGCATTCAAGGACGGATGCCATGGAATACAATTCTCCTGTTTCGTATAAAAAAACATCATTTTCTGTTGACAGAACCGAGGATCAGTCAATTGGCTAGCTGTGCAAGAATCTGCGCTGTCTACCCGCGTTAGAGCAATACTAGCTAATCGGCCTGAACTCTATAATTACATGTAGTATAACATTTTTTCTTTAAAAACTAGGTCTATCTTATTCGCTATTCGACACCTGATTGGCGTAATTTTTAGAGGGTGCTACAAAAATCACATGTGACAACCATATTTAGAGAAAAAAAATTTGACTCTGCTGCTCCTCACATTGATGTGTCGCTGCTGTTTGCTGTCACCTCCGGCCCCTGGACCGCCGACATTTGGCACCGCTTGCCACCGCTGACCCATTGCTGACCCTACCATACCTTTCTTCAGACCGTGCCTGCTTCTCGATCACCGCTAACCAACGTCGTGGCGGAACCAGGGGAGCTGGATGACGGCATGAATCTGCCGACGTCCCTCTCTTCCTCGTCTTGCTGAGGAGGCCATCGTCACGTCGACCATCTTTCATCACCAACTCCATCTTCCATGCCGGCTTTGTCAAATCACATGCACACGAGCTCAAGGTGGTCAACGGCTCGCCCCAAGCCATATTTGTCTCAAACTTATTCATGTTTACTAGTCTAGCACCTCGTAGATTTGTGTAGGTGGAATAGGGATCACAATTTGTGTAGATCATGGTCATCTTCGAACAACTTGAATATTGAATTAGCAATCCAAACAATTCAAAAAAAATGAATATTGAATTGTTCAATGACGAAGAGGATGATATTTTATTGATGATTGTTCAAAGGATGTTGAGAAGTGGGACGAACATGATGCATGCAGGGTGGTAGCCATGGTGGTATGATGTTTCACCGGAATAGGGTAGTAGGCCATGATCTGCTCATCCCAAATTATGTTATGTTGATGGCCGATTAGCTAAGAGTATGACAATGTTGGCCGAACTGTCTGACCTCGTAAGGACCCAGACCGCATTAAGTAACTTCTTGAGGCATAGCGGAAGATTGAAGATCAAGCCTCGCATGATTAGCTCCATGAAGATCTCATTAAGCATCAGTGACAACTACATGGACAACACAATTCTTTAATTCATGATTATCTGTTTACTAAAATTATTTGTTCCATTGGATATATATTGTATTCAAACTATTTGTTTGTTTAAATAAGCTAGCTGGGATGTGTAATTGTGTTGAACTGTTTGTTGTTGAAACATGAACAGTTTGAATTATATATATGCGGGAGGAGGACGCTGTCTGGCATCATGGTGATGTCGATGGCAGAGTAACCTGACAAGGTTGATGCCTCAATATCTGCTCTGAAAACGAACCTGTGGAATGATGGCGGCGAAGACACATGTGAGTCCGTCAGACCGGTTTGTGCCTCAGACACGGTATGTGGCTCGGCTGGAGCTTCCGGCTTTTAATGATAGGCTTAGGTGAGTGGTCTGGATATTTGGCCCAGCTAGCACCCCTTCATCATATGGATAGGAGTAATGGAATGTTGCCAAGATGTCGGTTTCAGACATATTGTTATATTACTTTGTAAGGTCCTCGAGAATAATCAATAAAGTGGCCGCATGCATCTCCCAGATGCAGAGGCCGGGGTCATCCTCTTTTAGAAAAAAACAAAAAATAACTATTAGCAGCATAAATTTTATTTCAGAAATTTTGTTTAGTGCGATGTCTAGAACACAGAAGAACATGGCTATAACTGGCTTGCACACCTTGTCCTTGATGTGCTCTTCTCTCCTCAGTCTTCTCTTTACATACTCGCTGGTCCATGATTAGATGGCGAAGACAGAGCCCCTGATGGATGCGGTGTAGAGCAACCCGTGTCGCCATTCTCGGCCTGCTTTAGGCGACGGTCCTCCAAGACGGCAGGGAGGATGACCTGTTCGTCATCCGCGGGAACATGCAAGAGTCCTTAGATGCCCGCGACTCAGAGAGGCGTGCGAGTGCTCGACGTCTGCCTGCGCTATGCCATGGCCATCGTCAGCGCGCGTGCATGTTGGTCGCTCGCTTGCGCCACACATTCACCATCATTGGGCTGCGCGAGGCGGCAATCCTCCGAACGGCATGGCTGACGCTGACGCCGTGGAGTCCATTGGCGAGCTCGCCGTCGCCCTCCGCGGGCACGCCATCGTGCGGGTGGATGCCGTTGTCTGCGAGCGTGTAGTTGCCTGGGATGCCGCCTTCAGCGAGCATGCTGTCCTCCGCAAGCAAGCTATCTGTCTTCCCAGTTCCTACAAGCGGATATCTTCCATGACCATGAGCATGACGGGTATGAGAAGAGGCGAATGAAGATGTAAAGCGAAGAGGAAGGAGGAGGAGGACAGTCGGAAAGAGACCTTTTACGGCGCATCAGATCAATATCGGCCGTTCATTTTTCAGTTGGACGGCCCAGATATGGAAATACAACAACAGATTTCTGGTAGTATATTTTGCGTTTAGGGGTAGTTTCTGTAGTTCACTATTTAATGTAAATCCGGGCATAACAACAAGTCAAGGGCATTACTGGAATTTAACATAATCATTTGTTTTCTCTTTTTTCTTGAGCACTAATCATTTGTTTTCTCAACTGTCGCCCGCACTCTGACGGCCCACGCACACAACCTCAAATGAAAGGAAAAGGGCGACCGTTGGCGGCGATATGGCTGAGAGGACGACAATGAAGCACGGTCGCCGTGAGGGCCTTCCGTGCAGTATTTGCTAGCGGTATGGTTTGGCGCCCCGCCGTACCCGGACGAGCCCACACCGCAGGCGGCGCTCCTCCCCGGTGTCCTAGGCGGCTGTGGTCGTCGGCTAGATGTCCCCGCCGTTCTTGTTCCCCTCCTAACCTGCAGTATGTGGAGCGGGTCGCTGAGGGGAGGACTAAGGCGAGACGTCGCCGGCATGCCCCGTCACCGTCAAGGCCCTACGCGCCGCCGACCAGTGCCGTACAGATCTGTCGCGGACGCTGCAGGTACTCGCATCCGATCCATCGATCCATTGGCCCCCATTTTCAGGAAGAGGTTGGCCTAACCTTGGGCTCTCCCTCGTCTCTGGCCCAGGCACCGCAACTTGCTAGCTGTGTGTGTAGTGTGTAAAATGAGGCTAGCCACCCATGCTTTTGTCTGAACTAGTGGTTGGGGCGCACCCTTGGTGCGCCGCCTGAGAGGAAGCAAGGGCGATGCCTGGTGGGGTGCACCCCTTTCACTTTCCTATTTGCAATATATGTACTTGCATAATCGACAATTTTCTTTTTCCATTAATAATATTACATGCATGGTAGCATTGTCACTGTATCAACAGATTAGTTACAAATACGAGTGCACAACATCTCAATGGACGATTAACTTTGTTCTTCAGAACCCAAAACTGAATCGCAATCATCTAAACATGGAGACTTGCAGTCTAACCACTGAGCCTTCTCTTTGATTCAAAGATGTAAGCGCCGGCGATGACGACAACTGCAACTGGGAAGACAATGATAGTTCTTATGACAGCCCTCTTGGCTTTGTCTCTGCATGTCCACATCAGTAAAGTAGAGCTTGGAAAGCTTCTTGTGCGACTTCGCGTAGTCCCTGAAGAACGCGTCCTGCCAACGTATCCAACAAGCTAATGAAGATGAATTCAACTCTTCTTTACCTTTGCGTATAATTCAACTAAGGGATGGAAAGCTCGATCCTCCACGAGAACCTTGTCTGTAAGCAGCTTCATGAGTCCATTGGAGTCCCCTTTTAGAAGCTCATTGCAGCATATACAAAAGATGAAGTCCAGTGATGTACAACTTCATAATGTTGCATTGACGACATCACAGCTATATATAATCTTTAGCCAATGTGTTGCAATCTACAACCGCGGCGATTAAGCTTACATGAAGTAGGAGTTATCAAACTTCAGAGGATCTTTTGTCGAAGTGTAGTCGAATCCCGAGCTATCCGGAGGAGCTTTTCTCCTAAAACTGTACAATGCAGATCAAGGGTTTAACTTATGATTGAGGAACAATGATCTGAATACGACAATAAGGCGTTGTGGCATTACGAGTATGTCCACCCAAGAGTGCTTCTATGTCCTTGTTGGTTAAGTCCATTCAGTAGATGAAATCCCTAAGGTGTGAAGCACCTGGTCAGATGATAACATATGCACTGAATTATTATTTACTTCCCACAACTGAACTATCATTAGCTGAAAACAGGAAAAAAATGTGCATGAACTGAAAAAGCATTAGCTCACGTTCCAGCTCAAGCCAAATGTTCTTCTCTACGCTCCTTTTCTCCATCATGCAATAGGCTGTACTGTTGATCTATCTCCTCTCTAGAATTTTCAAATCTGCTAGGAACAAGTTCTAAACAAAATATTCAGAGAAAAAGACAGTTAGACAGGAACATAGCACCGTCCTTTCTAGTTTCTACAGACTCTGGTTTTAACAAACAAGCTGAGTAACTTATAAAATTGCTATCTTTGCCCAGAATAATCACTGTCATACCAATAAAACAGAACAAACTATTAATTGAAGCATCAATACATCCTATCAGGAGGTGCACAACCTACTTACTCATCTGCTACTTCAGTACAGACATGTTCTTCTGCAACAGTAGCTACATCTTCTGACTCTTGTTTCTCAGATGGAGCAGCTTGGTTGTTCTTACCATGCATTGCCTACAAGCCGTCAAAATCAATTAGCCCAATGCAAACAAGCAGCAATATATGCATAAATGTGGGAGAACCCCAGAGTTCTTCCACATAAAAAGTAAAGGAGCAAATTTAATCGATCTATTCAACCAGAGCAATTCATCCGAAAGGGACCGTTACAATTATGTTGTACATACTACTACACAGCAAATTATGTTGTACATAATTTGCACGAAAAACTACATCTAATTCATGAAACAAAAAGGGACCGTTACAATTATGTTGTACATACTACTACACAGCAGCGAACAAATTCGACAGAGCAATTCATCCGACCCCAACACAGCCCTAGCACCCCCTCCACCTATTGGTTCCAGGAATCCTGAAAAGTAAAAAAAAAATCTAGGGCATTTGACTCAACATGGAAAAGAAAGACTCATACGGAAAAGAAAACAACAAAAATGAGTAAACACAAGTCCTATTACGGTCCATCTATCTCACCTCAAAAAGTGAAAAGGAAAGTGAATTATCATCTGGACCAGTGCCGTACAGATCTGTCGCGGACGCTGCAGGTACTCGCATCCGACCCATCGATCCATTGGCCCCCATTTTCAGGAAGAGGTTGGCCTAACCTTGGGCTCTCCCTCGTCTCTGGCCCAGGCACCGCAACTTGCTAGCTGTGTGTGTAGTGTGTAAAATGAGGCTAGCCACCCATGCTTTTGTCTGAATTTGCTTGAGAGTGTTGCTCACTACAGACAAGTAGGAGTATATATATGTGGAGTATATAGATTAACAGGTATACAGACCGTGTCACGTGGCTAGCATTAATTCTCAAAGCAATGATAAGATGATTCCATAGCATTTTACCTATAAAATTTATGCATTTTAGCTGTGATGAAAACTTTAAATTTGGTAATGGAAAAGCTAGCATGAATCGCTCATTCTGAAATTAGACCGAGGCTTATTTAGTTTAGTTCATTTTTTTAAAAGGAGGATGTATCGCTGTCATCTGCATCTGGACGATGCATGCAGCCATATTATTAATTGTTCACAAAGACCATACAAAGTGATACATCAATAAGCCTGAAGCCATCATCTTGGCAACATCGTTACTACTCCTATTCCCTTGATGAAGGCGTGCCGAATGTCCAGGCCTAATACCAAACAGACATCGCACCAAAGCCAAACATCTAAAGCGGGATGTCCCATCCAAGCCACTACCTGGATTTGGTCCCACACCGGTCTGGCACACTCCCAGTGAGCACCGCACGCTGCAAGGGCCGTCACCTCCATCATCCCTCGGTCCCTCATCAGAGCATAGCTGAAGCACCGACCTTGCCAGGCCTCTCTGCCATCAACGCCACCATGACGTCAGACAACTTCCTCCTCCTGCGTGAGTCCATCTCCGCGCATCAGACGCCGAGTCTCTGTTGGGGAACGTAGTAATTTCAAAAAATTTCCTACGATCACGCAAGACCATGGTGATGGCATAGCAACGAGAGGGGAGAGTGTCCGTCCACGTACCCTCGTAGACCGAAAGCGGAAGCGTTATAACAACGCGGTTGATGTAGTCGTACGTCTTCACGATCCGACCGATCCAAGCACCGAACGTACGGCACCTCCGAGTTCTGCACACGTTCAGCTCGATGACGATCCCCGGACTCCGATCCAGCAAAGTGTCGGGGATGAGTTCCGTCAGCACGACGGCGTGGTGACGATGTTGATGCTCCACCGACGCAGGGCTTCGCCTAAGCTCCGCGATGAAATGACTTCTCCGGCGCAGGGCTTCGCCTAAGCTCCGCGACGATATGACCGAAGTGGAATATGGTGGAAGGGGGCACCGCACACGGCTAAGGAAAGATCCGTAGATCAACTTGTGTGTCATGGGGTGCCCCCTGCCCCCGTATATAAAGGAGACAAGGGGGAGGTGGCCGGCCAAGGGGGAGGCGCACCAAGGAGGAGTCCTACTCCCACCGGGAGTAGGACTCCCCCCCCTTCTCCTAGTTGGAGTAGGATTGGGGAGGGGGAAAGAGGGAAGGGGCGCCGCCCCCCTTCTCCTTGTCCTATTCGGACCAGAGGGGGGAGGGGGGCGCGCAGCCCACCTGGCCGGCCCTTCTCCTTCTCCCTTGAGGCCCATGAAGGCCCATATACCCCCCGGGGGGTTCCGGTAACCCCCCGGTGTTCCGGTAACATCCTGTTTTCACTCGGAACCATTCCGAAGTCCAAACATAGGCTTCCAATATATCAATCTTTATGTCTCGACCATTTCGAGACTCTTCGTCATGTCCGTGATCACATCCGGGACTCCGAACAAACTTCGGTGCATCAATACTTATAAACTCATAATGAACTGTCATCGAAACGTTAAGCGTGCGGACCCTACGGGTTCGAGAACTATGTAGACATGACC
>LR880972.1:1011428810-1011443217 GCA_904067115.1 Aegilops sharonensis | reverse complement strand
GAACCCCGTTAAACATTTTCAAAATCCTCAAAAACCTAACAGAAAAAAAGTTACGGGGCTTTTAATATCTAGAGTGGAAAAAATCAAAAAAATTTCAAACTGTGGTCAAACAATGGTCAAACCATGGTCAAACTAATTATTCTAGAATATTAAAGTTACTAAATAATTTGTTCAATTATTTTGAATTTTGGTCAAATCTGGTCAAACTGTGGTCAAACTGTGGTCAAACTATGGTCAAACCATGGTCAGACTAATTATTCAAGTTAACTATTGTTTTCTAAATAATTATTGTTTTTGAAAACAATAGTTTGAAACTCAAACAGTAAAATGTGTCAATTCATGCTCAAGCAAAATTCCTAAGGGTTAATAGGATTGACATCTTACTATTGTCAGGAAAACAACAAGTGCAGACTTGGAAACGAGGGAGAATAGAACCCGGAAGTTAAGCGTGCTCAGGCTGGGGGAGTGGGAGGATGGGTGACCGTTCGGGAAGTTAGGTGATTTGGAATGATGAGGGTGATTAAAGAAGAGGATAAATTGAGCAGTGATGAGGGGTGCTGATTAGAGATTAGGGGTTAAAATAATTCAGAAATTTGAAAATAAAAAATTATTCAAAAAAATTTCAAAAAAAAATATCAAAAAAAATTCCAAAAAAAAAATCATAAAATTTCCATTAGTCCCGGCTGGTGTTACCAACCGGGACTAAAGGTGGAGCCCCACGTGGTCGCGGCCTTTAGTCCCGGTTCTGGATTGAACCGGGACTAAAGGGGGGAGGCATTAGTACCGACCCTTTAGTCCCGGTTCACCAACCGGGACTAAAGGCCCTTACCAACCGGAACAATAGGCCCTTTTTCTACTAGTGGAGAGCCCACGGTTTGCGAAACCTTACGTCTTGTACTCCATTGGCAAGTTGGTTTGACCAAGGACACTACCCTATATTGATCCCAAATATTTGAGAATTGTTGTAGACATACATACTATAAACTCCATAAATTATTCTAAACTATCTCTCGATCACTTAATGTCCATAAATTATGCTAAACTATCTCTCGACCACTTAAGTGTGAGAATGTTTGTGAATGGTGCCGGGAACTTGGAGGGGAATCTCCCACTACTACAGGTAGTACGAACTCATTATTTCCTATGATATTATTTTTAGTTCGTCACTTATATATTATTTTTATTCTCTTGCAGACTTGGTTCTGCGAGAAATTCAGAGTCGATCTGATGAGGACATCAATACCATTGTTACACCCACAGCCCCTACTGCTACATATACTGGACCAATTACTAGAGCTCGCGCACGCCAATTAAATTATCATGTACTTTCGTTTCTTGGTAATGATTCTAATGTTCATGAGAATATGATGCTGCCTAAATTGGATACATTTGTTTTGCTTACAAATGAAGGCCCTAGCTTGGAGAAGGATGGACATTGGAGCAAGAACAAGCATGGAGATAATGCCATGCGCAAGGGGAACAAGAACGGAGTTACAAGTGATGATTTCAGGACTTTGAAGCCACCATAATGGATGCATGAAGCCTTGGACGAAATATACAAGATGCTACTTCATAAAAGTCGTCCCGAGGCTATTCTAGGTGCTGCGTCACCTTATTAGTGGGTCAGGCCCTTGTAATTTCGAAATACACAAGTATAGGCTATTTTTAGAGTCCGTATGTGTGGGGAAACAAGAGATAGGGTTGATTTCGGACCCCTCCATCAAGGGCCACGAAATTCCCCCCCTCTTCCTCCATATATACAGCCCTTAGGGCACCGTTTAGACCTTGGGTTTTGTTTAGATTAAAAGTTCGCCATAGCTGCAGCTTCGCGTACTTCGTTTGTGTTCAACGACCAGACAAAGGCGTCACAGAACCCCACCTTGATCAATAAAGCTTTCATCTTATATTCGCAATATCCAGATTGCAATCTCAGTTTCTTGCTTGTTCTTCGTTTGCTCGCAGGAAACAGGCCCTCGTGGTCAGGTTAATCGTGCTCCGGCGTGGTCAATAACCCTCGGAAGTTGGTTTAGCGATTGCTAAGGCGCGACGTCTCGCACGTTCGTAGTCGGATCGTCAAGGTCGACTCCCACAGAAACGATAGCCACCATCTCATCGAAACATCGGGACACCTTTGCCTCTATCACGATCATATTGATCGTACCATTTCCTATCTTCAATGAGATAAACCGTTATCCAATACTAGAACGAAGCAAAAATTCTAACTATCTTCATGTCAGAAAACGTATGCTGACCATTTATTGTTTTAACGTGCAAATTAGAAAACCTCAAAAAATGTTGCCGCTAGTACAAATGAATTGCCAAGGTGAGTCTACAGCAACCCCAGCAAGAACCTTGACGCAGGATTTGAGGTATGAGTTCCATGTTGGTAAAATATTTTTTGCGTTAACCATACCGCTAACTTGTCCCCCACAAAAGAAAAACAGAGAGAGATGACGTTGCAGACTCATTTGGGAAGCGTTTTAGGTGTGATGACAGCAAGACCTGACTGTCCGAATCTGGGGTCAGCGTCACATGTATGAAACAAATTGCTAACAAAGGTTTTATTCAACCATATTCTAACTTGATGNTTGGTTTAGCGATTGCTAAGGCGCGACGTCTCGCACGTTCGTAGTCGGATCGTCAAGGTCGACTCCCACAGAAACGATAGCCACCATCTCATCGAAACATCGGGACACCTTTGCCTCTATCACGATCATATTGATCGTACCATTTCCTATCTTCAATGAGATAAACCGTTATCCAATACTAGAACGAAGCAAAAATTCTAACTATCTTCATGTCAGAAAACGTATGCTGACCATTTATTGTTTTAACGTGCAAATTAGAAAACCTCAAAAAATGTTGCCGCTAGTACAAATGAATTGCCAAGGTGAGTCTACAGCAACCCCAGCAAGAACCTTGACGCAGGATTTGAGGTATGAGTTCCATGTTGGTAAAATATTTTTTGCGTTAACCATACCGCTAACTTGTCCCCCACAAAAGAAAAACAGAGAGAGATGACGTTGCAGACTCATTTGGGAAGCGTTTTAGGTGTGATGACAGCAAGACCTGACTGTCCGAATCTGGGGTCAGCGTCACATGTATGAAACAAATTGCTAACAAAGGTTTTATTCAACCATATTCTAACTTGATGATAATATTGCAGAAGGTGAAGTAAACATATGTGGACCATGTACGTGCAAAGTTTATTTTCAGTGACAAGCCAAAAGAAAAGAGAATTATTGTGAACAAAAAATTAAGCTAATCATTCAGGCTGTTTGTTTGGCTATCTGCGGTCTGGTTTTAATTTGCATGCATGTTCCCTTTCTATCTTCAATATGTATATCCTAAGTAAGGGTAGGCTAAGAATATGCATGCATGTTATTTTTCTATCTTCAATATGTATATCATAAATAAGAGTAGACTAAGAATAAGCACAAAGATTTGTATGATGTGTGATGCTGATCTACCCGAGTTGATATACAGATTGAATCAATCAGATTTGTATACCTTCTTTATCGACGAATGTGGGGGCTTCGGCGCACCTGACTTTGTCGATGAAGGTGGGGGCTTCGGTGCACCTGACTTCGACTACTTTTTGGTTGACTGTGCCAGCATCGTGGACGGAGCAGGATGATAGGAAGACATGACGATGGGGATGGCGATGGCGACATTCGTTGGTTCTGCTCAAGGTTCAAGGATGGGATTCAAGGAGGAAGGCTGGGTTGTGGTGAGGTTTAGGTCGATGCGTAGCATATATAAAGGTTGCGTATTCAAGGAGGAAGGCTGGGTTGTGGTGAGGTTTAGGTCGATGCGTAATAGCATATATAAAGGCTGCGTACACGATCGTGAGGTTAATCAAGTAATTTGTTTCTTGCCGAAGAGTTAAACCCGTGTTTTGTTTCTTGTTGATGGGATTTGCCGTAACTTTATAGAATCCTCCAAAATCTACCTGTCGAAAATCTTGTGTATATCTTGTGCGTCTAATCTCTTGCATGCAAAATCTTGTGCTCTAATTCTTTCCTTCCGTTAAAAGCAACGCTAACGATAGCTACTACTTTTCTGGGAAAAAAATTGCCAATCGGTTATCTATTTCTGTTAGACCTCGTATGTATATCATTTATCTCCCCCACAAAGGGGCCCCACCTCCTTTCCAATCACGCTGTCAGATAATGCGTTCGCTCCACATATTGTGTACGAAGAATAAAGTTCTCACATAGGAGTACTTGTGTTGCCTTCATTAAAAATTGCCATGGTCCCATTAATTGGGCCCATTTAACAGATGCCCGGACCCACAAAGCCTAACTACGAGCTAGTATGAGTCCTCCGGACCCACATGTGCCAGCCCGGCTGGTCCGGACCCACAGGTGCCAGTACGGCCGGTGCCAAACCACAAGTGCTAGTACGGCTGCTCCAACCCATAAGAGCATCTCCAGCCGTTGGCCTTCCAGGAGGGGCTAAAAATTGCCCCCTCGAGGCGCAGCGGCGCTAATCGGCGCGCTGGGGCGTGATCCCCCCAATCGCGACGCCCACGTTTGTTTTGAAAAGGTTGAATACGGCGCAAACACGGCTCAAATTTAACGCAAACATCGGCGAGTTCGTTCAAATTTAAACATATTTTTAAAAAAGAAAAAAACTACTAGGGGCTGCCCCTCGCCGTTTCCATCGCCGCTCCTCGCCGCCCGCCGCCCTCCCTTCTAGTTCTACATGCCGAGGAGGCTGTAGAACCGCGTGTAGTCGCCGCCGCCGCCGCCGTCGTCGTCGTCGTCGTCGCCGCCGCCTCCGCCGCCACCGTCCCTGCTGCATCCCTCCCCCGGTTGGCGCGGCGGGTTGGACGGTCCGGGGGCGTCCTCGTCGTCGTCGCTGTCGAGGATCACGATGTCGTGCTAAACCTCGCGCCCACGCTTGCAGGCTTCTATCTCCTCCAAGGCCCGGCGCTGCCGGACCATCTCGTCGCGGAGGTAGTCGTCCCGCGCCCACTGCATGGTGTCCGCGTCGGAGAAGCCGCGCCGGGCTATCTCCTCGTACTCCGTGGGGAGGCCGGGCTCCGGCTTGGGCTCGACGAGGACGAAGCGGCCGGAGGGGGGTGGAGTCGCCGATGCGGACGCCTGAGCTGCGGGTGCGCGCGCTGACAGGCGTGTCCTGGGGCTCCGGCTTGACGGGGAGGAGGCAGGGAGAGCCCGACGAGCGGCCGGACGAGGAGGAGGACGCCCCGGGCCACTGCATGCGCCTCGGCGTCGAGGAGCTCCCACGGCGGCGTGAGAAGGACGGGGGAGCGGGGTACTCGAGGCGCGGCGTGTTGCCGCCCTCGATCTACTCGAGGACGGCCTCCAACGTGCGGCCGGGCACGCCCCACCACCGGCGCCGGCCCTCGGAGTTGAGCCTGCCGGAGGGCACGACGCTATTCGTCGCCTTGAGCTGCTCGGCGTGGCGGCGGTGGAAGTAGGGCTCCCAGAGCGGGCTGTCGGGGGTGTACCGCGGGCCTTCCCTCGCCGCCCGCGGCAGGGACGCGTGGATACGTGCGATCTCCGCACGCCGCCCCGCCCCGGTGGGTGGTGGTAGCACCGGCACGCCGCCGGCGCTGATCCTCCACGACCCGGGCACCCGCATGTTCGGCGGGGCCGGGTAATCGGCCTCGTAAAGGAGGCGAGCCTCGTCCTCGTGAAGATGGCGGGGCCCGAAGCCATTCGCCGCCGCGCCGTCGCCTGGGAAGCGCTCGGCCATTCTTCTGAACTCGAGACGGCAAGAGGAAGAGGGGGGAGAAATGGGTGCGTCAGCGGTGGAGTATCTGTGCGTGTCTCCGACGCGCTGGTTGTCGGCTTATATATGCGTAGGCGCCGCGTGGTAGGCTTGGCCGGCGCGTTACGCGTGGCGGGAGGCTTGGCGGGCGAGGGGACACGCGTCGCCCGGCCTTCACTGCGCCGCCCGTGAGGCATCAATGGAGGCTGACCGGCGCGGCAGCGCGCGCAGCTTTGGCATTGATTCGCCGCGGGAAATGAGGCGATGAGGACGACGAAGCGGTGAGAAGAGAGTCGAGTCGCTGACGCGGCTGGCCCACGGCGCTTTCGCGCCAAAAACGATTCGCCCGGCGCCCCCGAGCGCCCCCCAGCGCGCCGGGTTCGGGTTGGGTCCGCCGGCGCCAATTTCGGCCCGAGCCGGCAAAAACTGGGCCCTTGGGGCGCGACTGGGCCGATTTTTTGGCGCCGGCGGCCGAAAAATCGCCTGGGGAGCCTTGTTGGGGGCGCGGCTGGAGATGCTCTAAGTGTCAGTACGAGTCGCCAGGACCCACAATGTGCCAGTACGGCTGGTCCGCACCCACAAATCCGAGTACGCATGGTACCAGACCACAAGTGCTAGTACGGCTACTCCGAACCCACAAGTGTCAGTACGAGTCATCCAGACCCACATGTGCCAGTATGGCTGGTCAGCACCGACAAGTCCTAGTATGGCTGCTCCGAACCCACAAGTGTCAGTACGAGTTGTTTGGACGCACATGTGCCATTACGGCTGGTCCACACCCACAAGTCCCAGTACAACTTGTGCCGAACCATAAGTGCTAGTACGGCTGCTTCAGACCCATAAGTGTCAGTACGAGTCGTCCAGACCCACAAGTGTTAGTATGACTAGTGTCGAACCACAAGTGTCAGTATGGCTAGTGTCAGTATGAGTCGTTCGTACCCACAAGTCCCAGTATGGCTAGTGATGCCGAACCACAAGTGCTAGTATGGCTGCTCCGGACCCACAAGTTTCAGTACGAGTCGTCCAGACTCACATGTGCCAGTACGACTGGTCCGCACCCACATGCCAATTTTCGTTGATATCTAACATTTTATGCAATTTCTATGGTTTTCCGGTGAAAAACCCATAAAATATTGTCCGGTCATGACACAACGTGTGTTTGGTGTCCAAATTCGTTGATTTTTTTGCATGGGGGCCTCCCATGGGCATTCCTACATGATGCCAAATTTTGGTCTCGTTTCATGCATGGCAAGAGGTACACCATATGGAAACGTGCTGCTTCTGTTAGGGCTGAAGGCCAAGCCTCAAAGTGGTTTCTTTTTCAAATCCACCAAACGCATCCAAATTTTTTGCACACACACATAACAACATGGTAAGCACACATGCCAAATTTCGTTGATATCTAACATTTTATGGAATCTCTATGGGTTTTCGGTGAAAAAACCTAAAATACTGGCTGGTCCTGATGCAACGTGTGTTTGGTGTCTGAATTCGTTTGGTTTTTGCATAGGGGCCTCCCATGGGCATTCCCACATGATGCAGAATTTTGGTGTCATTTCATGCATGGCAAGAGATACACCATAAGGAAACGTGCTGCTTCAGTTAGGGCTGAAGGCCAAGTCTCAAAGTGGTTTCTTTTTCAAATCCACCAACCTGCTTCTCCACCACATCCATTATCAGATGTGTGCGAAGCCCACCAATCGAGTACTCAATGACATCCGCCTTCTGTGGATCGTCCATGCCACGATGAGACCATAAGAAAGGTGCACTAGTAGAAAACTGTTGGAAATATGCCCTAGAGACAATAATAAAATGGTTATTATTGTATTTCCTTATTCCTGATAATTATCTATTGTTCATGCTATAATTGTAATAACTGGAAACCGTGATACATGTGTGAATACATAGACCACAACATGTCCCTAGTGAGCCTCTAGTTGACTGGCTCGTTGATCAATAGATGGTTATGGTTTCCTGACCATGGACATTGGATGTCATTGATAACGGGATCACATCATTAGGAGAATGATGTGATGGACAAGACCCAATCCTAAGCATAGCACAAGATCGTGTAGTTCGTTTGCTAAGAGCTTTTCTAATGTCAAGTATCATTTCCTTTGACCATGAGATTGTGCAACTCCCGGATATTGTAGGAATGCTTTGGGTGTACCAAACGTCACAACATTACTAGGTGGCTATAAAGGTGCACTACAGGTATCTCCGAAACTGTCTGTTGGGTTGGCATGAATCGAGACTGGAATTTGACACTCCGTATGACGGAGAGGTATCTCTAGGCCCACTCGGTAATGCATCATCATAATGAGCTCAATGTGACTAAGGAGTTAGTCACGGGATCATGCGTTACAGAACGAGTAAAGAGACTTGTCGGTAACAGGATTGAACAAGGTATTGGGATACCGACGATCGAATCTCGGGCAAGTAACATACCGGTGGACAAAGGGAATTGTATACGGGATTGATTGAATCCCCGACATCGTGGTTCACCGATGAGATCATCGTTGAACATGTGGGAGCCAACATGTGTATCCAGATCCCGTTGTTGGTTATTGGCCAGAGGACGTCTCGGTCATGTCTACATGGTTCTCGAACCCGTAGGGTCTACACACTTAAGGTTAAGTGACGCTAGACTTGTTATGCGAAATAGTATGTGGTTACCGAAGGTTATTTGGAGTCCCGGATGAGATCCCGGCGTGACGAGGAACTCTGGAATGGTCCGAAGGTGAAGATCGATATATTGGACGAAGGGTATTGGAGTCCGGAATTGTTCCGGGGGTACCGGGTGACGACCAGCGTGTCCGAAAGGGGTTTCGGAGGCCCCGACAAGCGTCGGGGGGCCTTATGGGCCAAGGGGAGGGGGCACATCAGCCCACTAAGGGGCTGAGCACCCCTCCCACCCCATATCACGTAACTTGGAGAGGTGGGGGCACCTCCCCTAGGGCAGCAGCCCCTCCCGGCTTGGGGGGCAAGTTTCCTAGGGGTGGGGGCGCCCAAACCCATCTAGGGTTTCCCCTCTGGCCGCCGCCCCTCCCCTAGGAAAACCCTAGGGCGCCTCCACCTCCCCCTTCCCCCTATATATAGTGAGGGAGAGAGAGGGCAGCCACAACCTTTCCCCTGGCGCAACCCCTCTCTCCTCATACATCTCCTCCTCTTCCGTAGTGCTTGGCGAAGCCCTGCTGGAGAACCACGAGCTCCACCACCACCACGACATCATTCTCTCGGAGTTCTCCCTAAACTTCTCCTCTCCCCTTGCTGGATCAAGAAGGAGGAGACGTCCCCGGGCTGTACGTGTGTTGAACGCGGAGGCGCCGTTCGTTCGGTGCTAGATCGGATCTTCCGCGGTTTGAATCGCCACGAGTACGACTCCATCAACCGTGGTCTTGTAACGCTTCCGCTTAGCGATCTTCAAGGGTATGAAGATGCACTCTCTCTCTCTCTCTCTCTCTCTCTCTCTCTCTCTCTCTCTCTCTCTCTCTCTCTCTCTCGTTGCTAGTATCTCATAGATTGATCTTGGTGAGTCGTAGGAAAATTTTGAATTATTACTACGTTCCCCAACAGTGGCATCATGAGCTAGGTCTATTGCGTAGATTCTATGCATGAGTAGAACACAAATATTTGTGGGCGTTGGTTTGTTCAACTTGCTTACCGTTACTAGTCCTATCTTGTTTTGACGGTATTGTGGGATGAAGCGGCCCTGGCCGACCTTACACGTACACATACGTGAGATAGGTTCCACCGACTGACATGCACTTGTTGCATAAGGTGGCTAGCGGGTGCCAGTCTCTCCCACTTTAGTCGGATCGGATTCGATGAAAAGGGTCCTTATAAAGGGTAAATAGCAATTGGCATATCACCGTTGTGGCTTTTGCGTAGGTAAGAAACGTTCTTACTAGAAACCCGTAGCAGCCACGTAAAACATGCAACAACAATTAGAGGACGTCTAACTTGTTTTTGCAGGGTATGCTACGTGATGTGATATGGCCAAAAGGATGTGATAATTGTCTATTGTTCATGCTATAATTGTATTAACTGGAAACCGTAATACATGTGTGAATGTCCCTAGTGATATGGTGGTTAGCGCTGTGCCTCCTCTGCGGCACGATTTCTTGGCCATTGCTGAGGCCAACAGGTTCATCCCGCAGCATCTGAAAGCGGCCCTCCGAGATACAATCCAAGGTTTGCTCCATTAATCCCATTACATCCCCACTGAAGTTGAAGATCACCCCTTAGGGATTGGTATTTTTGGGTTCGAGGATTCTCTTGTGCATGACTCTGTTGTGGGGACTACCTTTGAGCTAGATGAGCTGCAAGCTGATGAACACACTGTTATTTCATTTGTACCTCATGATGCTGCACTGAATATGAGGCTCACCTCTTTTGGCCCGGAGATTTGGATCTTATATGTAGGCTATCCTTACGATTATCAAACGCAGCATTACAACCATAAGTCAGTAGGTAGCTTTGGCACTCTGCTTGAATGGCACAACCCTAGGGGCGACAGGCGCCTGGTTCTGTTAAAGGCAAGGGTTATTCATCTCCGCCTAGTCCCTAAGAGTATCATCATGAGGCAGATTGGTGGTGCCCGTCATTGCTGGACTGTTGCTGTAACCATTTTGCGTAGCTCTGACTGGAATGCACACTTGCCTGAAGTTCCACCTGCTGGCGAGGATCCTCCTCATGAGGATGGTGTCCCTCATCCTCTCTTTGGTGAGGGCCTGACTGCGGAGCAGATTTACCAAGCACAACTTCACAACTGGATGGCCCAGAATGTGGCTGCGGATCATGAGCTGCACCAGGCTAATGAGGCTAATGGTGATGTGGTTGTGGATCAACAGGTTCAGTTTCAAGCTAATTGGGGAGCCTGGCCAGCACCTCCTCCTCCCACTGTATACAATTTTCAAGCTTGGTTGGCTGCTGAAGGGTTGCAGGTTGCTGATGGAATTGTCCCTGAAAACAATCTTCTCGACAGTCCTGCTGCAGCTTGGAATGACTCCATTTCCTGGAGCAGCAGTTCTGAATCTTCTGTTAATTCTGATGGACTGGTTCTTGTGCCTGTCAACATCCTCAACAACCTTTGGCGACAGAATTTTGACAGCTCTGCTAGCACTTCCATGATTCCTCTCCTGCAGCCGACTGAGAGTCTTAGTATGGATCTATCCTTGAACAACTCTGGTATGCATCTGTCTTTGTCTAACAATGGAAATATGGTGGCCACAATGTTATTCCACTCCTCCAGGCCAGCGAGGCAAATCAATGACTATCTCCTTCAGGCTATCAAACCGATTATGGCTACGTTTGGCCCTTGGAGCTCTGGGCTGGGCTTCAGGGATTCTCTGAAGATTCATGTTGAGGTCCATTGCAGCAATGATTCATTTGTGATTTCGGCTGGGCATCAGATCACCACGAGCAATGACGAATGCCTCTCTGTGGTTCACTCCTGGACTGTTCCCACTGACGACTCTGCTATGCTTCAGGCAAACTGTTCCCTCTCTTTGCCTCCTTCCGAGGGGCCCCAGAGTGTGATCGGCGCTTCCTCATACCGTGGCAAAGTGCAGGCTCCAGAATGTGAAATCTCTCTCCGTCGCAGTGCCAGATCGAATAAATATGATGGATTTCGAGTGCATGCTCTGGCTGATATTAAGAAGAAGGTGTCTAAAGTTAAGCCGCGTCACACGCCTGCTGCGCCCTCCTCGGTGATCATCACGGAGCTGGATAGTGTTGACTCTCCAGAGATTCCACCCCCAACTCCTATTCAGCTTATCCAACAGGTGGGCGTCCTCAACTGCGCAGTCCCGGCCGAGGAACTCACTGAAGCTTCCCTCTTGGAATCCGCCGATGCGGGTCCTTCGTCTTCAAAATAATCTTCAGGTTTATTTGCTCATATGGGTCTTTTGGTTAATTGGAATGTGCTCTGTTGGAACATTCGTGGGTTAAACTCCGGGGATAAACAATTAGCTCTTTCTAATGCTATCAATGCTAGTGGTTGTTCGGTTTTATGCTTGCAAGAAACTAAGAAGCCTATGATCGATCATGCGTTTATCAAATCTTGTTGTCCCCGTCGTTTTGACCAATTTTCCTTTGTTCCTTCGAAAGGGGCCTCGGGTGGCATTGCTACTATTTGGAATAGTTCGGTTTTCACTGGCTCGGTCATAGCTTCTGAAGATTTTGCTCTGGTGATTAAGTTTCAGTCCACACAATCATCTCAATCTTGGACGTTAGTGAACATTTATGGCCCATGTCAAGGTGAAGCTCGAACTAATTACACTAATTGGCTTTTCTCTTTAAACATCCCTGCCAACGAAGATTGGCTTCTCCTCGGGGACTTTAATTATATCCGTAGCCCCGAAAATCGTAATAAGCCCGGCGGAAGGATTAATGACATGATCACGTTCAACGATTTCATACGTACGCAATGTCTTGTTGAACTGCCAATTAAAGGCTGCAATTTTACTTGGAGCAATATGCAGCAGGATCCACTTTTGGAGCAACTAGATTGGTTTTTCACCTCTTGCAACTGGACGGGTTCTTACCCTAACACCATTGTTAAACCATTGGGTAAGCCAGTTTCTGACCACATCCCGTGCGTAGTCACAATTGAAACCTCGATCCCAAGTAGCAAACTCTTTCGTTTCGAACCCTTTTGGATACATCACCCGGGCTTTATGGATATTGTGCAGTCAGCTTGGGATAAGCCAGTTCGTTCTACCAATAGTGCAACAATTCTTTGCAGAAAATTCAAGCACTTACGACACTGTCTGAAAAAATGGAGTAAGAATATTTCCCGCCTCTCTATTGCAATTGAAAACTCCAACCGTACTCTTGCAAACCAGGACACGATTGAAAACAGAAGGCAATTGACCATTCAGGAGGCAAACTTCAGGAAAATTCTCAAAGCCCACATTCTGCGGTTACTTTCTTACCAAAGAGAGTACTGGAGGAAACGATGCACAATTCGTTGGGTCCGTTTTGGTGATGAGAATTCCAAGTTCTTCCAAGCAATGGCTTCCGAACGATACAGAAGAAACAATATTGCCTCTCTAACCCTACCTGATGGAATTGTAGTTGATGATCATGCAAGCAAGGAATCGGTCATTTATCACTCCTTCAAAGAACGACTTGGGACCTCATCTAAACATGATATGAAATTTAATCTTCCCTCCATCATCAAGCGGATTGAGGGATTGGACGACCTAACTGTACCTTTTACTCGACAAGAGATTGATCTAGTCATCAAAGAAATGCCGGCAGATACGGCACCGTGTCCGGATGGGTTTAACGGAGCATCCTCAAATCTTGTTGGAATATAATTAAGGAGGACTTTTATGCTCTCTGCGATCAGTTCTTCGAGGGTGGCCTTAATCTGGAGAGCATTAATGATGGATTAATCACACTCATTCCCAAAGTTGCTTCTCCTCAAGGAGTCAATGACTTCTAACCGATTACTCTGTTAAATTGCTGTCTCAAAGTCATTACAAAAATCCTCGCCAATCGGCTTCAAAAAATCATTCTGAAAATTATACACCGTAACCAGTATGGGTTTTGGAAAAAGAGGTCCATCCAGGATTGCCTTGCATGGGCGTTTGAGTACATCTACCAATGCCAAGCTTCTAAAAATCCAATAGTCATCCTCAAACTGGACTTTGCAAAAGCGTTTGACACCATTGATCATGAGGCTATGTTGGATATTATGAAGCACATGGGTTTCAATGACAAATGGTTGGGGTGGATCAAAACCATTTTCTCATCGGCCAAATCTTCTGTTCTACTTAATAGCGTTCCGGGAAAACAATTTAATTGCGTCTGTGGAGTACGACAGGGTGATCCGTTGTCCCCCTTAATCTTTGTCTTGGCGGCAGATTTATTGCAAGCTGCGATTAATGACTCCTTTCGGAGGAATGAACTCCATTTGCCCTTCAACCGTCCCAACCAATCGGACTACCCAGTGATCCAATACGCGGATGACACTATCATTTTGTTACCGGCGTGTCAAGACCAAGCGACTCTTGTCAAAAACATTCTCACCGATTATGCCACGTCTGTTGGACTGAAGATCAACTTTCACAAGTCAACCCTGGTGCCAATGAATTGCGACGCTGCAACTGCCCAACATATTGCCCAAATTTTCGGCTGCGTGGTGGGGAAGCTCCCTTTTACCTATCTTGGATTGCCAATGGGCACGACAAAACCTTCTGTGCAGGATCTCATGCCTTTGGTTTGTAGCATTCAGCGAAGACTCTCTGCAACTTCATCAATGATCTCCTATGGAGGGAAACTAACGCTTCTCAACTCGGTCATCACTTCACTCATCATCTTTGCACTCTGCACACTTAAACTGCCACAAAAGATTACTGATTTACTTGATAAAATTAGAAGGCAATGTCTTTGGACTAAGAAGACTGATGATGGGGACAAGTGCAACTCTTTGGCCTCATGGCAGATGGTTTGCAGACCCAAGGAATGTGGAGGACTTGGGGTGCTTGACTTACAAACTCAAAGTGATGCTTTGCTCATGAAATACCTACACAAGTTCTACAACCATTGGGATCTACCGTGGATTGATTTAATTTGGTCCACATACTACACTGACAAAATCCCACATGCCTCAGACCCTTGTGGCTCTTTCTGGTGGAAGGATCTGCTCAAACTTACC
>LR880972.1:1011379848-1011403607 GCA_904067115.1 Aegilops sharonensis | reverse complement strand
GTGATTTCGGTTGGTGCTGAAATTTTTCTGAAACTGAAATTGAAAACCATGGTCCAAACGCTACGAGCAACCTTAACACAGGGCCTAGAGTTAGCGCTACGATGCAAGAGAGTATAAAAGGCAACCAAACAGCATGCACATTTTGATTTTTGGTTTGCATCTGCTCAACCAGACCCATTTTAAGCAAATATGCAAAGGTGCAAAAAACGCTGTGAGCAACCATTTCCTTTAGTAGTATATATTGCCTTAGAACAATGTCCGTGTATTTGCGCGGGCACCCTGCTAGTTTTATAAAAGGGAATCTATACAGCTCAACTACTCAGCGTGGCTGCATGTAATAGAAACCATCATCATTCATCAAGGTACACAAGCAAAGAAATTGGAGTAGATTAATTGGTGCTCGTACGAGGTTTGAGGGGACTTTGATGTGGAAGGCATGATGATGATGATGTTTTCTCTTGTTTCTTTATAGTATAAAAGAGAATCTATACGTACGTAATGGAGTCCCTACTAGTCCTTGCTCGGCAGGGGCTGTTTGGCCTTGAGCTTGGACGGTGGGATGGATATGACATGTCGTCTGTGTGTGTTCGTCTGCGTGTCTGAAGCAGTGCTCCAGATTCAAAGTGGCGCTGAACACATGTACTATGAATGATGGCCTTCTGACAAAAGCACTACGCGTGGCTGCCTGTAATAATAATTCATTCTTGTATACCTCAAGTCTTCAACCCAGCTCAGCCGTTGCTATCTCTCGCTCCATCATTTTCTTCATGCCTCCAATAATCAAATACGCACGCACATAGAACTATAGAAGCGGTCGCCCGAGAAAGAGAGGTAGATAGAGTGGAGAGTGCCACCGACGGAGAGAGAGAGAGAGCACCGACGGAGAGAGATAGAGAGAGACAGAGAGTCAGTTGCCGTTCTGGTAAAGTCTGGCGTGACCTCGTGAGAGATCACCGATGGGGGAGAGAGACAGAGAGTCGGTCGCCATACTGGTAAAGTTACGCCTTACGCGTGAGGGCGAGTGCCGTCGCCACCAATGTGAAAACTGTTTTGCTGCCGAAGCTCTTTCGCCGGCCGCTTTATAATCTTACCGAGCTCCATTTGCGCCCCAGTACCAACCATCACCTTCCTTGCTCGATCCATCCCACCACACCACACAAGTAGCAGTAACACACAGAGAAGCAAGGAACTGAGGAGACAGCAAGAAGTAATGGCGGAGTTTGCCCTTGGCTTGACCAAGACGGCGGTGGAGGGGACGCTGAGCAGGGTGAAGTTGGCCATCAATGAGGAGGAGAAGTTCAAGGTTCTGGTGCAGACCGACCTGGTGTTCATCACCGGCGAGTTCCAGATGATGAAGTCATTCCTCAACGTCGCCAACAAGGAGCGCACCAAGAATGAAATGGTGAGGACGTGGGTGAGGCAGATCCGCGACCTCGCCTTCAACGTGGAGGACTGCGTCGAGCTCGTCATCAGCCTGGACATGAAGCCGGGCTGGTCCTGGCTGTGGCGCGTGCTGCCGAGCTGTGTGGCACCTCAGCGACCCCTTGATCAGGCGGTCGCCGAGATACAGCGACTCAAGGCGAGGGTGGAAGATGTCAGCCACAGGAACACCCGCTACAATCTCATTGGCGACTCCAGCACCGACTCCAAGACTACTGCACCAGAGCTCATGTACGACGCCGATGGGTCGGCGTCAGCATTCCACATCTTGCGCAAGGTGTGGGAGGCTGCGGGAAAGATGCGAGGCGACATGGGTGACCTAAGAAAATTGATCACCAACCAAGGAAATGACCGTGAGGTGATCTCCCTGTGGGGAGGTTCAGGAACTACTGCTGATCATGGGGTGACACATGTCATTCGGGAGGCGTACAATGACACAGAAATCTGTGAAAAATTCAGAAGTCGGGCATGGGTAAAGCTGAGGCATCCTTTTAACCCCGATGAGTTCCTTAAAAACTTATTGACTCAGTTCTACGCCAGCTCTCACCGAGCAAATGTGCTAGATGAGGATTTCCGGACAAAGATGAGATCTTCGGTGGACAGAGAAGATGATCTCATGAAAGCCCAGCTCATGCAGCAAGTGAGCGATGAGCAGAGGTATCTCGTCATTGTGGAACAATTATCCAATGTGGCCGAGTGGGACACCATCAAAATGTACCTGCCCGACAGTAAAAATGGCAGCCGGATTGTCGTGGCGACACAACAGTTGGGTCTTGCTCTCTGTTGCACCGGGAATCCCTACCAAGTATCAGAGCTTAGACGATTCTCTTATGGTCAATCTCTTTGTGCCTTTTTCAATAAGGTAATAAGCTGTGGCCGGAACACTTCAACTTTATTATGTACTTATAAGTTTTTTGATTATTTCCTTCTCAATACTAGTTGTTCTTCTACACTCGTCGTCTGGAAATATAGAATGTACTAGAAAGTGCACCATAAAAGAATCTCTAACGTACTATTAACATGTAAGAAGTTACTTAGAATTTGTTGGGTTGATGATAGGTATAGTTAAGTTATCAAAACTGACTCTGTATTACTCCTATTGCCCTCATTCTACTTTCACAATGATTTTCATACGCATCTGTAGACCTAAATTGCTACTATTATCTTGCCCAATAAATTTCACATGTATTGATTGGAATAATTTATTGTATATTACCAGAAACTTCTTTGCTGACGTCCACACATGGGTGTTAATGTGAATATCCGGTCTAATGCATACTTACGAATATCACAGTCCTTTAATTCTGCAAAAATAAATATTTTGATAGGCTCGGCGTAATTTATCATGTGTGCGAACTTTGCATAAATTGGCCAAACATGGCAACTTGGACAATGTCGTATCCATTTTTTCACCTTAATTATTTATCTATTGCATTGTCAGGCTTGATATGAAAAGAAAATCGGCTTAATACCATATTATCGTATGTTGACACTTACTTCTGTGGAGCCACATTATAATGACCACATTTAAAAATTATGGGGTAGAGTCCATGATGAATACAACTTAGATTGTTTGGTGTTAGAGTTGTCCTAATAATTTATTAGTGGTTTCTTTGAAAATTAACCATGGAACGAAACACATAAGTTTGAGATCACAACATTCTTCAACATCAGCAAACAAGCCAATAAATGTATTATCAGCCACTCTTATTTTTTACGCCTCCCTGGTAGCATTACCGAAAAAGGCTTTCGCCCCGCTTTATATTATAAAGCACATGCCCAAGCCAACAATCCACAAAGGTTCACACACACGCAAGCACACACACACCAAGTTCACACACAAACAGGATCCACAAGGGTTAATGCTGAGGGCACAGCTCAACAAGCCCTAGAACAGAAAAGAAAGACATCATCTAGTCGGGCTCCGGGGGAGGGGGGGGGGCAGGGGGGGGGGGGGGGCCAGGGGGAGGGGGGGGGGCAGGGGGGGGGGGGGGGCCAGGGGGAGGGGGGGGGGCAGGGGGGGGGGGGGGGCCAGGGGGAGGGGGGGGGGCAGGGGGGGGGGGGGGGCCAGGGGGAGGGGGGGGGGCAGGGGGGGGGGGGGGGCCAGGGGGAGGGGGGGGGGCAGGGGGGGGGGGGGGGCCAGGGGGAGGGGGGGGGGCAGGGGGGGGGGGGGGGCCAGGGGGAGGGGGGGGGGCAGGGGGGGGGGGGGGGCCAGGGGGAGGGGGGGGGGCAGGGGGGGGGGGGGGGCCAGGGGGAGGGGGGGGGGCAGGGGGGGGGGGGGGGCCAGGGGGAGGGGGGGGGGCAGGGGGGGGGGGGGGGCCAGGGGGAGGGGGGGGGGCAGGGGGGGGGGGGGGGCCAGGGGGAGGGGGGGGGGCAGGGGGGGGGGGGGGGCCAGGGGGAGGGGGGGGGGCAGGGGGGGGGGGGGGGCCAGGGGGAGGGGGGGGGGCAGGGGGGGGGGGGGGGCCAGGGGGAGGGGGGGGGGCAGGGGGGGGGGGGGGGCCAGGGGGAGGGGGGGGGGCAGGGGGGGGGGGGGGGCCAGGGGGAGGGGGGGGGGCAGGGGGGGGGGGGGGGCCAGGGGGAGGGGGGGGGGCAGGGGGGGGGGGGGGGCCAGGGGGAGGGGGGGGGGCAGGGGGGGGGGGGGGGCCAGGGGGAGGGGGGGGGGCAGGGGGGGGGGGGGGGCCAGGGGGAGGGGGGGGGGCAGGGGGGGGGGGGGGGCGCGCGGAAGCGGTGGCGCCAGATGGAAGGCGAGCGATCGAAGGTCGGCGAGGAGGGTGTTGATGATGTCCCGATCCTGAGGGCGGCTAAGCGGCAGCCAAAGCTGCAAGTACCCACACATTTTAAAAATGGCGTCAGAAGCGCGACGTAGAGGGACTTTTTGGATGACAAGCTTATTGCGGACGGTCCACAGCGTCCAGGCGAGGACCCCAACGCATAACCAACGGATATGTCGGTGGCGAGGGGGGAGGCATGGATCTCCGCGAGAAGGTCGGGGAAGTTGGAGTTGCACCACTGTCCACCAACCGTCTCGCGTAAACTGGACCAAAGAAACTGGGCCGCAGGACACGTGAAGAAGATGTGATTAGCATCCTCCGTCGTGCCGCACAGAGGGCAAAGCCCATCTCCGGGTCCGTTGCGCTTGAGGACTTCGACTCCGGAGGGGAGGTGGCCACGAATCCATTGCCAAAGGAAGATCCTAATCTTCAGAGGCAAGCGAATGTCCCAGATCAAACCGAAGGGCTCGGGAGCGGGCGAAGGCGCGATGGCCGCGTACAGGGACCTAGTAGAGAAGCGACCGGAAGACTCTAGGCGCCACGAGACGGCGTCCAGGGCGTTGGTCACGCTCATCGGAGAAGGGCGATGTCCTGGAGGAGGGTATCCCAGGCTGCCACTTCGAGAGGACCGAAAGGGCGACGAAACGCGAGGCGCCCTAAGTCAATAAGGGCCGTCTCAACAGAGACCCGAGGGTCGACTGCAATGGCGAAGAGATCGGGAAAGCGAGCGGCCAGAGGGGTGTCGCCGAGCAACCGATCAAACCAGAACAGCGTCGCGGACCCAGTACCAACCGAAATGGACGTGCCAATGCGAAGCACAGGAAGCAGCTACACGACGGCCTGCCAAAACTGTGATCCGCCCGAACGCTGACAGAAAGCCAGAGGCTGTCCACGGAGGTATTTGTTGCGGATGATGGTGAGCCACAATCCTCCGTCTCCATTGGCAATACGCCATAACCACCGGGTCAGGAGGGCGATGTTCATGCGGCGGGAGGACAAAATCCCAAGACCCCGCTGGTCTTTGGGTTTACAAATGTCCGGCCAACTAACCATGTGGTACTTCTGTTTGTCATCTCGCCAGCCCAATAGAACCTGGATTGGTACTTGGCAATTTCCGTGTGAAGCGTTTCATGGAGGCTATAAAAGCTCATGAGGAACCAAAGGAGGCTGGCGAGTGAGGAGTTGATGAGGATCACACGCGCCGCCTTCGATAGCCAACGCCCTTTCCAAGGCTCGACGCGGTGTTGCATACGGGTCACCGTAGGGCGGAGGTCCACCACAGTGAGGCGCGAATCACTAACGGGGATCCCCAGGTAGGTCGTGGGGAAAGACCCCGGCCGACAGTTCAGGCGGTCAGCAATAGCCTGAGCCTCCTCCGGAGGGTAGCCAAGGACCATCACCTCGCTCTTATCGAAGTTAATCGTTAGGCCCGACATCTGCTGGAAGCACAGGAGGAGGAACTTCATGTTAGCCACGTCCTGAGTGGAACCTTCCACCATAATAATGGTGTCGTCCGCGTATTGCAGGAGGGAGACCCCTCCCCCTCCAACTAGGTGGGGGACAATGCCGTGGATATGGCCAGCACCCTTAGCCTTATCCAGGATGGCGGCCAGAGCATCGACCACCATGTTGAACAGGAACGGCGAGAATGGGTCTCCCTGACGGACCCCACAGAGGGTGGGGAAGTATGGCCCAATCTCGCCATTGATGTTCACCGCAGTCCGCCCACAAGAAACTAATTGCATCACGCGGGTCACCCAGCGGTCATCAAAGCCCTTACGCAGCAGCACTTCCCGAAGGAAATGCCAGTGGACAGTATCATAGGCTTTATGGAAGTCAAGCTTCAGGAAAACAACACGAAGATGTTTCACCCGAACTTCGTGGAGGACTTCATGGAAGACCAACACGCCATCAAGAATAAAACGTCCTTGGATGAAGGCCGATTGGTTCGGGTGAGTGATCGAGTTAGCCAGCAAGGTCACCCTATTGGCGTACCCTTTGGCCAGGATCCGGAAAATCACGTTAATCACAGTGATGGGGCGGAACTGGCGAATATCAGAGGTGCCCGACACCTTTGGGATGAGGGTAATGATCCCATAGTTGAGGCGTCCCAGGTCCATAGAACCCGAATAGAACTCCTCGAATAATGCCATGACCTCCTGTTTAACCGCCTGCCAGAACGTTTTAAAGAAGGCAACAGGCAAGCCATCCGGGCCCGGGGCCGAGGCGGGGTTCATGCCTTTAATAGCCGCGAGAACCTCATCCTCGGCGAAGGGAGCAACCAGGGCCGCGTTGGCCTCGTCGGAAACCAACTGCGCCCCCGTCCAAGTGTCGGGGGCGAGACTAGCCCCACCCCGAGGGGTGGGGGTGAAGAGGGATTTGTAGAAGCCGTCAACATGAGCCCGAATGGCCGCGGGACGGACAAGGGGGACATCATCCTCCCATAAACAGTGGATGGAGTTTCTACGGCGGCGGCCATTCGCAATAGCCTGGAAATAAGCAGTGTTTGCATCGCCGCGGAGCACCCACCGCTGGGTACCGCGCACCCTCCAATAGGCCTCCTCATCGGTGTAAATGGAGGATAGCTGGTCCTCAAGATCATATCTCAGCATCCACTCATCAGGAGAAAGCCCAGAGGAATCGGCCCGAGCGTCCAGGGCTTGAATAGCCAGCAGGAGAGATTTTTTACGCTCGCGGAGGTCACGGCCAAGATTGGCACCCCAACCCTTCATGAATTGGCGGGCAAGCTTGGCGCAGAAGTGCCACGAGTCGACGGCGGACATGGAGCGATGAGGGGAGGCGCGAGCAAGCGTCCAACGAGCCGAAACCGTGTCCCGGAAGCCGGCCTGATTGAGCCAATAGGACTCGAACCTAAACCGCGGCGGGCAGGTGGGGCGCTCGTCCGCGGAGGAGAGGAGGAGAGGGACGTGGTCCGACCCAACGCGGGTAATCGCTTGCAGCGAGGTCAGGGGGCACCTCAATTCCCACTCCGGGGAAACTAGGACACGATCCAGCACGGATCGTGTCGGGTCGGCCTGGCGGTTAGTCCAGGTAAATCTCGCCCCCGTTCTCTCGATTTCATGGAGGCCGAGCTCCGCGATCCAGTCGTTGAACAGCTGCATCCGGGGGAGGTTAATCCTATCATTATTCTTCTCATCCGGAGAACGGATGAGGTTAAAATCTCCGCCCACAACCACAGGGAGGAGGGAGGCGGAGATCTTTTGGTGGAGCTCCGCAAGGAAGGCCGGGGACCGGCGGTGATCCGCCGGACCATACACAATGACGACCTCCCACTTGAAGTTCAGGGCCCGCTCAAAGATCTCCATACTAACGAAGAATTCGCCCCGATCCATGCCTCCCACTTCGAAAGTGGCATCCTTAACCCCTAAAAGGATGCCACCGGAGTGGCCTGAGGTCCCACTAGAAGGGAGCCAGTGCCAGGCGAAAAGGTGAGAAATGAGGCAATCAAGCTCATGAAGGGAGAACTCAGTGCGCATGGTTTCCTGGATCGCAATGATGTCAATGTGTTCGTCGCGCACATACTCAACGAGATGGCGGCGATGGCCATCATGGCCGAAGCCGCGGATGTTCCAAAAAAGGGCCCGCATCTAAACCCCCATCGGGGGGCTGCTTGACCCCAGAACACGGGAAGCGCTTTGAGCGCCTTGAGCGGCGGTGCGGGAACGAGTGCGCCCACGAATGGCCCCGTCGACCACCGGAGGGGGCTGACCAGCAATACGTGCAGTCTGTCCCTCAGGGGTCCTACGCAGGCGAGCCCGAGTCTCAGCCAACTTGCCATCCAGGATCGCGCGAGCCCTAATGGCCGCTATCTGTTCTAAGGGTGGGCCCACTTCCCCCCTGAAGACAATGGCCGAGTCAGTGGCCACCTTGGCTAGGTGTCGAAGAGGAATGGCCTCAAGTGCAGAAAAGGAACAACTGGAAGAACTGGGAAGGGCGGGATCCACACCGGACTCGAGGTTCCGTGCAGCCGCCCGGATCTCAGCCGCTCGGCGATGGACGGGACCGACGCGGCGGCCGGGCGAGCCGCATCGAGGCGGGCGCTGCGGCGAGACGCGGTCGCCGGTGTCGAGGAGGAGCGGGGCCGCCTGGCGTACGCGACCGTCGGAGGAGGAACCGCGGATCCTGGCGTGGTGACGACCACGGCCACCGCCGAAGCCGGGAAGGCCGGGGAGGTGGGGTGGGCGTCGGAGACCACCAGCGGGGGGGAGCGGGGGGACAAGCTCCAGGGTGTCGCCCGACGCTTCCTCCGCGGGCGGGGGCACCGGAGAGGGCTCGCCGAGGGGTGGGGTGCCGCCATCACCACCCGTGAGGACCGGAGGGGTCGGTGCCGGGGGGACGGAGGATCCGGGCCCACCGGAGAGGGGCAGCGAGCAGAGTCGGCGTACGGAGAGCGGGGCGAAGACGGGGGGCGACGAGCAGGCCCACACTCGAGATGTCGCTGACCGACTCCAAGGCAGGGGGAGAGGGCACCACGGGGGGTGCGGCCAGCTGGAGGGCCACTGCGAGGTCCGCAGCGGAAACCCGGGTGCGGCCCTGACCAGAGCCGCCGCGGCCCAAGGGGGGGTTGGCCGGCTCACGTGACAGAACGGGAGCGCTTCGAGAGGTCGTCGTCCTCCTCCTGGTCGTCGAAGCGTGAGTGGCGGGGTCGGCGGTGATGGGAGCCATCGGCATCCTCGGGCCCGCCCCCCTGAAGGCTGTCGGCGAAGAGGCGGGGACGGCCGATATGGTTCGGCGGCTCGGGGCAGATGGTGAGGTCGTAGGCGTCGTCGTTGAAGAAGACCCGAAGCGTGGTGTGTAGCTTGGAGGCGTCGAGGCACTTCACCTTGACCCGGACCTCCTCCTCCTTGCGCAGAGAGAGCTCGTCGACCACCACCACCTTGCCCAGGATCTTGGACATACTGCGAATGACTCGCTCAGACCAGGCCACGTCAGGAAGGTCGGCGATGAGGAGCCAAGCCGTGTCCAGGACCGCCACGGCCTTGGGATCCCACCTCGGCTCGGAGATGTTCACCACAATCCCGTTGAGGGCCAAGGTGATGTTGTCGCTGCGGGTGCAGAAGCCCATGCTCATGGCGTCGGGGAAGATCACCGAGAAGGCGTTGGGCGCGGTGGAGGTCACCTGCGAATCCCACTTGCACCGGCAGAGGTGGTTGAGCTCGGCCTCGATTAGAGCCGGAGTGGCGACGCCCTCCCCCACGACCGTCACAAGGGCCAGGAGCGAGGGGGAGGGGGGCGGCAGCTCCGGCACCTCGATGTGGAAGAAGCCCATGTCCTCGATGCCGTGGCCGTACATCATGATCTCCTCGGTGACCGGGCGCTCCGGACAGAGAGCCGCGGGATGCCCGGCCTCGTTGCAGAGGTAACAGGTCGGAGAGTTGGGACACGCCACCTGAAAGTGGCCAGACAAGCCGCAGTTGAAGCACGGGTGGCCCTCGGCGGCGGCACCCGAGGACGGAGTCACCATGGCGGTGGAGGGTGCGGCAGGAGGGGGGCGAGGTGGCCCCTTCTTCTTCTTCTTCTTAGCGCCCGGGCACCCACGGTTCCCGTTGCCGCCGTTGGAGGGCGGGAAGGCAGCCTGGGCGCGCGGAGGCTGGTAGCGGCGGTTGTCAGGGGCGATGGACTCGGAGGCGGGGGGCGCCTGACGCGGGGGGGAGGACCGACGGTAGTCCCGACCATCACGGGCAGGCGAGCGCCGGGTCGGAGACCGGCCGCGGGCGGGGGAGCGCCGGCCCGGCGAGGCGGCACGGTCCCGAGAACCCCCGCGAGGAGGATCCCGACGAGCCGGCGAGAGGGAGCGGTCCTCCCGCGGCGGGGAACGGCGAGCATGGCGGGGAGGGGAGCGCCGGGAGTCCCGGGAGTCGCGCGCCGGCGAGCGACGGGCCGGGCGGGAGGAGAGCTGATTGCGGAGGTCCGCCTCCCGCCGGAGGCCGTCGGGGGAGGAGCGCGGGGGGTCACGGCGGTCATCCGCCCGGCGCTTCGGGCGGGGGTCGGCATCTCCCCACTCCCGGGTCATGGCCGGCGGCGGAGGGGGAGGCGAGGGGGGGCGCCGGCCGGAGGGGGCGATGGGGGCGGCTGGAGGAGCGGCGGGGTGGGGGGCGACGGGCGGGGCACGAGCGGCTCGGGGAAACCCTACTGGGGGCCAGATCGAGCGCCGGGGCGGGCCAGGCCGCACCAGGGGTCGTAGCTGGGCCGCATTGGGCGCGGCGGGACCAGGAGGCCGGCCCACGCAGTGGCTGGCGGCCCGCGTCCCACCTGGGGGCCCATCGGCCGACAGCCCGAGGGGAGGCCCACCAGGAAGGACCCCAGGCCGGCCCAGGAGCAGAGCTGCCCGATACGTCCGGCCCGGGGCAACCAACCGGGGCACGAGGGTTTCCCCAGGCGCCGCCGCGGAGGCCGCCGCCGGGGCCGGGGATGGGCGGCGCGGCCAGGGGCCGGTACGCCGGCTGGCCGGAGACGGGGGAGGAGCCGCCCCGAAGGCGGAGATGAAGGGGCGGAAGGGGACCTTTCTGGACAGGATGCCCAGGAGTGCGAGCGTCGCCGCCGGCGACGGACCGGCCGGAGCGGAGGCGGGCGTCGGCGGCGCAGGGGACCGCCAGGAGGCGAGCGCCGCCCCGCGGTCAGCGCGGCCGGCGACACCCCAGCCGCCAGCACGACGCCGCCGGGGGGAGGCCCGGGACCCCAAGGCGGCACCTTTTGCAGTAGGCGACGGCCGCGCGCCCGGAGGCCACCGGAGGCGCCGCTCGGTCCCGCGGGGGGCCGGACTCCCACCCCTGGGAGTCGGGCCGCCGGCTGGGACGAGCAGAGGTGACCGGACCGGGGGGCAAGGAGGGAAGCGGTCGCGGCAGGCGACGGGGCGACCCGCGGCAACGTCGGCCTCCTCGGCGAGGTCGGCCCAGGACACCCGCGGAGGGGCGGCCAGAGGCGACGGCGGAGGGGCGGGCGGCGGAGGGGCCGGCGCGCTGGCAGCGGGCGAGGCCAGGGAAGAGGGCGGCGACGGTGGCGGCACCGCCGAGGCGACGAGGGCGTCGCCAGAGCCAGCGCACGCGGGAGCCATCGGGACTCGGATGTTGATTTAGTCACCATTCATCCCCCTGGTAGCATTCACGGTGGAAGGAATTTTTGTCCTGGTCGTTGACATTATATATTTATATTCAGTATGAATTTGAAGCTGTTACTTTCACAATTGATATTCCTGGTGGAGTATTTGTATAAATTGTCACTAATGTAGTGAGGTGCATGTCTTTTATTGGTAAGTTTCAGTATGCATCTCTTACCAATAAAATGTATACATGGCCAATTCAGGGATGAAACACATAAGTTTGAGATCACAATATTCAACCTAATTAAATCACCCGATAATGTATTACCAGTCAATGTTAATTTTTAACGCCTCCCTGATGTAGCATTGCACTGTAGCATGAACTTTTCTCGTGGTCATTGACAATATACTCCCTCCGTCATTGAAAGGGTGTACTTCCAACTTTGTTGGAGGGTCAAACTATCTCAAAATTTAGCCGAGTTTATGCAAAAATATGTCAATGCTTGTGAAACCAAATAGGTATAGGACGAAAATATATATTATCATGAATCTGATGCTACTAATTTGATGGCATAAATGTCGATCTATTATTGTATAAATACGGTCAAACATAAAAAACTTTGACTTTCCAACAAAGTTGGAAGTACACTCTTTAAAGGATGAAGGGGGTATATTCAGTATGCACATCTCAAGTCGGTACTTTCACAATTGATGCACCTGTATAAATTGTCATTAATGTAGTGAGGTGCACGCATTTAATAACACATCTAGTTATGATAACTTTTGTGCACGTGGATAATCTCAACATTTTGTGCATTATTATTAGCTTTCAAAGTCTCCACACGTTGACCTTATGTATTCTAGGAGGATGCATTAGTTAATTAACGGAGGGGTCAGTAACCCGGAAGGATTGTGTTTTGTGTGGATGATAATCCATCTGGCACTTAGAAAATGCTAAAGCGGATACTACACGGATGCTGTGGTTATCCTAGTAACTTACTTTTCGAAGATAGAAGCCACTTCTATCTTTTTGGCCTTATACATTTATGTTCATTAGGGATTAAGACGTGAAAGTTTCAAAAATTATTTCATGACACCATCTGAAAATAATTGAGATGATATCTGACTTCTTGTAGGTGAGAATCAGACGTTACAAAAAGAAATTAATGGTAGAAATTAGAAGTTCAATACACATGAGATTAATGGGGAATGGATTTAGTCATTGCCTTCCCAGTTAACCATTCCATTTGTTACTTGCAGGTTTGTGGACGTCGTAGTGATATGGGCGAACTTATTTGGCAATTAAAATGTGGTGGTGTGATCTCTGTGTGTACGTGGGGCCAAAAAACTCTTGTTCATAAAGTGTACACGGGCATAACGCTTAAGTCGGAAGCATTCAATGGAGTTGAATTCAGACGACATGGCTGGGTCGATTTACCTGATCCGTTTGACTTGGGCACCTTCTCACAAAGCTTATTTTTTAATTTTCATTCACATGATCTTCGAGCCAACGAAATTATAGAAGCTGGTAATATGGGGGACACAGGTGTAATTTCAAGGGTGCTGTAAGTTTCTGCGTGAAGATGACTGCCTCGTTGTAATTAATGGTCTGAAGTGTACGGAAGACTGGGACCAGATAAAATCGAAGTTTTTATCCGAGTTTAGTCGAGGTTGTATCCTTGTCATTACAGAGAGTGAAGATGTGGCAAGATATTGTGCAGACAAGGCAGATCGAATGCTGAATGTCCGGGACTTGGATAACGACATGCTACTTCATCACTCGATAAAGGTATGCGCATGCAGGATTAGTTTATATAGTACAGAGCAATAATAATAAGTGTACAAAGCTATCTTGCACTGAAATTTGCATATTCTCCACTTACCTTATTTGACCCATCTCGTCGAGCCGATGTCAAACCTAATTACTCCCTCTGTTCATTTTTATAAGACCTTGAAAGACATTTCAGACAATATACAAAACAATCCATTTTAAGTTGTCTGAAATGATTTACAAAAGTGAACGAAGGGAGTAGTAGATTTTCTCTGTCTTCTCCGACTATCTCAGTCCTCGCTCGCTGGCATATAAGTACTATGTTAACGTTCAATAGGGCAGACTAGCTAACTAGCTCTTGTGCTAATTTCTCGCTGTTTAATCTAGAGCTTACTTTATTTTAAAGAAATATTTTATATCGTACTTGTGTCCGCCACAGGGTTGTGAGTACTATGGAATAGAAGGCAAGGAGGCTTCCAGACGGGGTCACTTTTTCTCAAACAGAAGGGAAGAAGCACGTGAATGGATGGACAAGTTTGAGATATTTGTGGATCGGAGAGGATTTTACTATAGCACACCAGATTGTTTAGATAATGTGATGTCCTTTTGCAAGATCCAAGGTGCTGAGAAATCGGCTGTTGCCAGGAAAACATACTACGACGAAATGCTTAATGTACGTGAAGACAGTTGTTCGGACTTGGCATTTGCAATGTTCAGCTGGGTCGATGTACCAGATCCGTTTGATTTGACGGACTTCTGTTGGCGCTTACTTTTGGATTTTCACTCAGATAATCCTCAAGCCAAGCTAACTGCGGCAGTTGGTATGATGGAAGGGCGCCTGAACCCAATTCAAGGGTGTTTTGAACTTCTGTGTCACCACAAGTGCTTCATTGTTATCGATGGTCTACGGTCCAGGGATGATTGGGACCAGATAAAAAATGCCTTACCGGTCATTACAAAAGGGAAAATAATACATCTGGAAGATAAAGTGTTATTTATCGATGGTCAACAGCAAAATTATAACCAAGAACAAGTTGTGGCCTGTCGTCCCTTGACAGAGGTGTGTTTTACTCTAATAAGCATGTTTTTCTCGCAAAAAAGAAGAAGCATATCCCTAACTAGGAGTTACTAATAAAAACCTTCATACATGTATGTTCAAAAGTTTTGCTAAAGCACATCTAGATTTTCTTTAACTATTGCACATTTCAGTCATTTGTCATTGACTTTACACTTTGATTCGTGCAAGCATTTTCTTTTGTTTTTTTTCTTTTCTTTCTAGCTTAATTGAGTCACTTATATGTACAATAAGTAGGACACATCTTGATAGACCCTATGTTCAAATTTATTACAGGGAAACAACACCGTGCTATTGGGTAGTGTACTTATTCCCATCTTTGTTTTTAGTTACCACCTACTAGAAAATGATACACCACTAGTACAACTAGTTCTTTATGTGTGATGTACTGTAATTCTTCTGGAAGAGTTGAGGGATGTAATGTGAATTTATCTGTTCTAAAAGAGAAAAGTTCACATTTCAACCTCAAACTAACCATTTCATCTAATTAACAACCCTCAACTTTAAAACCGGTCAAAATACACCCCAACTATCCACTAGGTTCAAAACTCAATCCCACTCTCGGTTTTGCGTTGGTCAAACAGTTTTGACCGTAGTCAACGCTTACTGGGCAGGCCACGTCAGCCGACACTGCCAAGTAAGCATAGGACTTGGGGGAATAAAAAATTGAATCGTTTTTCTCTCTCTCACCGACCCCCTCCGCTCCTCCCGCAAGAGGCGACAGTAGCAGCCACCGTGCCTGCCGCACCCATCGCAAACTGGCTCCGGCATGGCGCCACCGGCAACCGGATACCGGGGCACCTGAACGCCAACGCCCATGGACTGCGAGGCACCACGCTGCCTGAACTGGACACGCCACCCACTGCTGGAGGTCACTCTGACCAGCACTCAATCTCGCGCCGCGGCCACCTCGTCCCGCTTCAGCCACCAGCCGCACCATGTTTGTGCGTGAGCCGGTGCACCTTCCTTGTTGATGGGTGTCCCCGCAGCTGCCAGTGCCGCAGCCAAAGTGGCGAGCAGAGATGAGAGGGGGGAGAGAAGAGGACTCGGTGACCCGCACTTGTCCGTTGATATTGGTTACGGATCCGACGAAGGAGGCTGCTCCTGTCGATGAGGAAGGAAATAGGGGGAGGAGGTGAGACGATCTGGGAGGCACCAGCCGCAGCTCGGGGACCCGGTTGGAGATGCAGCGGTACTGGTCGCAGGTGGCGGCCGGAGTCATGTGCGGCGAGGAGGCGGGTACGCTGGCGGCGGCAACTCTGTCGCGGGTGGAGAAGTGTCGTGGTCAATGTGATCCTAATTTGGAGACAAAGGTAAACTATCCAGTTTTCTTTAGTTCCTCCAAGTCATATCCTTACTTGGCAGTGTCTGCTGAGTTGACATGCTCAGTCAGCGTTGACTATGGTCAAAACCAATTGACCGATGCAAAACCAAAGACCAGGGTTGAGTTTTTTTAAGAACCTCATCACGAGGGCAGGGGTTCTTGCAGTTCATTAAAAGAAGAAGAGAGATAGTCCAGTTTATCGGGAAACCGCACCCAAAAACCAAACATTCCTGGTTAATTAGGGAAAACCAAGTGAAAACCCCAAAAGAGAAAAAAAAAACAGAAAAAAATACACTAGAGCTTGGGGATAGGGACTAGAGACATCAAGGGACATCGTCTTAGCTAGACCAAGGCCCAAAGCTATTAGGCGAGACTCAAGTGTAACCGAACCGACTACTACTCACCCAATGGATCTCATCGAGTTCGAGCCCTGCCTCCAACTCAGCATAGAAGCCTCATGAGCTAACATTATCATGAGGGAAACATCGTCCTAATGGTTAATTGGGGGTGCATTTCGACCAGTTTCAAAGTTGATGGTTGTAAATTAAACCGGGTGATTATTTCGGGGTTGAAATGTGGACTTTCCTCATTCTAAAATGCTTCAAAAAGAGCATTACACAAAACTCACCGTTGAAAATGTTCAGGAAGAGTTGCGATCCGCAGATGTGGGTCAACACCTGCCTTGTTTGTAACAAAGAAAAAGGAGAACAAAATTGCTCGTTCGTGAGCCGCCAACTACCTCGCAAGAAGAAGAAATGAACGTATTTTCGCAAAAAATGGTCACATACACAACTAAGAATCAATTTGTGCATGCGACTATTAATCTGTTGTCACTCTAACTGATTTTTTTTTCTTTTTGTGGGAAGTCACTCTAACTGATTGACAAGAACCAAGAACAATAGAACTCATAAAAAGGCCATAACAAGCAAGAAATTTATAATAAGAAATATCAAATGCTTCTGAACAGATAAGAATGTCGAGAAAGGTACTTACACTGTGGAAGCTAAAATTGCTCACCCCCACAACAAAGAAACAAATTATATGTCAAATAAGCAATTTTTCTTTATTTGCATTCCTTTGTGTTGCACCTCATAAAGGAACAGCAAGGGGCACATATTTTCTTCTAAAGTTAGTACCCTATACAACAGGAATTTCACATGTAGTAGTAATTCAATTGGCGGTAATAAATCAACAAAATTATAGCAGAACCAGGGACCAAGGCCTGCCACATCCTTATCCTCTTGTTCATCCTCTACCTCCTCACGTACAGATAAAACCAAGCTAATCTACCTACACAAGGCAGAACCACACAAGAAAATATAGAGTGAAGGGAATCACAATTCTGCCTGTGAAAGGCAGTTCTTCTTTGGGGGAACGAGTAGAAATGTAGAATTGAGGCTGGCAGCATGGCCGTCATTGCCGAGCTTCGCTATTACATATGATATACACACATATGATGCATATGTACAAATACATAGTAAATTTGTGCCAGCGGATAATCAAGGGGCAAGAAAACAAGTAAAACACAACTCACTAATTTTAGCTTTTCAGAAGATAACAAAGTGCAGCTGCAAGCACCCAACAAAACCAAAGCAATATCCCCTAAATATACTAGTGAAACCATAGGTGACAAGGTGCAGGTGCTCACATGCATATATACTTATATAGTCACATACTCACATCACAATCTCAGGAATCTTAGGGTATACTAGCACATATGCCCGTGCGTTGCAACGGGAGAATTGTTAGATGTTCCTCATTTCACATAATCTGCTTTGCGTGCCACTCGGCGTCACTATGACAAATGTAGCAAATAAGGTTACCTTCATCTCTAGCGATAGTATGAACTTAATGATTACCACAGTTTCCCTAAAAGGAAAAAAATATTTAAGAATGGAGGCAAACTTTGTTAAACTTGCCAAACTTGTGCTATTTTTTTCTTTGAGAAACTTAATGTTACTTTTTTGAGGTATCTGAAAAACTACAGCTCTTATGACAAGAAGATACAGAAAAAAGATTGATTAGTATGAAGGAACCTCTGTTTAACATGGAGAACCGGTAATTCTTTTACTTCCTTTCCACAACTTTACCTTACTCGATCAACTGACATAAGTATAGATAAATAGGATGTGTGTATGAAAATACAGAAAATGTTGAAGGTAAGATATTTTTGACAACCAACTAACAATATTAGGGATGTAACAAATAGGTTAAGTGAAATTTGCGGGCCCAACTATATTGTGAATTTTCAGCAAAATGTATACTTTGTTGCCTGAAAGCTACATTTTGTTGTGTTCACATATGAATTTTCAACTGTCATGATGCATAACAATTTTTTTGGTGAGAATCAGTCAGTACTACGTACATGAAGCTCTCACCTTGAACATAACTTGAGGAACTGTTGTATGCCATATCCCGAGTTCGGTAACAACAAACATAATGGAGACACGTATTTTCAAAATCTCACCTTTACAAAATCATTCGGAAAAAGTAGAAGCTTATATCTGACAGTATGCTTGACGCAATGGTTGTTGATATGGTTCAAGTAGATGGTAACACCAGGACGTGCACAAGGATTAATTTGAAACATGAAAAAGCATGATTCTCTGTCCGCAGTTTGTACTATCTCTCACCTTTTCGCCATTCTTCTAGTACAAAGCGACACAGCTTGATGACACGTGTCTGAAAAAAAAACACTTTAAAATATGACTGTGTCCACGTTGTCATCTTTGGTTAGAACTTTATAAGGTCCTTAGCATCAGGTCCAGCTTGCTGGCACTAAAAAGAATGATTTAACGAAAGAAATGAAAAAAAATGATATTAGTGTTTGAGAATACATATCCATGCCAATTTGACATAATGATTTGCAGAAGTTTCTTTCATGTGAACAAAACCCTGGAGAATTTGAACATGAACAACCTGATACAGTACCGTAAGTGAAGTACCTGATACAGTACCGTAAGTGAAGTATACTTTCGCAAAAAGTATACTTTCCTATACATACTGTGTTGCAGGTTATAAAAACCAGAATATACTTTGATGCTGCAGGATCAGGATCTTCAAATTATTACTGGGTTTGCTTATGTGCAGTACTGCTAGCCTTGCTTATCTACAGTACTGCTAGCCTTGCTTAGCTGCATTTCTAATAGCAAGATATATAGTCATTATTGATCAGTCAATCATATATGGACGTCATAACCAATTGAATAGTGTTGCAATCCAAACCGGATTAATAACACATGAATATTCGAATCTAACTTGTATATGCGAGTCAAGTCAGATCAATCACATGTCACAAAAAGAGTCAATCGATTAACTTCTCAAGTTTATCATAAATATAGTCAAGGCTGTATCATGTTCAGAACTTGAGGCTTCCTTAATGAAGAATTATATGCAGTTAAGTCTGGATCATGCACCTCTCGTGGTCCTCTCATAGATACACATGCTGACATGCCTGTATCACCTTCAAACCTTAATCCATCCTCAAGTCCTCTCGTAGCTACATCTAGCAAAATTTGTCTAACAATTAATTAACTTGCCGGTAGATAGAAGATCAACACGTGAAACTCAATACACACCACACAATGTGAATTAGTAAGTCTGACCTGAAGCAATCGACGACGCACTGCTGCTCCTCGGGAGTTTTGCCCTTGGCCTTCCCTTCCTGCCCACCTCCTTCTCCCCATCGTCCTTGGCTGCGGGAAGCACATGCAGAAGCAACAGTCTGCACATGGCACTGTCAAAGACGATTAGGGCGAACAACAATTGGGATCTTATCGCACGGTGGAGCATGCTTGTAGCTGTAGACCTGTAGTGAAGCAACACATGCAGCACACACACACACATGCACACTGGTCAGGTCTGAAGATGGGAGAGCAGCTGGCTTCCCACACGCATAGAACTCTTCTCGTCGGCAAGCCCGTTCGTTGGTTGTGCAGCAAGCTCTGTGTTTGGAAGGGACAGGGGTGGCGGTTGGAAAGGGATGTGTCGCGAGCGGAACGGGACATGCGCAGGTGGGCGTCGAGGTGGTGGAGTTGAGGTCGGCAGGATGCTGAGCACCACGGCACCCACCGAGCCGTCATCTCCCCATGATCCTCTTCAAACTCCTGAACCAGACGCCGCCGGCACCGCCATCTCCACCTGATCCACTTCAACTCCCAAACCTCACTATCCCAGTCGTCGTGGTGCTCGAGTTCCTCCTAATCGTAGCAATCGCCCATGGAGGCCTGAAGGCAGCTTGAACTTATCCTTGCCGGTGGGTTTGTGGCTTCATGCAGGCCTTCCTGTATAACTTGTCTGCTCTGTCGCCACTGATGCCGGCACAGGTGCAGGAACGCGATGCCGTAAGCACGTCCCCGAGACTCCAGCGCCCATGGAGCCACCTAGGGATAGAGTCTAGGTTAGCCACGGCGGCATGAGCGAGGTGAGGCGGCGAAGGAGGAGGGGCTTGGGGTTAGGTCGAGAAAAGGAGAGGACGTCGGTCGGTGTGGTCGCCGGCATCGATTTGATTTCGATCGGCGGCGCGCGGATCTACCGCACGGAGTTGAGCAGCCAACGATTTTGGGGGATCCTTCGTTTTTCTCTCGTTGAGATTCTTACCCAGTGACATATTGTTCTATTTTGACAAATTGTTCTTTTTTTTTATGAGAACGGGTTTTTGTAGCTCGGCCTATGTGGTACCTCCTATCACTGTTGTCCAACCATTTAGGGATATGTGCATAGACTATACAATTTGCAGACTGTGGCAGTAGAAAATGACACCATTTACAGTGTAGGACAAGAACAGAACATGTGCTCTCTCTCGTCACGAGTAAATTGCAAAAAACCACCACAATTGTGGACGCGATTTCACAAAACCGCCACCATTCGTTTTTTTTCAAAAAACCACCACGTTTGTGCTGATAGTTTTCAAATAACGCTGATCGAGCGTTTTGCCGCGTCTGATAGCAAACCTGACCGGTTGGGCCCGCTGTCAGGTGCCACGTGGACAGGGGGCGACGGCGGCCGTCAGGCGCCGTTAGACGGCGTCGCACAAAACCTAACGACCCGATCCAGAGCATCCTGTTCCCCCTCTCCTCCCCCGATTCCCCCCCTCCCCCAATGGCGACCGGCGGCGGCGGCGGCGGTGACGACAGGGACGACCCCCACCTCTCCATCCTCGATTCTGCGGGCCCCTCCGCCCTTCGTAGCTCGCCGACGGTGCTCCGTGCTCCTGCTGGCCCTGTTCGATCCGCCATTGCCGGCGTCGATGAGCGCGGCGAGGAGGTCAGCAGATTCAAAGCGAGCTCCGACGACCTTGAGTCCAGGGCGGCGGCCAATCTGGCCCAGGTGTGGAAGGCCAATCCAGGGCATAGCCATCAGTACACATCCGGCCTTGGTGGCGTGGAGTGAGTTTTCCCCCTTTCCAGTTATTTGCATTGCGATTCTGGTAGTGTAGGTGAACAATTGATGTGATTTAGGTACTGTAGTTATAAGATTTCCTTTGTTTGCAGCTGAACGTACGAATTAGGGCAATGCAATTAGGGTTTGTAGCTCAATTAAGGAATTAGGGTTTGTAGTTGTAGAATTGTTAACTGAATTGTAGCTCAATTAAGGAATTAGTTTTTCAATCCAGGAGTTAGGGTTTTAATTGTGCAATTGGTGTTCAATTTGCTATGAACTGAATTTTCTTAACTGAATTATCTTAACTGAATTATCTTAACTGAATATGTTGTTTACTTACTTTTGCTTTGAAACAATTGGGTTTTAATTGTTAAATGAATTCTCTAATTTACTGAATTAGCTGTGAAACAATTGGGTTTTAATTGTTAACTGAATTCTCTAAGTTTACTGAATGTGCTGTGAAACAATTGGGTTTTAATTGTTAAATGAATTCTCTAATTTACTGAATTAGCTGTGAAACAATTGGGTTTTAATTGTTAACTGAATTCTCTAAGTTTACTGAATGTGCTATGAGCTGAATTTTCTTAACTGAATATGTGGTTTACTTACTTTTGCAGTTTGGATGAAGATGAACCTTGGGATCTCAGGTTCCATTTTCAAGGTTGTGACAACCTGGAAAGGACCATATGTGAATCTGATATCACATACATCAATATGTTAGCTATTATTGGGATTGAGGGGTATGATCAGAAGGACTCAATGTATTATGTGAAGCAACATGGTGTGGGAATGGCAGGCATGAAGCAAATCAAATCTGAGGAAGATGTTGAAGAAATGCTGATATTATATGAGGACAAGAGGTGTGTCAATGTCACAGTGATGAAAGGAAGAGAGTCTGACATGGAAATGAACATTGGAGATGGATGTGAGCAGCAGATTCCAATTTCTGAGATTGGTTCTCCTAAGGTATATAGTGTAGATGATGCAGGTGTGATATATCAAACTCAGACCTGTGAACCACAGCCAGAAGATTCTTATGGTGAATATCTTTTCACACAGGAGAGTTGCAATGTTAGAAGTGGGAAGGTGACAGCAGGTATCAAAGTATTAGATGACTTTCTTAATGAGTTTGCTGGTGTACCAGTAGTGCATGAAGAAGATTACATGGAAGAGGACAAGGAGGAAGAGGTGCAAGAGGAAGAGGAGGAAGGAAATGAACAACAAGAAGATGAGCTAGAGGAAGAGGAAGATGAAGATGATGCAGACTTAAATCAGAAAATAAAAGACTTGAAGAGGAAGAGGGTTTTTGAAGGTGATTGTGAGCCAGAAGACTTATTCTGTGAGAATGAGGAGGAGGAGGATGGAGAGGGGTTTGTTCAGGCACCACCTGTGCAGAAATTGCCTGTTAGAAGAGGTCCAACAGATAGAGCACATTGCAGTTCACAAGCTGAACTTGAGGGAGACTACATTCCTGTATCTGATGAAGATATGGATGAACTTTTTTTTGATTCAGATGAAGAAGTAGTGGTGCATTGTCCCAAATCTGGAAAAAAGTCCAGGGCAAAAAAGAGGAAGGCCAGGATATGGTATGATGAGAATAGACTTGTGCCAGAACAACAAATATGTTGGCATATGTGTTTTGTTGATGTTTACCAATTCAGAAGAGCACTAGTTAACTTGCATGTGACACAAAGGAGGAACTTCCATTACCACAGGAACAACAAAGACAGGATCATAGTTGATTGTCTTGAGGAAGGCTGCCCCTTTCACATGGTTGCATCTGTGGTTGCAAATGAGAAAACATTCAGCATTAGGAAGCTGCAACTAGAGCATACTTGTGCTCCAAGTGGTGAGAATTGCAAGGTTCCTGCTAGGTATGTGGCCAAAGCTGTTGAAGACTGCTTCAGGACTGACCCCAGAGCAGGTATTGAGACTGTCATAGACAAGACAAAGGAGAAGTATGGTGTGGAGGTTGGAAAGATGAAGGCTTATAGGGCAAGGCAGCAAGCTTTGAATGTTGTGCAGGGTGACCAGGAAGCACAATATACTAGAATTAGAGACTATCTACAAGCTGTTTTGGACACAAATCCTGGGAGTAGATGCATTGTGACAACTAGGGTGGTGAAAGAGCATCCAAGCAAGAATCCAAGATTTCATAGACTTTTCATTTGTCTAGCAGCTCAAAGGGAGGGTTTTCTCAATGGATGTAGACCTTTCATTGGTATGTGTTAGCTCTCTTATTTCTCTTTTATCTACACACTATTGCTATGTTTCTAAGTTTTATTTTTTTAGGTCTAGATGGTTGTTTTGTGAAGTTAAACACAGGTCAACAGATCTTGGCAGCTACTGGCAGAGATGGAAACAATAATATATTTCCTTTGGCCTTTGGAGTAGTTGAGAAGGAGGACACCCCTACTTGGTGCTGGTTTTTAACTCAGCTCAAGATTGTTCTTGGTGGTGAATCAGGACAATTTGGCAATTACACAATAATTTCAGACAGGCAGAAGGTAATGTCCATAGCACATTCCTTGAGATTTTCATTGCACACCATAGTTTTTGTTGCACACCATAGTTCTTGTTGCACAACTTAGTTATAGCAAACTTAATTAGTATTTTCATTTCTGAAACCAGGGTCTGCTTAATGCCATTGACCAAATATTTCCTAACTGCCCTCAAAGATATTGTTTAAGGCATATTTATGCAAATTTCCAAAGTGCTGGATTTAGAGGAGATGAGCTTAAACAATATATGGATGCAGCAGCTTATTCTTACACTAGGAATGGGTTTGAAGAAGCAATGGAAGAAATTAGAAAGGAAAGTGAGGATGCTTGGGTCTGGCTTAAGAAAATTCCTGTAGAAACATGGGCTAGATATGCTATGGACACCAACTGTAAAACTGATCTAGTAGTGAACAACATTAGTGAGGTGTTCAACAG
>LR880972.1:1011362409-1011374082 GCA_904067115.1 Aegilops sharonensis | reverse complement strand
ACGGAACTCATCCCCGACACTTTGCTGGATCGGAGTCCGGGGATCGTCATCGAGCTGAACGTGTGCAGAACTCGGAGGTGCCGTACGTTCGGTGCTTGGATCGGTCGGATCGTGGAGACGTACGACTACATCAACCGCGTTGTTATAACGCTTCCGCTTTCGGTCTACGAGGGTACGTGGACGGACACTCTCCCCTCTCGTTGCTATGCCATCACCATGGTCTTGCGTGATCGTAGGAAATTTTTTGAAATTACTACGTTCCCCAACAGTGAACAACATTAGTGAGGTGTTCAACAGGATGATTTTGGATATCAGGGGCAAACCCATTAAAACAATGGTTGAAGGGGCTAGGTCCAAATTGATGGTGAAGTTCAATGAAAAAAGAAGTGGGGGGCAGAGTGCTAGATGGACAATAACCCCAACATATACAGAAATGCTAGAGGAGTCCAAAGAATGGGCTAGGAATTGCAAGGCTTTGATGGCTGGGCCAGATCTATATCAAGTAAATAGTGGTGAGAAATCATATGCAGTTGACTTGAAGAAGTGGACATGTGGCTGCAGAAAATGGGACATGAGAGGTGTACCATGTAACCATGCTGTCTCTGCCATCTACAAATCAAAACAGCAGCCTGAAGATTTTGTACACCAGTTCTTCAAGAAGCCTATGTACTTAGAAACTTACAAGCCAATGATTTACCCTGTTCCTGGACCTGACCTATGGAGAAGAACAGATTCAAGAGACATAGACCCCCCTGTGTTCCATAGGAAGAAGGGAAGAAACCAGACTCAGAGAAGGAAGGGCCAGTTTGAAGTACCAAAACCCAAAGACACTTCAAGAATTGGAACTATAACTTGCAGCAACTGTGGAAAGCAAGGGCATAGGTACACAAATTGTGGTGATCCTTTGAAGCCAGCACTTGCAGCTAGGAAGAACAAGCATAAGGTCCTCAATTTAATAGCTTTTGCATCAAATTTATCTTTTATATCTCAATGAACAACTAATGCACACCTTTGTTCTATTTAAATTTTGTATCAGGAGAGAAGATCTGCCCCTACAGATGCAAGAGCTCCAAGAGCAACATCTGGTGGAAGAGTTGCAGCTGAACAGCCTGCTCCAACAGCTGCTGCAAGTTCTAGGGCTGCATCATCTGCTCCCAGGCCTACTTCTGCTGCTGCTGCAAGAGCCTCTTCATCAGCAACAACAGCCAATGCAGCAACTGCTCCCAGGCCTACTTCTGCTGCTGCTGGAAGAGCCTCTTCATCAGCAACAACAGCCACTGCATCAACTGCTCCCAGGCCTACTTCTGCTGCTGCTGCAAGAGCTTCTTCATCAAGAACTAGATCTTCATTTGCTCCTCCAAGGACTGCTACTCCTACTACAGCTCAATCTGCTTATGGAAGGGTGAGGAAGAGGCCTAACAGACTTAGGGATTACTTCTATGCTAGTGGAAATTAGAGCATATCTAGCTGCTGTGCTTGTTGTGCTGCTGGCATGTCTTTTGGAGAAAAACTATGAGCTTCTTGTGCTGCTGCCAAACTTGTCTTTAGGAAAAACTATGTGCTTGTTGTGCTGCTGGCAAGTTAGAACTTGCTGAATGCTGCTGCCAAACTATGTGTCATGTTGCCAAACTTGTTATGTTGTGGTGCTGTCAATTTAGAACTTGGTGTAATGTTGGCAACCTATGTGAACCATGTTGTTTATTGTGAACCTAATGTCATGTTATGGTGTTGTTCAACTAGATGGCTTCACATTCTGTTGAAAATGGTGTTGTTCAACTATATGGCTAGGGGTATGCTAACCATAGTGGTTGATGCCTCTCGTCGACGGTTGTCGAGAGGCTAGGGGTATGCTAACCGTAGTGGTTGATGCATTTCATCGACGGTTGTCGAGAGGCTAGGGGTATGCTAACCATAGTGGTGGATGCCTCTCGTCGACGGTTGTCGAGAGGCTAGGGGTATGCTAACCTCTCGACAAACGTCGACCAAAGGCATCCACCACTTTAGTTTCTGTAACCCTACCCTCTCGACAAACGTCCACAAAAGGCATTCAATAAAAAGGTTTGGATAACCCTACCCTATTCAATTCGGACCAGAATGCATATCAATAACACAATTCCATATGAGCAAATTCAACTAATATCATAGCTCCAAACACATATATAGTTCAACAAATATTCCATTGCACATTACAACATAGTCTTCACACACCACCATACATAGTTCAACATCATAATACTAAGCTTCATATTGGACCCCAATAGTCTTCACACCACACCATACATAGTTCAACAATAAACAACCAGCAAGGCACAACACATAATACCAACAAACATCATACTTTACTCATTGCAAATTTCACTGATTTTCCTTATCTTCATCTTGTTCTCCTCCCCAGCCTTGAGCAAATCAGCTATGATATACTCAAGTCTTTTCTTCTCTTTCTTCAACTGTTCCATACCTTGCTCTGCTACATCATTCTTCCAATTACTAACCAACTCATCATTGCTCTGCTTGATCACTTGGAGTGCTGTCTTCAGTTCCATATTCTCTTTCTCTAACCTAGCCCTTTCTTCCTGGGCTTCAACTACAGCACTTTCTACATCACCATCCTGCATAATCTTCTGGTAATTCTCCTTCATCACATTCTTGTGAACTGTTGCAAAAAAATTGCTTGTTTCCTTGATGTGGTTGTGGTGCTTCTCCTGGATTAGCCTCTTCTCTTCTCCAAGCTTCACTATGAGCTTTTCTTTGGATTCATTCTCTTTGCTACTCTGCTCATACATATCCCAAAGTTTGCGAAGTGCATTTTGCATTGGTTCTGGCCACTGTGGGTCAATCCACTGAACCAGACCACAATTGTCTCCCTCCTGTAATAATAATAATTAATAACCATTTACTAAAACCTGCCTAATTCAGTGAGATAGCAGGACAGGGTATTAACTAATTTGTTCTAATGCACACCTTTTTCCTAATTAAAATGATGGAACAGATAACAAATTTAATAACAGGACAACAAAATATTTTCAGTTAACATAGTAAAACCTGCCAAATCTCATCTAAAAAATATATTGAGTTACCATTCATTTCACCTGCCAGATTAATTCATCAAAACATCAAATAATACACCATTTTAATATAACTAAGTAAACTGCTGTCAGCTAACAAACAAACCTACATTCAGTTAACCTGCAACTAACCTCATTACCACATCCGTAAAACCTACGGCCAGTGTTGATTCCTTGAAAAACAACAGCCCTGTGCACAGCCTGCTTGTGGCAGCACACCGGTCCTCCGGCAACAATGCCACACCACTCGGGGTCAACAATGGTATGCGGGATCTACAATAGTGCAATATAACTCATATATACTACCAGAGCTCAAATCAATGAAAAGCANAGCACACCGGTCCTCCGGCAACAATGCCACACCACTCGGGGTCAACAATGGTATGCGGGATCTACAATAGTGCAATATAACTCATATATACTACCAGAGCTCAAATCAATGAAAAGCAAAGCTCAAATCCATGGAAACCCTAACCCTAATCCACGGGCAAATCATACTCACATAGGTTTCGTCGTCGTGCGCGTTGAAGAGGGGTGACACAGAGTCCTCGCTGCTGGTTTCGCCGTCCTTCCAGTCCACCATGGCCGCGGCGGGTTTCGGCCAGCGGCCGGCGGCGACAAATGAGCGGCGGAAGAGACGGGAGGCAGAGACTGGATCGAGTGCGAGGGGAATGGACGACTGGGTTCGGCTGCACCAGGCTATGTGCGACGCCGTCTAACGGCGCCGGACGGCCGCCGTCGCCCCCTGTCCACGTGGCACCTGACAGCGGGCCCAATCGGTCAGGTTTGCTATCAGACGAGGCAAAATGCTCGATCAGCGTTATTTGAAAACTATCAGCACAAACGTGGTGGTTTTTTGAAAAAAAAACCGAATGGTGGCGGTTTTGTGAAATCGCGTCCACAATTGTGGTGGTTTTTTGCAATTTACTCCTCTTGTCACACAGGTCTTTGACAAGACGGCAGGACACACTCTCTCACCCTGTCTCTCTACATGCATGCACATCACATTTCTTTGACAAGACTGCACAACGCAGTCTCTGACGCGCTCTCTCTCTCTCCCTCCAAAGAGTCTCACATCTATGCGCAACGGCACAAGCTCTCGCTCACTAAAAAAATCAGAGAAATCACTCTCTCACTAAAGGATGTGGTGAGTAAAAGTCAAAGCTCAAATCTTTTAACGTGCCATAACTTGCTGTTTTCTCTCTGCTCTCTCTCCCAGCCTGTTCTTACAACGAGAAGAATCCATTTTCTCTCTTCTGCTGCCACTAGTCCTTTCTCTTACACGAGATTAGAAAAAAGACATTCTCTTTTCTCTCTCTGCTTCACATGGATAGAGGACCGAAAGGGTGAAAAACGGGTATAAATAATTCGGTGTGAGGAGCTGGTGGTCATGTGACGACAAAGTTTTAATTCTTGGTCTGTAAGGTCAGCAAAAGATGTGCTATCTCAATCAATGAATAGTGCCCCATGCGTCCTACACAGTTCCGACGTCTCTGCTATCCCATCAGAGTTTAGAGACCCTAATAATTCTGACATACAGTGACACTAGCGTGCAATTACGCGAATCTCTAAGAAAAGAAAGGAACATGGAAGGCCGAGATAGAGGGTACCGGGGAGCTCGGCCTACACTGCAATTTTCCGTATTTATAATGCATAAACATTCTCTTCGTAAAATCCATGCATTAACCATCGGGGAGCTCTTCCATATCCTTGCAAAAATAGTGTGGCAGCCTTATGTTCGACAACTGAAGAGCACACGGATATTTAACATAGCATCCCATTGGCAAGNTGGTGAGTAAAAGTCAAAGCTCAAATCTTTTAACGTGCCATAACTTGCTGTTTTCTCTCTGCTCTCTCTCCCAGCCTGTTCTTACAACGAGAAGAATCCATTTTCTCTCTTCTGCTGCCACTAGTCCTTTCTCTTACATGAGATTAGAAAAAAGACATTCTCTTTTCTCTCTCTGCTTCACATGGATAGAGGACCGAAAGGGTGAAAAACGGGTATAAATAATTCGGTGTGAGGAGCTGGTGGTCATGTGACGACAAAGTTTTAATTCTTGGTCTGTAAGGTCAGCAAAAGATGTGCTATCTCAATCAATGAATAGTGCCCCATGCGTCCTACACAGTTTCGACGTCTCTGCTATCCCATCAGAGTTTAGAGACCCTAATAATTCTGACATACAGTGACACTAGTGTGCAATTACGCGAATCTCTAAGAAAAGAAAGGAACAAGGAAGGCCGAGATAGAGGGTACCGGGGAGCTCGGCCTACACTGCAACTTTCCGTTTTTTTATGTGATGAGGAATTATTCTGTTTTCTAAGAGAAAAATCGGGTTGGGCAAGCAAGAAAACTATGACGGGCGAGTGAAAAAACTAACCGTTTTTGTTCTCACTTACGGGTGGCATTAATAGGTAATTTTCATCAACTCTAGACATACTTTAAATCTCAACCGTCAATCTTTAAAATTAACGGATGTAAAGGGTTGACGGATGGAGAACTATGAAATCTTTCGTCCTTTAATATTATTAGGTAAAGAGTAGCAGAGCAAGTAATGCAAATGAAGTGATTGCTGCCTAGAATTAGTTAGCCCAATCGAAGAAAGGATTGTACGGAGATATTATTCGATTTCGAACTGCAATATTAATATAGGAGATGGAGGTCGAGTACAGTAGAGCCCAGTGGTGAAGAAGAAGCTGTACATGATGACCATTGACCAGCGCCAGTCTTCAAGTCATCGTAGCTAGAGGAGACGGTTGCTTCAGAGCCTGACTATCGACCCGCCGGTTGTGCCTTCGCTGGAGGCCATTAGCGGATCCAGTGGGGGCTCCGTGGGTGCCCTGGCACCCCCACCAAAAATGTATATCTTTTTTGTTTAGTACTCTTAGTCTAATTCTATGTGTATTATAAGAGTAGAATGATAAATTGTCATTTTTTATGGTTATGCCTGGCATTTTGTTGTGCGTGAGTGAGAAGATTGGCACCCGTGGTCAAGGCCTAGTTTCGCCACTGCTGGAGGCAGTATGGGATCAGCATGGCTCACCGGCTACCACCCTCTTCAACCTTGCGATAGTGGTGAACTGGTGATGAGAGAATGCAAGATGTCACTAATGTCAGGTGGAGCCTAAGCGCGCAGGCGATGATGAACTCTTCATTGAGTTCAGGATTAGTGTCAGGGTGGGGCGAGCATTAAGATTTAAAACCTCACTAAAATTTAAACATAGCGGGGTATGATCGAACTTGTTGAATTTTCATGACTGGAGCTGTGCTAATTACATGTTATATGTGTCTTGCTTGCAGGAGAAAGGGTACATGAGGCGTGCTTTGTCTAGTAGGATGATAGAGGCACGTGACTGGACCAAGAAATTTGAACTGATTGGGCATGAAAGTGAATGGTCTCACATTAACTCTAATTATAGTGATTATGTGGCCCCATTCGGGGCGTGCGTGACCTCCGTGTGGGGGCTTCCAGGCGTGGGGAAATCAGCTCTTGTGAGAAGGCTTTACTACAAAAATATGATTAGATGTATAGACGAAAACAAAAAATATAGCTGGTTTGATGTGCCCCAGACATTCAGTTTGATAGAGTTATCTAGACAATTACTTATGGATTTTCATTCGTTGGATCTTGAAGCAAATGGGAATGTGGCAGTTGGTTTGATGGATGGTCAGGATCCAATTCAAGGCTGTCGTAACTTGCTGCAAGTAGGCAAGTACTTCATTGTTATTGATGGTCTACGCTCCAAACATGACTGGGATTTGATGAAAGCTGCCATCTTATCCAAGCCTGTTAAAGGATATATAGTTATCATTACAAATGAAGAAAATGTAGCGAGGTATTGTGTAGATGAAGAGAAACGCATGACAAATGTTAAAGGTCTAGAAGCTGACGCGGCCCTTAAACTGTTCATGAAGGTACTGCGTTTATTCTCAAGCATTATTTTATTAATTGAAATGTTCTACTTCAAGATATCTGGCTGATTAATTTTCTTGATGCATATCTGTGTGTGCCCACATATAGGAGACAAGATGATGAAACGGTATACCTATTATTCTGTGGTAAATAGAAATTGAAGCTATAAGTTAATTCCAATGTGAAATCAAATGGTCCAGCGGCCAGCACTACTTTCCTTTATGCATAAATGTGGGTGGAATGCTCCGCTTCAAGAAATATTCTAATTTTCCTTTGTGTATATCTGTGCATGTGCACACATGCGTTAATCTAGCTTCAAGATTGGCAAAGTCATGACATGTGCTCGCTTTTCGAGGAAATTGTCGCATCGATGCCACTGAATAATAATCCGATTTCAATCTGACACATAAGGACAACCACCCCCACAATCCATCGCACCAATGTTCGGTTCTCAACTTGGTTAAAATTGACTTCAGATTTGGCACTTATTGATTGAATATCATTTTCGTGATGAATTCAACTTAAATTTAAAAGAAATTATAATGCTTAAGTTTGTATTTTTCGAAACTGATTTTGTATATATTCAAAAATTGAACTTATATTTTTTACTTTGAGTTAAAGTAACTTATTTTTTATGCAGATAGCGTGGGAAGGTGAGCAATTTGATCACAATGAGATGGAGCTTTCAAGACTCATTGTGACCAAGTGTGGCGGTCTACCCAAAGTGATAGTTGCTACTGCCGAGTCTCAGCTCATTGGAAATGCACCGTCACTGGAGAGAATAAATGATGACTTCATGGGCATATTGGAGACCGATCCAATATTCCATAGCTTAAGGGGTCAATTTTCTTGGATGGAGTCCTACTTTGATGATTGCCCAGATTTATTCAAGCCTTGTATCTTCTATATGTCGGTCTTTCCTTTAGGCCATGGTATTAGGCGAAGGCGTTTGCTGAGGAGGTGGATCAGTGAGGGTTACTCCAGGGACACACCTGGTAGTACCGCAGAAGAGAATGGGGAAAAGTTCTTCTCGGAACTTGTCAAGCTGAGCATAATCCAGCAGAAGGAGGAGTCACCAAGCAACACGGATATGTGCCAAGTCAATGGTTTCTTCCTTGAATACATCAATTCACGACCAATGCAAGATAACCTTGTGTTTTCACTGGAGGGGCATTGCAGCCTCAACTCACAGTATTCTGGACAACACCTCACCATAGGTAGCAGCTGGGATAGGTCGAAGATTCTATTGGAGAGCATGGACTTATCACGGCTGCGGTCATTTACGGTGTTTGGGGAGTGGAGGCCATTCTTCATCTCTGCTGATGTCAATATGAGATTGCTCCGGGTGTTGGGTCTAGAAGACACATTGGGTGTAACAAATGGTGATCTCGAGCAGATTGGAAAGCTAGTGCCACGCCTCAAGTTCCTCTCCCTAAGAGGATGCAAAGAGATAACTCGTCTGCCGAGTTCATTTGGTGGCCTGAGGCAATTGCAGACTCTAGATATCAAAGGCACCTCCATAGTCACACTGCCACCGGCTATCATCAAGCTAGAGAAGCTACAGTATGTCCGTGCCGGCACCACTCACCGTATATCGACATCCACCGAAGACAACGACGGCATGAGCACAGTAGCAACACTACTGCCTATGGATAGTGGTGATGTGAGCTCAAGCCAACCACCAGCGGCAGTATCAGCAGCAACAACAACATCACCACTGGTGGACGGTGATGGTGTGAGCTCAAGACAACCACCAGCGGCAGTATCAGCAGCAACAACAACATCACCACCCGAGGACGGTGATGGTGCAAGCTCAAGCCAACTACCAGCAGCCACATCGACGCCACCACCATCACCATCCATGGTGGACGATGGTGCAAGCACAAGCCAACCACCAGAGGCCGCATCAGCACCACCACCACCACTGAACCGTGATGGCAGCAGCACAAGCCAACAACCACCACTAACGACAGTAGATCATGGTGAGGCCCGGACATCAACACCGTGGTGCAGCAGGCCACGTGGTCGCTTGGTATTCAGCTGGTTGTCTAAACACAAACCTGTTAGGCATGCTGATGATGGCGTTCAGTTTCCTGCCACTGCCATAAGGGGAATTGGGAAGTTCAGAGCCTTACATACTCTTGGTGTTATCAATGTCAGTGGTGTAGGTGGGAAGGCTGTCCTCAGAGAGCTTAAGAAGCTTGGCCAATTGCGCAAGCTAAAATTGTTTGGCATTAACTGGAAAATTTGGCAGGATTTTTGTTTGGTCATCTCCGGTCACTGCTATCTCGAGTCCTTGTCAGTTCGACTCGATGATGAGCAGCAGGGTCATCTGTGTTGTTTGGATGACATCTCCAAGCCACCAAAGACATTAGAGAGTCTCAAGCTGTACGGGGGCAATGTGCATGTATCACCGGTCTGGATGAAGCAGCTTGACGGTCTCACAAAGGTTAATCTCGAAGATCTTCAGCTGACAATATCAACACAAGAGGACATAGACAGCCTTATGGAAGTGCCGTCTCACTATGTCTATCATCATCTCTGTGTCAAGCCGATTCAAAATGGGGAGCTCCGTTATGGTTGCTGGCAAGGTCCCTGGTGTGGTGGACCCTTTGAAGCCGCCCGAGTCCTCAAGATTGATTGCAGCAGCTACAAATTGGCGCTAGTTTTTGGACATTTTATCCCGACATGTGTTGAGGTCCTTGTGGTTCACTGCTCTACTACGGATGCGTCCTTGGAGGTCTCTGGACTTGACCACTTATATAGGCTCAAGGAAGTGCGGCTTGAGGGTTCCCACAGCGACGCAGTCAAGCAACACTTGCAGCAGAAAGTTGAAGAGCTAAACAACCTACGCAGCCAACGCTTGCAGAAAAATGTTGACGAGCTAAACCGCCTACGCTTGGAGCAGAAAGTTGGTGCTGCAACCAGCTCAGACTTGCAGATGGCAGCTCTCTTCGCGGACGAGTCCCGGTACCCAAGAGTTGCCTTTAAGGTGCAGGAGCTACCACGTTCGTCCTGATTCGTTTCCATTATTTCGTACTGATTTGTTTGCATTTCTTTCCTTTCAGTTCTCTACTGTACCGACGTGTCTGTAATAAGCACCCAACATTGTCCCAACTCTTCCTGGCATTTCTTAATAACAAGTAAGTATATTATATCTGTGCACGTATGTGTATGCCCTGTTCATGTCTTCCTTGAGAAAAAGGTAGAATTTACCGCTAGATTGGGTAGAGCGCCTCACGACTCATTGTTTTGCATGTAAGACATAAGATATAATCTCAGAATCAAATCAGGAGTTCAGTCGAGGAAGAATGCTTGAAAAAAGGAAAATGGTGTCTTTTCTCAGCCCTCCATATACTGGTGGCGGTTGGCCGTGCTCCCTGACCCTGGCTGTGGTGGTGGCTCCGTTGAGCAGCGTGTGGTGGTGGTGGTGGTTGGCGGCGGTGATTTGCTTGGGGCATGCGACTTTCTCGGTTCAGGCAGATGGACGGCCTTGATGCAGTGTCTCTGGGCATAGTGAACTCCAGGTGAATGCCTTGCAGTGACCTTGGTCATTGCCGGCGACGACGGCGTCCTAGGATGTCGTTCCCCTCGTTGGAGGCGTCGTCGTGGAGCCCCTTCACCTCCTTTAGGCATTTGGATCCAGTGCTCTCCGGGTGAAAACCTATGCTTCGGCTTGGGCTGAAGCGGGCAGCGGCGGCGGCGTTCACGTCGCATCCTTCTTGGGGGCGTCGCCTTGGAGGTCCAATCTGCCCTGCGTCGATGGTTCGCATCGCCCGACATCTTCGCCATCGGCCAGGCGGGTTCGCGGCCTCGGGGCCGGTGTGGAGGCCGGGGCGGCAGCTCCGGATAGTTGCGTTGTGGAGCGTCGAATCTGGTCATTTGGGTGGCAGAGTCGTTGGCTCGTCGGATTCACGGCCTTGGGGTCGGAGTGGAAGTCGGAGCGGCGGCTCCGGAGAGCGTCTTTCGTTTGCAGGGTGTCGTTTCTGGTCACCGGGGCGACAGAGTCGTCGACTCGTTTGGGACACGGCCTCGGGGCCGGTGTGTGCGCTGTTGAGGTTTGTATGTCGGAGCGGCGGCTCCGGTTCGTGTTGTTGGGTGTCGATTTTGGTCGCTTGGGTGACGAAGTCGTCGGCTCGTGTGGGTGTGCCACATATGTATCGGTTTTTGGCCAGTTTTCCTTATTAACTGGCCATTTCTCTTCTGCTATATGAAAAGGCAGAGCTCCTGCCGGTTGCTCGAAAAAAAAATTCCTGTAGACAGGTCATGTTGTCGTTGCAGGTTATGCTGAAACAAATCATGAGATGTATTGTTTTCTTGCCTCAATAAATTTTACTCCTGTGATACCTAGCTCTTTCTGTCAGAGCTTAATTATTTACTCCTAATTACATGTACTGTTCATCTGTTCATACATTTGTTACTAGTGGCAATGTACGTTGACTAATTACCGCTCGACATATCTCTCTTACATTTCTGTCTCTATTGTGCGCATGTAACACTGATTGAGACACTTGCATTAGTGCTGCGGCAGAGTCTATAGCACGCGGCGAGTGTGGTAGTTGGGGCTTTGCCTCAACAATTGGTCAAACAATATCTGCAGATCTTGTATTCTACTTTAGTTTGATGAATACATAATTGCCTCGATTGAAAGGAGAAGCGACAGGGGAGAACAAGATTCGTACGGGTCGCGGTTGTCG
>LR880972.1:1011323847-1011357931 GCA_904067115.1 Aegilops sharonensis | reverse complement strand
CATTTTTTCTATACACATTTAACATTTTTAAAATGCTTTATCAAAATTTTCAAATACTTGTTCAAAAAATTCAAATGCTTAATTAACATTTTTAATACATGATAAAAAAATTGATACACATTTTTAAAATATATTTTCATATACATTATAAACATTTTTCTATACACATTTAATATTTTTCAAATTCTTGGTCAACAATTTTCAAATGTTTTTATTGTGTTTTCGTAATATACACATTCAGAATATTTTAAAGAATAAAAAAATAAAAAGGTAAAGTAAAAACTGAAAAAAAAACATAAAAGAAAAGGAGGCTGTGGCCTCCCGCGCTCCTCGGCCCGCACATCTCGGTCTCCCCTTCAGCGGGAGGGTTCCTACCTCTCTCGCTCAAGGCGAGATATAAGGGCGCGCACGATGCACACCAAAGAAGACAGCGCCACGCGAGGAAATCGAAGCTACGTGAAGACCAAGCTGGGCGAGCAGGAGGCCAAGCTCAACACCCGCAAAAATAGAACAAAAATGGCCAAGTTCATCAGGGTGCGGCACCGCTGCCCCCGCACTCTCGCAGACATGGCCTTGCCAGGGTCGACGTGTGCGCGGGAAGGACGACTGAACTATTGGCCGGCGGCTCAGCGTGCCGCCCGCCGTGGAGAGCGCGGCGATGTCATGTGCGGAAGATACGGCTTGGCCTAATCGTTCGCATGGCCACCGTAGACGCATATCGTTCATGGACGCAACGACAGCCTCAAATTAATAATTGTCTAACGACACACACCATGTGTTGCCAAATTGTTGGCTAAGGGATTGACGGGGTTATAGTTATGAAATATCTTGTTTTAGGATTGTATTTCTGAAATGTTATTATGAGAAATAGCATTTAAAAAAATACACTAGTATATATAGAGCTGAGTATTAAGCGAAGGGCCTCTTCTTGTAGCACTCGAGATTGTCGCCATGGCCGATACCAAAGACGTTGCAGTAGCGCTTGTAAAACCTGATTCAGTCCTCAACACGTTTATCTGGCCGTGAAAGCACTCGATTCTGCCATTGATGATGTTGGTGATCACGCCGTACCCAAGTACCCAGCCCACAACATGGTTTATCGCCTATGGATTCCATTTTCCCGTGATCACTGCATGGCTTGAGGGATTGGGCGGTTGCGCCGTCATCCTGAACCACATTGTTGTCTTGAAGGACATGGCCCGATTTGTGGCCACCAAGTTCGGGTTGCCCAACAGGTCGCCCCGGTGGCCTGTTTTAGTTGTGAGTTAGTTGGATGGGCCCGCGACCATAGTAGCGCTTTCCAGGGGCGCATGGCCACTATGTGCTTGGGGTGCAGTAGTTAGAGATGGCACCGCGCTCCTGCTTCAAGAAGTAGCCCCATGTGTAGGGACCATTTGGGGTTGTGCGCAGTGTCGTAGGCAGGATCTGGCCACGCCCCGGGCCACCCTTGACACTACAATTAGCGAAGGATTTCCTCTCCACGACCAGGGCCATGGCCTGGACAGCCCGGGTCTTGGCTACGCCCCTGGTTGTGGGCCACCCTTGACGCTACATTTAGCGAAGGATTTCCTCTCCACGACCAGGACCATGCCCTGGACAGCCCAGGTCCTGGCTACGCCCCCGGTTGTGGGACACCCTCCAGTGGTCTCATGGGAGGTCTGCGCCAGGAAGGTGGCCACCTCGCGATACCGGGTGGCGGTGTTGCCCGTGGTGCCGAAGCCAGGGAAGGCAGCAGCAACGGTGGCAAAGGCGGCATAGGTGTAGAAGCGCTTGTCGGTGGCACGTTTGGTCGTTACGGTGGAGGAGCATTTGGTCAAAAAGGGAGGGGGAGACAATGGAGGACACACCGCCACCGCCAAAGGGGCCGGTGTGACCGGCGTGCCGCCGCAGCCAGAGCGCTGGCTCTGGCAGCCATGGTGACAGTACTCCGATGTGGAGCCGCACCAGCCAAAGTTGCTGCAACATAGGCAGTTGGGGCAGGTCTCGCTCTGCCTACCTATGGGCCACACTCCACGGCTTGCACGCAGGTGATGGCCATAATCTGGTGTCAACACGAGGTTCACTTAAATTGTCATAACTTCTGCATTCGAGCTCCGTTTTAGACCATCTTTATATCTATTTTGGTCTTCTCAGAAAGGATAATCCAAATCTAATGATGACTTCCAACCATAAGGTTGAAACCATCTTTCTATAGCTTCAAACTTCCCTTTACTATTGTGTCACTTTAGACCGTCAATAATTGGTTGTGGAGCGATACCAAAGGCCGCAGTTCGGAGTACTTGGTGACAACAAACAGTGGTGACACATCGATGTTGGCGACAGCGGTAGCGGAAGGGTGCGCGCATCTTTAGATGTCCATTCTCTTAGGCCAAAATTCCATGTTCCCTTTGGCAATCTCTAAATAAGGAGGCCTCGGGGTGATTTTTGCAGATCCGTCTAAAAATTATGCCGATGAAGAGTGGAATAATGAATATGCTAAACCTACTTTTAGAGGACAGGTTGTTGTTAGAGCATCTCTAGTAGACCCCGTATAATACCCCACCCGCAAAATAACCGCTAAAATACGGGTCCGTGTGAAAAATGCTGCCCTACCAGACCCCGCAAACGCGTCAGACCCGCAATTTTTTTTAAGAGGTGCGAAAAACATCCCGTCAAACCCGTGAAAATAAGGATTTTGGAGGCGACCCAAAGGGGCCTGTATACGCGAAAGCCCGTTGGCGGGAATCCAACTGCCATCGGAAACTTCATGGCTTGCTCCCGTCCGACCGTCCTCGGCCGCCGGCGCCTGCCCCGGCCGCCGCGCCTGCCCCGGCCGCCGCGCCTGCCCCGCCTGTCGCACCCGCCAGCCGTCCGCCCCGTCCGCCATGCCCACCAGCCGTCCGCCGTGCCGGCCTGCGGCTCTCTCGACAGAGGAGTTAGCTAGCTAGCTAGCTGAATTGATTCGAACGGATCAGCTAGCTATCGATGTGCGTCTAGCTAGCTCGCTAGTGAACGGAGGAGTTCGGGTGCTGCCCACGCTGCCCCGGCGGCCTTGGCCTCCGCCCGCGTGCCGCGGTCGTCTGCTGCTGTAGTCGGCACTACTGCTAGCCCCGGCCCGGTCGCGCTCGGTGGTGAGCACAAGGAAACGGTCGCGCAGGCAGGACGCACACACGCTGAGGGGACGGAGGTCGAGATGGGAAGGACGTGAGGAAGAAGATGGTATATTTAGAGAATATTCTTTTTTACGAGTTGATTATACGGGTCGTAATTTTAAGGGGTCTGCTAGAGATGCTCCTATGAAGTTCAGGCCAACATAGTACCTTTTCTAGACTTGTTCTAATGCGGGTGGGCAGCACAAATTCATGCGCGGCTAGCCAACTGATTGATCCTCGGTTTTCTCTCAACAGAAAAGAATGATGATAAATGATGAATCTATTATATATAAATAGTACTTGAAGGGTTAATAAAAAAAGAGAATTAAGATAGAAATTACCATAAAAATTAGAAACATCCGACCATTAATTTAATACACTAGATTTTTATGGCCATTAGATAAGACTGCAAGTTATAACAATTACCCACTTGTGCCATTATGGACGTGCGCTCTTCATTTTTTTCAGGAAAAAATGGGTGTGGGCTCATCAAGTTACAAAAGACATGTACGCTCATCATTTCAAGGAAAAAAAATAGACGTCCGCTCATCAGCTCAAAAAGGGGTGTGCTCGTCGATGTTAGACGCCGGACTTAGTGGAGCTGTGGTGGGGCGGCTCAGTCCTATGGACAAACGCAAGTGGCCAGGCTAGCTCCATGTTGCTCTTACCCGCCATCCGACCTCGGCAAGCTAGATAAAATTATCGATGACGAACATTATTGCTTAAGATCATGGCGTGTAACTAAAACTGAACTTGACCACACTAAACCACACCTTGATTGATTAGTCTAAAAAAATGTTTCCTTTTTTGTATTGTGCTGATTTAAGGAGAGCTAAAACTGGTGGGATGCTTGTCAGGATGAGTACAAATTGATGAAGAAAATTAATTGATCTTCTAATTTTTCATGAGTACTAATATACTCTCATGCATAACAGGCGGGTAGCTTTGTGCAACTTTAAGCGTTTGATTTTCATTACATTACTAGAATAATTCTTACTATATTCAGATATCTTAAAACCTCCATTTTCGACATCAGTGCAAATTAAATAAACTTATTATGGAAGTAGAATTTGGGATAAATTTGTTCATATCCCTTTTGTTCCTAAGTATAACTAAAAATATGTCAAAAAAGTGAATTTAGAGAATCGGAATGAGTACTCAGTATATATTTCACTTTTGTTGTATATCGGATCAGATTTCACCACTATTGGTGCTAAATCATACTATTTGGTGTGTGATCATGCCTTCGCACATAGAACATCTACTCAACAAAGTTTGGGACCATTTCTATTTTTCCGAGTAAGACACCCAAGAAGGCATCAAATTTATATCTGAGTGAATGCAATCAAATTTTCGAAATGTGTCGTCAATTTGCAACGCCCATCTATTGTTTCATCTTGATGGATCACATGTGATCCTTTGTTTGATTGGTGAATACCCAGTTAACCCACTTGGGTACCACTGATTAGTAAGGAAAAAAATTGTTTTATTAAATGTACACAATAATTTTCATGAAAAATAGGTTTAAGCTATATATGTTATGACTAATGGTGGTATACTATGTGGTGTCAAGAAATGAAATTAAATAGTCAAACATTTATATTTGAGTAAAAAAATACAATGAAGAAATTGCCTGGCGCAAATATATAGTCATAAGTCATAACATATATATACCAATTGTATATTGAAGGCATGTTTTTTTATTGAACACTTATTTTTATATCTAGGAATTAGTGGCCGATCTAAAAGCTCACACAAACAACACAATAGAAACTTTCATGGCGTCTTTTAACATTAGACGAAAACTGTTGAGTAGCTCATCATCTAAACATTAGCTAATGCATTGATATAATACCATGTATAAATGACACGTATGTCATTTTAGGAAGAACTATTTAATTTCACAATTATATATTTCTGTAGTTTCAAAATTTGCTTTACATGAATCAAATAGTTCGTTTTCATTACTAAACATTCTAAAGTCCTAGCCCGCGCATCGAGCGGGCCACTTGGCTAGTCTTTTTAAAAGAAACTTGAGGATTGTATTCCATGGAAGTCCGTCCTTGAATGCCCTGCGTCATCTATAGACTACTATATCAACGTAAATTCCACATGCATGCATACAAGCAAACACTCTCGATCAAGTCACCAAGCATGGCTAGCTGTTTATTGCCGTACTCGGAACTAAGCCGCCAAGAAGGAAGGCAGTGAGGAGGAGACAAATCTGCTACCTAGTTCTTGCAGCGCAAAACATACTTATATAAAGACATGTTGCGGCCAACTACAGGCACTGTGCGCGCTACGCAGTGCGGCTCCCAGGCGCTGCGCAGTGCGGCCAAAACATGCAGCGCAAAACATATATAAAGACATGCACACCCCACCACTTCTGGCACACACAGAACTACAGGTCTAAGTGTAACGCTATAGTTGCACCAGCCAGCGGCCAACTGTGCTTTACCTAAAAAAATATCTGAGTTGTGCTGTGTTGCCACGTCATCATATGATGAGAGGGCTCGAGGTGGTGGCCATGCTAGCCATGGTGGCCATGGTTATCGGCACTGTGCGCGCTGCGCAGTGTGGCTCCCAGGCTGGCGGGACGACCTGCCCCAACTGCCTCTGCTGCAGCCGCTATGGCTGGTGCGGCTCCACCCCGGAATACTGTGGTGACGGCTGCCAGAGCCAGTGCTCTGGCTGTGGCGGCGGTGCCACGCCCGTCACGCCCAATCCCATCGGCGGTGGCGTGTCCTCCGTTATCTCCCGCTCCCTCTTCAACCAAATGCTACTCCATCGTAATGACCCGGGATGCCACGCCAGGGGCTTCTATACCTATGACGCCTTTGTTGCAGCCGCCGCCGCCTTTCCTGGGTTCGGTACCACAGGCGGCACCGCCACCCGGAAGAGTGAGGTGGCTGCCTTCCTAGCACAAACCTCTCATGAGACAACTGGCGAGTGGCTCACAGCTCCGAACGGGCCCTACGCATGGGGCTACTGCTTCAAGCAGGAGCAGAACCCCACCTCCAACTACTGCACCCCAAGCACACAGTGGCCATGTGCGGCCGGAAAGAGCTACTATGGCCGCGGGCCCATCTAGCTATCTCACAACTACAACTACGGGCAGGCAGGCCGGGCCATTGGGGCCGACCTATTGGGCAACCCAAACTTGGTGGCCACAAACCCGACCGTGTCGTTCAAAACTGCCATCTGGTTTTGGATGACGGCGCAACCGCCCAAGCCCTCGAGCCATGCAGTGATCACAGGACAATGGAAACCATCGGTGACAGACCGGGCCGCGGGGCAGGTGCCCGGGTTTGGCGTGATCACCAACATTGTCAACGGCGGGATCGAGTGCGGCCACGGGTATGATAATCGTGTTGCCGACCGAATTGGGTTCTACAAACGCTACTGCAACATCTTCGATATTGGCTATGGTGGCAACCTCGACTGCTACAAGCAGAGCCCCTTCGCTTAATAATCATCTATATATGTACTTGTGTAATTTTTTACATTTCATCTCCGCACATGTAATTTATACCTAATAATAATAAAGGATGGTGCATTTCTTCGAATTTTGTGGTCCGTCCAACATATATAATTATTTTCACTAAGGTGCCACTAGAATTCTGTAAGTTTTTGTGCTTCATTCATTTTTGTGCCTACCAAATAAAAAATTATTTTGTCCGGAGAGTTGAACGAGCGACCTCCATTGCGCGTAGCCCATACGTTGCCACCAGAAAGGACTACATGATGTTTTCATGTATAGAAGGTTACATTATTCGTAGGTAAGCCAGCAACATCCCCTTCTCAAGCATACTCCCTCCGTTCCTAAATATAAGTCTTTTTGGGACTACATACGGATCAAAATGAGTGAATGTACACTCTAAAATATGTCTGTATACATTTGTATGTATTTTTTTTGTGAAATCTCTAAAAGGCTATATTTAGGAATGGAGGAAGTATGAGCCAAGCCCAATAAAACGTGGAAAGAAGCCCACCATGTTTGTCACCTCCTACTGATTCTGTAATTTTTTAGATAGCAGACTGTCTTCCACCTCCGCAGAGCCCCACCTATGTGCCAACCTCCCAGTGGGGCACGCCCTACTCATCGAAGCTGAGCATGTAGCCGTCGGAATCGAATGTGTGCAGATTGTTGGCAGTGGCCATGGCATGGTGGCAACCCGTCTGTTGTGGCGATTCCTTGGTCGTGGTGTGCAGCGTCGTCATCTCTGTGTCGTATGTGAGGGTCAGGTCGTTGTCCTTGGTCGTGACGTCAATGTTGCTGCCCAGGGCATGGAAGCCTCGGCTTGAGCCGATCGTGAGGGAGCCGAATCGGAGGATCAAATCCGGGAGGCGCCGCAGCTCCACGTCAACGTCGTCACCTTTGCCAACCGCCGGGTCGTATGGACGTGATGTACCACCCAGCACAAGGCACTGCCAGTGTGCGGATGCAGGCAGCCGGAGATGGGAGAGAAGCGGCGGCAAAGATCGAGCGAGCCACATTGTGTTGTGTGCAAGCGTACCTAGGGTTTTGGGAGAGGTTCATTTGGGTTTATCTTGTTTTATTTTATTTTATTTTTGAGATTTTATCCTGTTTTATTAATCAGTCTTTTACCACTATGAATGACCAGTTGCCTATAATATGTGTTAGCCCAACTAATTTAGAATCTTGGGCCAAAACTATGTAAAGTCATGATATGGATCCTGAAATGACAATTTCAGGACCTTTTTCAGCCAAATTCTATACAAAAAAAAATAAAGTATCCTGAAAATTTGGAAACAATTATGTAAAATTGAGAATAATATACTCATAATTCTAGGAAAATTTGAGATATTTTCCAAACAGATTTAAAAATAACCCGAATTACAATTGCAGACCCCCTTTTCCGCGAAAAGTTGTCAAAAAAGGGAAGTGTCCAGAACTTTTTGAAATAGATTTCTAGACTCAAGACTAATATAATGATCATTAAAGTTTCAGATGCTTTCCCCAAAAATACTTTCAGATGTTAGCATCCCAATCAGCTGCCCTATTTTAGTACATGTGCTGATGTCGCAGCTAATTGGGATGCTAACATGACGGTCAGCAGGTCAAATCTTAGATATGCTAGCCAAAACCAGGGCCAGGGGAGAGGGGAGTCAAATCTTTGCCAAGTTTCAAAGTTGAGAGTTGATTCTTAGCCAGTTTTGAGTTAAGGGTTAATTTTAGACAAACCAAATAGTTCAAGGTTGTGAAGTAGACTTCTCTCCATAGAAAATAGTTCATTAAAATTAAGAACATGATCCAGGTTCCAAAACCCCTCGACAATACTATTGTCGGTTATCTCCTGACATAGATCAAGCCTCTGGATTATAGTCTAAAATTCGAACAAACTACAAACTAGATCTGACTTAATAATAGCTATAATGTTGATTAAAGTTATTTGAAACTTTTGCCATAAACTATATCACTAAGCTCTTCTCAACATGACTACATACACGGCCAGTACTCAACATATTGAGAAAGTAAGTGACTTACACATCCCGGTGATCTTACTAATTAAGAGTGGACATATTAGCCCAAAGCCTATGTTACTTCCCAACAAGACAGCCCAACAAGGTAGCAGATACATGGCTGGAACCTAGACTAAAGTTCATTCAAAATGACCAACTTGACAAGCTCGACTAGCTCAGCCTAAAAAACAAGACTAGCTCGATTAGTTAAAGCTATTGATTATGAATGTGTGAGTAACACTTATTGGTAAACAAGATGTTGAAATGTGATTCAGATTGGGGTATTCACTTTGGCAATAACAAATATACAGAAAGATTACTTGGGATCGAAACATTTGCAAAAATCAACTAGCACAAATGCATGTGCATTACAACGGGGGAAAATAATCATACTGCCCTGGCAGAGTGGGACTGGCTTTATTGTTTAAAATTTGTTATAAATTTGTTTTTGTTGGTGACTGGAAATAAGGTCTTATAGTCACCCTTTAAGTGAAGAATTAAAGGTATCTCTCTTATGTGACCATGTACTGCACCAGAAGTTCACATGTCTTTACAAAAAAAAAATGATAGTACTAGTGCTTGATGAGCCCAAACGACCCGAATGTTGAATGTATTAATGAATCAAAGGAAAATTCGATACGCTATCCGGTGTTAAAACAGTATCTCAGTGCTGGTCAACAAACGTGATTTATTTATTTATTTACACCATCCACATCCAGGGCTCCAACTAAAGGCAAGAAACGTGATTTACTTATTTCTACAATGAACCTGTATGCAAGTTTAGAATGTGAATCTGAGGAACTGGAAGAAAAGTTCAGCGAGGAGGCAACAAAGTTATTGCAATAAATGGTGACAACTGGATTTAAAGCAACTTGCACATTGCTTAGGTCACATAAGATTCTTTTGCCCCTGTCGGCCACCAAATATATACAGAAAAATAGCATAAGGGGCTTTGGTGGTGGCTGATTTTTAATCTACGCTCGCATCGTTGCTTGTGTTTTTACCTATCATTATTCTTCAGATTTTATCCAGATAAAGTTTTTGAGATAACTGCCCCAGCCACATTTAATCCTTCTTTTAATTTAAATTACTTTTTTTACATGTACCCAATCTTTTCTGCATCCAATTTATTGATTCACATCTTTGTTTATTGATTCTTGAGGAGCCTCCTTGTTTTTGGAGGCAACTCACGAAGCATTTAAATTGACGAGAATTTGTGTAAGAGGCGAGATGAAATTATCTCACTCAATCATATTTTTTGGCTCAAAAACGGCGGTGGGGGACGGACGGACCGAGCCCAAACGAAAGCTAGTTCTTATGACTAGGCAGCCAGGCTTTTTTGGGGCAAGCTTGAAGCACAAGTGAGCAGCTCAATTTTCTAGCAATGGGTAGGTGCGACGACGGACACACGAAAAATAAAGACACCTCGGATAAAAGATATAATATCGATAAATGGACCAAAAAGTAAGAGAAATGCACCTCTCTTTATTAGTAGTTATAGATTTCTGGAATTTTTATAACAAAAAAAAACATTTTTAGAAAAGTACACAAGTACATATATGGAGCTGATTATTAAGCAAAGGGCCTCTGTTTGTAGCAGTCCAGGTTGTCACCGTAGCCGATACCAAAGATGTTGCAGTAGCGTTTGTAAAATCCGATTCGGTCCTGAACACGTTCATCATACCCGTGAAAGCACTCGATCCCTCCATTGATGATGTTGGTGATCACGCCGAACCCAGGCACCCGCCCTGCAGCATGGTCCGTCGCCGACGGGTTCCATTGTCCTGTGATCACTGCATGGCTCGAAGGCTTGGGCGGTTGCTCCGTCATCCAGAACCACATTGCTGTCTCAAACGACACGGTTGGGTTCACGACCACCAAGTTCGGGTTGCCCAACAGGTTAGCCCCAATGGCCCGGCCTGCCTGCCCGTAGTTGTAGTTGTGAGTTAGCTGGATGGGCCCACGGCCATAGTAGCGCCTTCCAGGGGCGCATGGCCACTGCTCGCTTGGGGTGCAGTAGCTGGAGGTGGTGCGCTCATGCTTGTAGCAGTAGCCCCATGTGTAGGGCCCATTCGGGGCTGTGGGCCACCCGCCAGTGATCTCATGGGAGGTCTGCGCTAGGAAGGCAGCTATCTCGCGCTTCCGGGTGGCGATGCTACCTGTGGTGCCAAAGCCAGGGAAGGCAGCAGCGGCAGAGATGAAGGCATCATAGGTGTAGAAGCCCTTGGCTTGGCATGCCGGGTCATTACGGTGGAGGAGAATTTGGTTGAAAAGGGAGCGGGAGACGATGGAGGACACACCGCCGAAGGGGTAGGGCGTGACAGGCGTGCTGCCGCAGCCAGAGCAATGGCTCTGGCAACCATCGCCGCAGTATTCCGGTGTGGAGCCACACCAGCCGAACTGGCTGCAGCACAGGCAGTTTGGGCAGGTCGCCCCGCCAGCCTGCAAGCCGCACTGCGCAGCGCGTGCACATGCGATAGCCATGGCCGCCGTGGCTAGCATGGCTACCACCGCGAGCGCTCTCATCGTATGACGTGGCAACTGTAGTGTTGCACTTGCAGTTGTAATGGTGTTTCTGTGACAGAAACCATGGGAGTGCATGTATTTATATACCTTTCTCGCTGAAAGAACGAGGTAGCAGATTTGTTTCCTCCTCACTGAAATAAAAAAGAAACAATTTTTGCGGGAGGCTTAGATCAAACTTGGCGGCTTAGATCCGAGTACAGCAGGAAACAGCTAGCCATGTTTGGTGACTTGATCGAGAGAGTTTGCTTGTCTGCATGCATGTGGAATTTACCTTGATACATATAGATGACGCAGGGCATTCATCACTTATCATCATTTTTCTGTTGACGGAACCGAGGATCAGTCAGTTGGCTAGCTGTGCAAGAATCTGCCCCAAGGTATATTTGTCTCAAACTTTTCATGTTTACTAGTCTAGCACCTCGTAGGTTTGTGTAGGTGGTATAGGAATCACAATTTGTGTAGATGTCATCGATAGTATAGCAGTGTTCTAATGATTCATCGTCATCTTCGAACAACTTGAATATTGAATTCTTCAATGACGAAGACGATGATATTTTATTGATGACTGTTCAAAGGATGTTGAGAAGTGGGACGAATATGATGCACGCAGGGTGGTAGCCGTGGTCGTATGATGTTTCACCGGAATAGGGTAGTAGGCCATGATCTTCTCATCCCGAATTATGTTATGTTGATGGCCGATGATCTAAGAGTATGACAATGTTGGCCGAACTGTCAGACCTCGTAAGGACCCAGACCGCATTAAGTAATTTCTTGAGGCATAGCGGAAGATTGAAGATCAAGCCTCGCATGATTAGCTCCATGAAGATCTCATTAAGCATCAGTGACAGCTACATGGACAAAAGTTTGTGTACAACTCTTTAATTCATGATTATCTGTTTACTAAAATTATTTGTTCCATTGGATATATATTGTATTTGAACTATTTATTTTTTTAAATAAGCTAACTGGGATTTGTAATTGTGTTGAACTGTTTATTGTTGAAACAAGAACAGTTTGAATTATATTGATGTGGAATTGGAGTAAGAATATAGTTTATATGCAAATGCATAGAACAAATATGAGTAAGTGAATTATCAAGGCTGTCATTTTAAAATATAAGTTTGCCCACCAACTCATCAGCCTCTAGAAAATTATAGAGTGCAATTCAAAAGCGTTGACATAGGTTACGTAGCACATCTACCCCCGAGCTCATGTGACCTTGGGTGAACAATAAAATCCAAAAAATTAAAAAATCTGAATTATTTTTGTCTGAAATATTGAATAATGTTTTCATAGCTTGAAAATTTTTATCACGAAATGATATTCGTGGAGGACGTGAGCAAAAAAACAAAATTGACGCTCCAAAATGCGTTTGAAAATAACATTTTGAAGCATCGATTTTGTTTTTTGGCTACATTTTCCACGAATGTCTTCTGCTGATGTAATTTTGCAAGATCTCGAAACATTTGTAAATCTTTCAAACACAAAAATTCAGAATTTTCGGATTTGTTTATTTTTTGAGCTCAGGATTAGAACATTTGCGTCCATCTACCCCAGATTATATAAGAGTCATATGATACATGTGTCCTACTTGGACACGGCACCTTATCCTACTAGTAAGCATGCACGTGCAGCGCACGTATCATCCAGTAACTTCTCCCACTAACGGGAAAATGGCGGTGAGATTTTTCCCATCCCTTTGTGGTCGAGGTAGTGGGTCCCTGCATCCATATTCCACTGCTCCAAATCGGAGGGGGGATGCTTCGACTACAGCGCGGTGAGGATGTCATTGCTCCGAAATAATACAACCCGCTCTCGCCCACCGCAAAAAAATATTGACAACACACCATTCATGTCATTTTTTTCTTTTAGGGGAAACAACAATCTATTAATAAATAGATTGGAATGTCACATGCATTCAGTTGCCTAACAACAGAGCTACGCTCAGGCTTCACCTTTCTCCGCGTTGCTTCATCTCTATATGTTTAGGGCAACATTCAGTAATGCATCCCCTTTGTGTGGTTGCAAGCACTGACGTGGTTGGTCATTATTTCGTGAAAGAGAATTGAAAAGAATCATCGTTTACCTTGACCAGAGAGGTGGAGTTTCTGCAGGTACACGTGATACGGTAAAAAAAACATTCTGGTCAAGGTAAACTATACGGGGGGAAAACAATTGAAAAGAATCGCATCACGTGTACCTGCAAAATAGTTTTTTCTTTACAATTCTCATGAGGTGGAGTTTCTGCATCATTTCCCCCCGTCATATCGGCGCTGCTGCAAAATAAACATAAAATTGCTGATTCCTTTGATCAGAAAGTAAATACCAATGGATCCAAACATGGTTGACGAAGGAATGTCAAACTCATGGTACTGAGAGCATGCATGTTGAGAACAGCTTGCTCTATATGTTCTTTTTTGAGAGAAGCGGTTTTGTACGACTTTGTTCTTTGTCGGCAACCCCTTGAGAAAAACGTTTGTTAGCAATTTCGTTCAGACATGTGATGCTGACCTCAGATTCTTCCAGTATGTTCTTGTTATCGTCTCTGTCAGTTTTTGACTTGTGCACATATGTTTTCTTCACCTTCTGCAATATTGTCATCATGTTAGAAACATGGTTGAATAAAACCTCTGTTAGCAATATGGTTCAGACATGTGATGCTGACCTCAGATTCAGACAGTAAGTTATTGTTGTCATCACACCTAAAACGCTTCCAAATGAGTCCACAACATCGTCTCTCTCTGTTTTTCCTTTGTGGGGGTCCACGGTCTTTATCTTCTGTACAATTGGACAAGTTAGCAGTATGGTTGACAAAAAACATTTTACCAATATGAAACTCATATCTCAAGTTCTGCGTCAAGGTTCTTGCTGGGGTTGCTGTAGACACACTTTGGCACTTCATTTGTACTAGCGGCAACGTTTTTCTAAGGTTTTCTAGTTTGCGCGTTAAAATAATAAATGGTTAGCATACGTTTTCTGACATAAACACACTTAGAAATTTTTCTTTGTTCCAGTTCGATTTATCTCGTTGAAGATAGAAAATGGTATGATCAATATAATCGACTCGGAATTTCTCGTAGAATGAAATCTGCAAGAGAATAAAAAGAGTACCAATTAAACATAATATCGTAGGAAAATAATAAGTTCGTACTACCTGTAATAGTGGGAGGTTCTCCTCCAAGTTCACGGCACCGTTCACAAACTTCCTCACACTTACATTAAGTGGTTGAGAGATAGTTTAGCATAATTTATGGACATTAAGTGGCGAGAGATATTTTAGAATAATTTGTGGAGTTTGTGGTATGTATGTCCGCATCAATTCCCAAATATTTGGGATCAATATAGGGCTGTGTCGTTGGGCAAACCAACTTGCCAATGGTGTACAAGATGTAAGGTTTCACAAACCGTGCTCCTGAACAAACCAAACTGGCCTTGAAAGGTATATGATATTTTCATAACTATTTTTTCGTTTGAATAATGGAACAAATTCAAAATTAAAATACTTGAAAATTCTTGAGAATCAACCTTTTCAGGTCTGTATAACAAGATGAACAGTAATGAGAGCCCACAGTTTATGAAACCTTACGTCTTGTACACCATTGGCAAGTTGGTTTTCCCAAGGACACATCCCTATATTGATCCCAAATATTTGGGAATTGCTGTGGATATACATACTATAAACTCCATAAATTATTCTAAACCATCTCTCGACCGCTTAATGTCCATAAATTATGCTAAACTATCTCTCGACCACTTTGTGAGAAATTTTGTGAATGGTGCCGCGAACTTGGAGGGGAACCTCCCACTACTACAGGTAGTACGAACTCATTATTTCCTATAATATTATTTTTAGTTGGTCGCTTATGTATTCTTTTTATTCTCTTGCAGACTTGGTTCTACGAGAAATTCTGAGTCGATCATATTGATCGTACCATTTCCTATCTTCAACGAGATAAACCGTTGATCCAATACTGGAATGAAGCAAAATTTCTAACCGTCTTCATGTCAGAAAACGTATGGTGACCATTTATTATTTTAACATGCAAACTAGAAAACCTCAAAAAATGTTGCTGCTAGTACAGATGAAGTGCCAAAGTGTGTCTACAGCAACCCCAGCAAGAACCTTGACGCGGAATTTGAGGTATGAGTTCCATGTTGGTAAAATGTTTTTTGCGTTAACCATACTGCTAACTTGTCCCCCACAAAAGAAAAAAAGAGAGAGATGACGTTGCGGACTCATTTGGGAAGCGTTTTAGGTGTGATGACAGCAAGACCTTACCGTCCGAATCTGAGGTCAGCGTCACATGTATGAACCACATTGCTAACAAAGGTTTTATTCAACCATATTTCAAACTTGATGACAATATTGCAGAAGGTGAAGAAAACATATGTGGACCCTATATGTGCAAAGTTTATTTTCAGCGACAAGCCAACACAAAGAAGAGAATTATTGTGAACAAAAAATTAAGCTAATCATTTAGGCTGTTTATTTGGCTATCTGCGGTCTGGTTTTAATTTGCATGCATGTTCTCTTTCTATCTTCAATATGTATATCCTATGTAAGAGTAGGCTAAGAATATGCATGCATGTTATCTTTCTATCTTCAATAATCAATATGTATATCATAAGTAAGAGTAGGCTAAGAATAAGCACAGAGATTTGTATGATGTGTCATGCTGATCTACACGAGTTGATATACAGATTGAATCAATCAGATTTGTAGACCTTCTTTATAGACGAATGTGGGGGCTTCGGTGCACCTGACTTTGTCGATGAAAGTGGAGGCTTCGGTGCACCTGACTTCGACTGCTTTGTGGTTGACTGTGCCGGCCTCGTGGACGGAGCAGGATGATAGGAAGACATGACGATGGGGATGTCGATGGCGAGATTCATTGGTTCTGCTCAAGGTTCAAGGATGAGATTCAAGGAGGAAGGCTGGGTTGTGGTGAGGTTTAGGTCGATGCGTGATAGCATATATAAAGGCTGCGTACACGATCGTGTAGGTTAGAATCAAGTAATTTGTTTCTTGCCGAAGAGTTAAACCCGTGTTTTGTTTCTTGTTGATGGGATTTGCCGTAACTTTATAGAATCCTCCAAAATCTTCCTGTCAAAAATACTACCCCCTTCTTAAAATCCTGTGTGTCTAATCTTTTGCATGCAAAATCTTGTGCTCTAATTCTCTCCTTCCGTTCAAAGCAACGCATGATAGCTACTTTTCTGGAAAGAAAAAAAATTGTCAATCGGTTATCTATTTCTGTTAGACCTCATGTATATCACTAGGACATATGCCCGTGCGTTGCGCCGGGATAAACAAATTCTCGCATGTAACCATGTAAAATTTGAATGCACTTACATGAGAGGCATGGTGCTCCTGGTTGTAACTCACTCAATCATTGATTGTGGAAGATGCCCGTGCATTGCAACGGGAGAATAAGAATCCATACTTTTGATTGTGGAAGAAAACAGTATACACATGGAAATATAGATTATAAACTAAAAATTAAGCAAAACCTGGATTTTGTGTAGATATGATGCTCTCCTTCAATCCATGTTGTATCATGGTGTACATCAGAACGAAAAGAGAAAAATAAACATGTCAGTAGTAATTCATGCGTAAAACAATTGAAACTTCCATCCAGTATACGATATAGTGGTAGATAGATGGGAGTAAAAATAATTTTTTCTTTTTTGCGGGGTGAGGCAAAATAGAATTGTCACCCAGGGACATAGGAAGTGTGAATCTGTGTGTAACAAAGTGCATACCTCTGCATAAATATTCAACAATTTAATGCTATAAAAAACCAACCTTGATTGATCAATGTAAGCTTGCACGTGTAATTGTTGAGTTCCTCCTCTTGCATACCCAGACCTGCAAATTAGCCAAGTGAGATTTGGTTTTCTTCTACACGGAAAGGACCATGGACAAAAATGACTTTGGCCTTGAAGACGAGCAAAGGAAGGTAACATGTTACCAATAATGAAAAAGGGTAACATGTTCTCCGGGTAGCATTGCCCCGAGGATTCAAATTCTTTATAAATATTTATGTAGCACGTTAGGAGTTAAGCAAAATCCATGTCATGTTAGACAGAGGTACTTGAACTGATGGAAAATTCAGAATTGTAGGAATATGAGAAATACCTTACTCCTCTCCTTGTAGTTATACGGAAACTGATTTAACCGGGGCATGGACTTTTACAGGATACTGGCTTTGTTTGGTTCGCTCAGTGGCGTCCGGTTTCCTAATCACCCTCCGCTTGGTTGGTTTTGACTTTGCGAACCCGCGTATCAGAAACCGCTGCTGCCGAAAACATCATACGCGAACCAAACCTGATCTACCGTTTCGGAAAGCACGGGGATTGGCATTGGAAAACGCAACACTTTCCCCGAAAAATTAAAGCACTTATTATAAAAGGCTAACTTGACTCAATCCAACCAGGGTTGTCCACTTGTTAGCTGACTTACCCGGAGTTCTCGCGAGTAATCAATCGAGTCATGTAGGTGTGTATATGCCAGATCGATCTGGCAGCCTGCATAGCATATGTACGGAGCTCCGTAAACATATATATACCCATCGTGTGCATGCATATTCTTGTTATTCTAATCCAGATCAATCAACGGTGGCCGCTGGTAGCAAAGCATGTTCTTGTTATGCTATCGAGATGAACCCAACTAAGCCAAAACTATGTACGTGTTCCCAGAAAAGAATCAAGCCAGCTGCTTGCTTCGTAGCTAGCTTTGCATGCGTATACGCTGTATAGTATCATGCCTCTGTAACATCGATCGACTCAGAGAGAAATCAAGGCAGTGCCCTACCCTGCACACGTTGCCAGAAAGCACTCGGCAAGTGTGATACACCAGAGCGAACTCGTACTCTACGTCGACGATGCTTCCCGGCGGCGGCGGGGTTGAGGAACAACGCCACAAAGCCGACATCCTGGTGCGCCTTATACTGAACAACGCGCCGCCTGCGTCGGGTGAGTATACGGGAAGACGGCGAGACGCGATATGATGGCCCGATCTTATTCTTCTTTCTTTCATCAATCAATCGTTAGGTTGCAGGATAGATAATATATGTATTCCTGCAGGCCGGCCCACCTAACATCTAAGGCCCACCCGCCCGACTACTCTAACCCTAGCCCAATGGGAACTATTTGTGGCCGGGGCACCGGCCGAACCGATGCGCCGGCCCAGCCGCCCGACTACACTAAGCCTAGCCCAATCGCCTCAGCCTCCCGATCCTCATCATCCCGGTCGCCGTCGGTCGCAGAGAGGGCAGTGCCCAGCGCCTCTCGATCTCGTTCGCCGCCAACCAGTGGCGAGATTCCACTAGGGAGGCTTCAATAGGCTTAAGCCTATCCTTCAAAATCATATTTAAGCTAAACATACCACTTGACAAATATATTCTGGTGCTTTACATGCAACAATTGCACTGCATTTGCTAATTAGACTTAGGAAATTTATGTTTTAAGCCTATCCTCCAATGTTCTGCTAGATTCGCCACTGCAGCGAACCCCGCGCGTTCGTCACTCCGGCGAGGCCGCCGCCCCTCCGACCTCCACTCTCATCCGTCCGCGCCTCCTTCCTTCCTTCCGTACTTTATTATTACTAGCAAAAGGGCCCGTGCATTGCGACGGGAGAAGGTAACATGTCAGCCGGTGCCGTGGAATTTATCGATGAGATTGTAAAACCCAAAATAAGAGCATCGCCAATAATCGCGCCACCGCCACTAATCATCGCCACCACGCCACCCGCCCGCTGCCGTCTGCTGTCAGCCACCACCGAAGTTCACTGCCGACGTTACGCCACCACCAAAAACCAATTTTGGAGTAACTTTTTATGAAAACTAAGAAAACAGCTCACTCTTTAACCCCCCCCCCCCCTCCCCCCCTAAAATTTACACACACTCGTAAACCCACTTTCACGGCGAACTTTTCACGGGAATTGCTGGAGATGCTCTAAAAATGGTGTGAGATATTCCTGTCAGACTACAAAGATATTGTGATGACTTTGCCAAGATGATGTGTCGGCTCAGTCTCGCAGAGGTGCTCATATGGATACGTGTGAGTGCGTTCATGTTGGTGAGTGCATCCTCGAAAATATGAGCGTTCAATAAGCCCATACTTTTTTGAACCTTTTGACACAAAGATGTATAATAAAGGAGAGCAATGTTCCAAAAATAAATAAATAAAGGAGAGCAATGGAGATGTAGCGAGGGAGTTCGTACGTGTGGAAGTGCCATAAAACAGCTAGCTGGATCCCCAAGCCGAGCACTCACAGGACTGAATCACGGCGGAGGACATCTGATGCTTAATCAACACCTGAATTATTTGAGCAACTGTGTTTTGCACTGCAACATTGTTTGCATTCTCTGCTCATAATACCATCCCCTTCACAAACTTAACAACCTAGCTATCAGCAATATTATTGAGGGTGCACTCCTTTCTATCCACGCCAGCAGCCATGAAGCTTGGACAGAGACGCAGAGTCGTGCGCATCTCCGCTGTGACTGTGATCAAGCATCAAAGTTGAGTCGACCATTGCCCGGTGCCGTATCCGCCGCAGTCGTGCTACTTGCCCCCATCGCGGATGCGCCTCAGGTACAGACGTACAATCCCTCGTCGGATCTCGTCCGGCGACGATGGTGCGCCTCTGCCCGCCTCTCGGTCACATGTCGTCATCGGGCTGTCGCCCAACGCAGCAGCCCAAGTGCACGCAAGGTAACGACCATGGCATCCTCTGGTGCAGCTGCTGCCGAGTTTAACCGCGCCGACCTCCTCAGTCCCCACAGCATCTGCTCGCCCACCCAGTCGCCGACCCCGCTGCTGCTTTTTAGTCGCTTTGCGGACAAGGTCGAGCCCCCGCGGCCTCGCCGCCTCCCCTAGAAATCTCCCTTCGCTGCTCTACCTCGCTGTGTGGCCCTTGAGCGCCCCATTGACCGGTCACGGAAATTCCCGGCTCGTGAAGAGCAGGCTCCTGCTCATTCAGGAGGCTAGCGTATATCGACTTTCCTCCACGCCGCTCAATAAGCCGTCCAAGGCAGATCTCAAGTTGTTCAATTCCTTTCGATTTGATTCGAACTGCCCGTGGGATCGGCCTCAGCTTTCGCCTCCTCATCCGGCGGTGGCTTCTCCGCCTCCTCTGGGTGGGTATTTGTAGAGAGGCTAGAGAAGGCAGAGGGGGATCTCTAGTTGTAGAGAGACCGCCGGGTTTGTCATGGACAACGGACCAAGCGGACTAAACAAGAGGAACCGTAGCGCGCGTTTCCTTATTATTTAGGACTTACGGGAGGCGTATTATGACACATGAATAGTACCACTTCGGATATAGAAAATAATATAGGTGAAAAAAGCTGAAAGCGTGAATTCACGAAAAGAAGCGTATTGTGACGGTGAACCCACGGAGTCAATCCGTGCTTTATTATTATTAGGGAAAGACTAGCAAAAGAGCCTGTGCGTTGCAACGGGAGAATAATAATAATCAGTAACATGATCAAGCAGAGTGAGTCAACAGAAATACAACAATTGTATCATTCTAGGAACCTTCTCTGTCATCTATAAACATGATCAAGCACTCAACAGGCATAAATAGGTTGTCTAATAGAGCGAAGCACAACAAAGGGAATTCAATTCACAAGAGCTTCCAAAGAGAATGTTTAATTTATGAATTTTTCTTGATAAGGAGGAGGATCGAAAGCTTGATATCACATGAAGGTTAAATTCATGTGTGTGACTGCTGCTCTACAGCCCTCTACCTCTCACTTTAAAGGTACGCCACCCAAACCAAATATAAACATGTGAAAGTTCAGCCAAACTAAGAAGGAATAATCTGCAAGGACAAATAAGTTATTGACAACACCTTGCCGTCCAATGGTGGAATTTAAAGAATTATCTAAACCATTTGAACGAAAAACCGATGTACTAAATAGTTGAGGGCTTGACGGTGCCCACAGGCCATTACCTTATGATGGTTCCAAGATAGTTGACACAAATGAAACACGACATGTGACAAAATACAGCTAAACCGTTGGACTTTCAAACAGAGTAGATAAAATGCACTCACCTATGTTTTGGAAAAAGTTTTATGCATCAACTTTATCTAGAGATGGGGAAACTACAGCTAAATATTAACGAAATGTGATAAGTCCGAAGCACGTACAAGAAAATAACTGCTTTAGTTAATGGCATATGTTGTGCTTTAATGCAGGCCCTAGTTGGGTGCAAAATAATCCTATACGACCGGGTCGTACGTGTGACCCGGCCGCATGGGGAGGCTGGCAGGTGGGCCACCCTCACGAGGTGCTCTCTCACAAGCGGGTCGTACAGGATTCGCCTCCTAGTTGGGTCTGACTCCACCAATATTTAGTTGTTGCTTTTCCACTTATTGTGCAAGTAGTAGCAAGGGGTTGTTGTTCACTAAGAAATAGCTTATTGTTCCCCGAAAAAAATAGCTTATTGCTTTCAGATGAGGCCTCTTGAAATCATATTGTCGAAATATCATTAAGAATAAAAAATGATGGCATGTGTGATCTCGATAGTGGACTAAATGACCATATGGACATCAACATTTAGTGTGAATTGATCTGCTTGTCTTAAACAGTAAAGCTACAGGGAATGCTGGTATATAAGCCTTCTGTATGAGATGGGCAGATTAAGCATGTGCATATGTTAACTTGAACTTCCCGCTGGGACTTCTATTGGCCGGGAGTTCAAAATACAAATTATTTTTATATTTTTCGAAAGTGGCAGGTGTACTAAACAAACCTGCAACTTTGATGTCACTTTATTCCCCACATGAAAATGTCCACCATCAAATAATAAACCATTGTGACCTGATGTTCTAATAAAGAACGTTTTCTATGAAATGAAGTGATGAAATCACGGAAGGGAAGAGGGAGATTAGCAATATACAGTACAGAGTAATACGTAAGAGAAACAATACTTGAGCTTACCATGGAGTATGCATATAAGCAGAGGTTGTTTCCACTACATCGGCCATAGCCGGCAATGGCAATTATGATCTAATTAATCATCAGAGCACACAAAGAGTTGATGCGGCGGTGTTTCAAGCGCAGAGGCGGGGCATGGTAGAACGGAGGACGGGGGGAGAACGTCATGCCGCTACTCTGCACCCTTGTTGCAGAACAGGGAGGAGGAGGCCGAGGAAGCGGCTGACGACGCCCTTGTGACCAGTGGTGGGCTACACGCTACACTTGGCACTCACCACCATACCCAGCCGGTCTTGGTGGAGTGGATGGCACGACAAGGAGGTAGGGCTGTCAGATTGGAATCGAGGCAGAGTGTGGGGGGAGTGAGAGCGAGAGAGAGGAACCTGTTCCCGTAGATCCAGTAGGCGCGGCCGAGTTGTCAAGGTCCTGGAGCTGCAGAGTGCGGCCCGGTGACGGCACAATGCCCTCTTCAGAGAAATCCAAGTTGTGATCCAGAGAAATTTGAGGAGAGCTCGCTCCTCCCCAAGATCAACACATATAGCGCTACCCTTCGACGGCGTGTTGCTGGCCTGTACGCACGCACGGAGGAGGAATCGTCAGGCGTTCGTGTTTGATGAGACAACAGGGGTCGGTTTCAGATGTTGGGGCCTGGCTGAAGCAACACACTCGATCGTGACTGCGTGGCCGGTGGGGATGGTCGACGCCTGTGGTGGTGCGACAAGGCGTGGTGATCAAGGAAAAAGTGGGGAAGAAGCTATGCGAGCGCCGTTCGCCACCGGCTACGCTTTGGCGACATTTGGTGGACTCAGACCGCGCCGCCGCCAGATCTGAAATTATCTCCTACAGACGATCGGCAATAGAGCAACAGCACGCGCGCGTGGACGCCGGTGATGGTGCCTGTGATACGGGCGCAGTGGAGGAAAAGGTATCCCGACGACATGGGCCAAGTTGGCTTGGCTTCGGCCGTTGCTGCCGTCGGCCTCGGCGAGGTCATGTACCCAGATGACTTCCGTGGGATCGTCTGTCGTCTTATGCCTCCTCATCCGACGGCTTCATCTCGTGCTTCTCCATAGCGTATTTATAGGAGAGAATTCCTTATTTGGCCTTTTTTTTAAATTTGATTCCTTATTTGGTTTAAAATAAAAAATTTTATCCTATTTGACACCTAAAATAATTTTTGTTCCTTATATGACACTTCCGTCCATTTTAGTCACAAACGGTGTTAAGTGTGAGGTGAAAAGACCATGTTGCCCCTAGTGCAATGTGTAACTATCCTAGATGTAATAAAAAGCAAACAGTTAACTCATGTTTTATGGATGTTCAACGGATGTTGTGCATGTATAGGTATGGTCTAATATTTTGTTCCTTGGGTTGCCATACAAAACATCCATGATCGATACATACCATATTTTGGTTAGTTCATCACGTTCCAAAGTATATTATTACACCTAGTCACAACTCACAACGGAGGACAAGAGGAACTCCGGCAATCACCTACGCGTAGCCGGAAACCACGCGCGGCGGCGTCATGCCCTCACAACTACCGCTGACTCCTCTCTGACGGTGCACAACGACGCCTGTAGCCTGAGCTTCCTCTGTTGGAATTAAGCACGATAGAGAATCTGTCCGGCCTGGACTGGAACAATCATTCGAGTCGTGTTATGGAAGGTTAGCTTTGTAGGCTATCGTGTACCCTGTAATATTTTTGTACCCAGATCATCATCATCAATCCGAAGAAAGAAACGACAGGCATGTGGCTATGGCCAACCAATCTCGCTTGTTGTGTGCCTCGTGTTCTCAGGTGTGTGTTAGCCGGCGGCTTCGTACGTAGCTACTTGTGTATGTGCAGATCGTGTATACGTGCATGTAATAGGTTCTCATGGAATCAATCCACCTGGTTGTCTGCGTGCTTGGTGTGCATGTGCACCTCAACTCCGGCGGCCTGCAGATGACGACGCCCACGGCGGCTCGACAAAACCGAGTTACATACCTACAGATGACAACGCCCAGGGCCGCTCCATCGCTCCATCCAGGGCCTCACTCATGAGCTCAGGCATAGCTGTTCTATGTCTGACTACCGAAGGCGCATCTTTAATTGCGGCTGTCACGAATTGCAGGCAATGACTGCGCCGTCCGCAACTCATGGCATCACTGTGGTATGGGTAGACGCGCCAGCAGTGTCACGGCCAAGGCCGAGCGCGCCTCAGCGCCGTGGGTCATCCACTCTGCAGCCACACTCGCACATGATGTACTAACCAGAATATTGGAGCATGTATATACATGCACGGTATTCATTGAACATCCCTAAAATATGAATGAGTTGATTGCCTTTTTACTAAATCCAGAATAGTTACACAATACATTAGGAGCAAAATAGTCTTTTCGCCTCACACTTAACACCGTTAGTGTTGAAAATAGACGAAAGTGTCATATAAGGAACAAAAATTATTTTAAATGTCAAATAAAGAAGAAAATTTATTTTTAGCCAAATAAGGAACTAAACTTTAAGAAAGGGCCGAATAAGAAATTCTCTCTATTTATGAAGAGGCTAGGCAATGCAAGAGGGAATTCAGAGTTTGACTCCAGGTAAAAGAGACCTGGTCAGTATCCATATAGATTATTAGGTAAAGATTCCTACACAGGCATGCTCTAGATTATGTCGTGTTCTTCCTGATGGTTTACATCTAGCTCTTGGGACGAGGAGTCTTCGGTTCGAAGTCTAGCTACCCAGGTTTTTTTATTCTTTTTAACGGACTGTCGGGCAGGCCCATCAGCGCGTACGGAAGGCCTAGGCCACATGTATTGCCGGTTGGTTTTAAAGGATGTCAGGTTCTTTTTACAAAAAGTGCGTGACAGTATCAACGCTTTAGTACCACCTCGCTTATATGTTTTTAATTTAAACCGAAAGCGTAAATTCATATGAAGAAATCGTATTGTGACGGTGAACCCACGGAGTCAATCCGTGCTTTATTATAATAACTAGCACAAACGCCCGTGCGTTACATCGGGTGAAAAAAACCCACACTTCCCTAACCCAATTGCTCAAAACCCCCTTTCATTCCACGACACAACGCCAGGCATGATGGGATGAATAAACTCTTTGAAATCGGCTGCCGTGAAAATATATACTATAGAAAAAATATGCATGTATTTCGGTTTTCAGTTCATTTGTATTCACCCCACAGGTATGTCACAAAAGCTTTAGTTGGTGCGGTGGGTAGCTTGTCGGGTGAATAAAGTGGAGGTCCACAGTTTGAATCCCAGGTGGCTCGCTTTTTTCTTTTTATGCATTTGTCGCCCGACCTCTCGCGCGAGTTCAATCCAAATGGGCCGGCCCAGTCGCTCGATTCCTATGCGAACGGACGTCTTTTTGACACAGAATGCGTCAAAAGCAAATCACACGCTTGTGCGAGAACATAGTAAAAGAGCCTGTGCGTTGCAACGGGTAACAAAACCGTGGTCTTCATATCAAGCCATTGATGAGAACATAGTAGCTATATGAAACATGCATGTGTGTTGCAACGAGAAAAAACATCACACACTTCTATCCACATAAGTATGACGCGAGACTCTCTTCCAAAAAGAAAACATCACACGACTCTAACACTCCATCCACCCGCCCCAGGCGCACACATATAGGCACATGTCCTCCATTTCAACATGTTACCTCACCCGTGTTGCTGCTTGTCCTCCTCCCCGTAGTAAAAAAGTAGGTTAATGTTGGTATTGTGATTTACCCAAACGATAAAAACATAAGAAGTAACATACTCTAAAAGTTCAAAGAAAAAACAGGATTGAAGCATACACGGTTGCAATACATTGATTTGCTGAAAAATTATGTATTTTGTGGCAACGGAGGATCAACTCAAAAACCTAAAAAACCTACGAACATGCAAATCAATTACATGACTATGTATGTCGAGACTCAAATCGAATCTACAATAGCAGATCCAATTTCTTTGCAATAAATAATGCCACCATATCGACATTGGCAGTAATTAAAATCATTTATATGTTTGATATAAAGATACTCCCTCAGTTGAAGATGCTATCATGTGGAGCCGCAGGGTCTCATACAGTTGGTGTAATACAGATGGCATTGGCTTGAGGTTAAAATATCATTCAATTTTAATAGGTTTCATACCTTGTACGCTTTTGCACCAACACCATCTAAATCTCTTCGAGCATGATACTTCTGGTCAGAATCAACCGATACCCACCTGGAAATTGCAAATCAGCTAAAGGTAATTAGTGAAGAATAAGACATGATGACAGAATTCTTAAAAATTCAGCAGAGCAGAGACTTGATGGGAATTTTGCCAAAAGTCTTACACTGCCTTATACGGTTATATTGCCAATTTTCTCAGATTAATCGGCCTTTGCCAACACCAGCAACATCGCCAATAAAAAACCCTGCTCTATCACCAGTACGGAGATGATGAAGGTGCAGCTGGCATACATACAACAACAATAAGGATTTACAGGAGGTGTGATGGTACAAATAAAATAATAGGCAAATCATGCATGTACACTACCCGGCAAGCTTAAACTATTGTCTCGATTTGTATGCATCGTGCAGTTCCTGGGTTGAGTGACTGCTGTTGCGCGGCTTAGGGACAATGTTATACTGGCGTGCTCACGCGCTTCGTCGTCTCCTCTGCCACTCGTTGTGGAACGTCGGTTAGTGCTGAGCGCCCCTGGCGCCGATGGTTGATCCTGAGATCGTTGTTGGCCGGAGGCCTCCGTCCGTGCGCCATGGAGGGCCATGCCAGGAGGGGCACCCGCTCAAGGAGTCGCGTCTGCCTTGGATGATCCTGACGCCGTAGCTGCCTCGGGCTGGAGCGCATCGAAGCTCGTCGTCTAGCGCGCACAGCCTCCGTTTCAAGTTCGAAGCATGCTCTGCCTCCCGCTCGTCTCTGCCTCCGCTCGCGGGTAGCGCTGCTGCGCCCCGGCGATTCCAACTTCGGTCGAAGAAGTAGCCCCGTCACGTTCCCGTCGTCGTCCGCCTCCACCTCCAGTGCGCCTCCCGCCTCCTTCATCGTTCTTCAGCAGCTTCGGCCACCAATGCCAGGATATCTCCTATCCTTGTTGCACACCGTGAGCACAAGCAGGTCCGACCCCGCGCTCGCTTTAGGGGAGGACAGAGCTTCGGGCAGAGCGCGTCGTGCGCGACGAATCGAGATGTGTGCCATCGATTAGGCCCTTCCGAATGCTCCACCTTGTACGGGTGCTAAGCATGCCATGTAGACGAAAAATCTGATGTGGCAAGGTAATTAAGAGGAGAGATATGGGTTTGGTGACCTCAGGAAGAACCAATGCCAAGCGCGCAAACCTAGGCAAAACATTTAAATGAAGCAAACTCACCAATGCATGAGAGAGTTTAGTAGCTAAGTCATTAAATGAAGAGAGCTTAGCTACAAGAAGCTAAGCACCTATGCATTGGGGAGTTTGGTTGCTAAGCTATTTAATATGCTTAGCATCCCATCTAAGAGCAAGTACAATAGAGCTGACTCAGCCGGCTATAAGGATTAAATTAGTATATTTCTGCTTAGTTGGAGGAAAGAGAAGAGGAGAGAGAAGGTAAGCGGGCTCTTCGTGAAGAGCCAGCTCTAGCACGTGCTCCTAGGCACTTTGTGAGAATGAAAGATGGGCCACATAATAAAAAGTAGTACAATCTTTTGATATAGTATTGTACATGTTGGCTATAAAATGGACTCTAAATGACATGGCACTGGCTTATAGCCAGCAGCTGGCTATACTATTAACCATGCTCTAAGCACCGGTCCATTGGGAGCAGCCTTATGCCGCCGAGTAATGGCCTCCAACCGCGGGCACGAAGATAAGCCCCTTCCCTCTCTTGGATCCGGCTGTCGTGGAGGTCTTAAAAAGGAAAAGAAAACATGAGTCAGGACTTCGAGTCGTATTGGACTGGAGCAAGGACTAATTTAACTCACTGGTGGGCCGGGTGAAGGCCCAATGAAGAGATCACGTGAGCTGGTGACACAGACCGAACGCAAGGAAATCGAGTGTGGCAATAGTACCACCTCGTAGGAACCGCCCAAAGAGACCACGTACGGAAAAAGTGAAAAAAAGAGGATGACGGTGAATCCGGAGACCCAATCCGTGCTTTATTATTAGGGAGAGATAAGGGAGATTATTATTAGGGAAATATTTGTATGGCTGATTCATGAAAAAAATAACAAAGCTGCTTACAGATATGAAGCCCCGCAGACAACGTGCACTTAGTAAAGGCCAGCGATCCTGATTGGGCGCTTATAGGCGCCAGCGTGCCGGCCGAACAGTTGGGCCGGACTAGCCCCAGCCGCCTGATGCAACGACTACGAGCCGTTCGATCCCTGCATTGACTTCCCCTCTCCTTCTTCCTCTCCACTTGCCCTGTCGTCTCGACATCCTCCCGGCCGTCGGCCGTCACCCCTTACCTGGACCTCCTCGCTCTGCCGCCCCCGTGCTGCTGGATGCCGCACTTGCCACAGATCCCACGCTCGCCGCCGGTCGCCGCCGTCTTCTCTAATGTTTCTCGTTGGGATCCACACATGCAGCAAAAAATTCACCCCATGGGTTGCAGCTCCCCTCGCTGGTGATGGTTGTGGCTCCGGCAACGCTAGTCGCCAGTTGCAGCTCTGCTGGATGTAGTTCTTGTTGCCGTTGGTTGCAGCTAGACGTCGGCCGTCGCCGCTGGCATGCAGCTCCATTCATCAGTTGCAGCTCCCACGGAGCTCGTTGCAGCTTTTTATTGCATGGTCGTAGCAAAACAGAGACAAAAAGTCATCGTTGTCGTTGCCGGCAAAATGGTTGAAGCTTTGCCGTTTTGCTGTGCCCAGTTGAAGCTTTCTCAAATGCCGGTTGAAACCTTTCACGTATGGACTTGAAGCTTTTCATTGCAATGGTTGAAGCTTTTCATTGCAAAATTGTTGAAACTTTTCATGTATGGAGTTGAAGCTTCCATTGCAATGATTGAAACTTTTGTCATATACAGTTGAAGCTTTTTTTTATCAACGGTTGTAGCTTTTTTTGTTGCACGGTGCCTAGGTTGAAGCTTTGTCTATCGCCCGTTGAAACTTTTCTCATATACAATTGAAGCTCTTTTTGTCAATGTTCGTAGCTTTTTCCACTGTGCAGTGCCCAGTTGAAGCTTTCTCTGTTGCCGGTTGAAACTTTCCCCATATAGCGTTGAAGCTTTTGTGTCAACGGTTGCAGCAAACGCCAGCACAATTCCCCAGCTCGCCACGGTGACTGTCGTAGCTCGTCGCATGCGAAACACAGCTGTGTCGGGCGCCGGTCGCAGCTCGGCACCGTGACGTGTGGCCCTTGCAACACCATGCCCCTCGCTTGCGTTTGCGTGTGGCCAACAAGCCTTACAGGAACTCGCATGTGAGCCATGGCGGAGATGGAATTCGAGAGCATCATGCTGCGGTCTACAGAGATGAGGGCCTTCGGCAGAGGCACGGGGTGTGGTCGTCGGGGAAAGAGAGAGAGTGGAAGAAATGGAAGAGGCGGAGAGCGGGCAGACATAGCGGCGAGCATCAGAAGAGAGGAGGAGCGCCGCGGCCATGGCAAAATACGCATCTAGCTGCGCGAGAAGCGAAAGAGAAAAGGTGGGGAAGAAAAGGGTGTGCGTTGGCCCATAGGACGCGTGGCGCTCCGGCGTTGGTGGGCGTAGCGTGCGTGCGTGAGGGTGCGACGCGACCGGCCGAAGCGTTCGGCCGGCACGCCGTGTCAAAACATTTCCCTTCCTGATTTACTTGCCGCGTTCAAGTAGCAAAACCGGACAAAAATAAATTAGACTTATTACTCACGAGAGGTTCTTGTACTAGAAGTTGGTGCTTCGCCAATTGCTAGTATATACTCCATGGGGGAAAAACAGAATGGTGGTTTGCAAACTCAATCTCCGAATTATTGTCGATGCCTTCCGTTTATTTTGAAATCTTATAGTAGTTTTCACATCCATGAACGTTTTTTGTTTACACGAAAAATAAAATTAAAAAACTCAATTTCAAATTCATAAAAAAATTATAATTTGGTAAAATTTTAATTCTCGAACATTTTTAGAGTTTTTGAACAATTTTTTGAAATCTGAGAACATATGTTAAATGTATAAACATTTTATAAAGTTGTGAATATATTGTACATTATTGAAATTTATGAACATTTTTATAAATTCGTGAACAATTATTAATTTCTATGAAATTTCATGTTAGACTAATATGTCACGTATCATGACATATCTCCTAATCCCCTAAATCGAGGAGTATCGATATTATTGTGATCTCCCATTTATGGATAGGATTGTAATTCTGTCTATATATTGACATGCAATGGAAAAGCCCAAGTGTGGCAAGTATTCCTAAATCTTTCATGGTATCAGCCTAAGAAAATCCTCTCGCTTCCGCTCCCTCTAACCCTAGCGCCGCCGGCCACCACCTCCTTCCCCTCCCATGGCGCGCTCCGAACCACCTGCTCCCCATCCCAACGCCGCCCTTTGGGCGCAGGCCACCGCCAACCCAAGCGTCTGCTCCCTTGTCCCCATCGTCCTCGAGTTCAAGAGCGATGTCTTCCCCAAGTGGAGGACCTTCTTCAACATTGCCGTCACCAACTACGCCCTCGAGGACCACCTCACCAACGAGACGCCCTCCACCGACCCAATGTGGCTCCGCCTCGATGTCCTGGTGCTCCGCTGGCTCTACGGCTCCATGGCCATGGACATCATCGACCTCGTCATGCCCACCGACCCTGCCAACGCCACGGCGTACAAGGTCTGGACCTCCGTCCTCGCGCTCTTCAATGACAACAACAAGAGCCGCGAGATTTATCTCGCCGAGGAGTTCCACAACATCAAGCAGGAGGATCGGTCCATCACCGAGTACCTTCACCTGCAAAAGACGGCGGCTGACGCCCTTGCCGAGGTCGGTGCGCCTGCCTCCGATCTCGAGCTCGTCACCAACGTCATCAAGGGCCTTCATGAGCGCTTCGACAGCGTTGCCGACATCGCCCCTTCCCAACTCCGTTCCCTACCTTCTGTTGGGGAACGTTGCAAAAAATAAAAAATTTCTACGGTTTCACCAAGATCTACCTATGAGTTCATCTAGCAACGAGAGAGAGGAGTGCATCTACATACCCTTGTAGATCACGAGCGGAAGCGTTCAAGAGAACGGGGTTGAGGGAGTCGTACTCGTCGTGATCCAAATCACCGGAGATCCTAGCGCCGAACGGACGGCACCTCCACGTTCAACACACGTACGGAGCGGAGACGTCTCCCGCGCCTTGATCCAGCAAGGTGGAGGGAGAGGTTGAGGAAGAGAGCTCCAGCAGCATCACGACGGCGTGGTGGTGGTTGAGAGGCAGTACTCCGGCAGGGCTTCGCCAAGCTCTTAACGGAGGAGGAGAGGTGTTGGGGAGGGGAGGGGCTGCGCCTTGGATGTTGTGTGCAGCCCTCCCCTCGCCCCTCTATTTATAGGGGAAGGGGGAAGGGGGCCGGCCCCCTCTAGATGAGATCTAGAGGGGGGGCGACGGCCAAGGGGAAGGGGCTTGCCCCCCAAGCAAGGGGGGCGCCCCCACTAGGGTTCCCCCCCCCCCAACCCTAGGCGCATGGGCCCAAGGGGGGATTCGCCCAGCCCTCCAGGGGCTGGTTCCCTGCCCACTACGGCCCATGAGGCCCTCCGAGAGAGGTGGCCCCTCCCGGTGGACCCTCGGAACCCCTCCGGTGGCCCCGGTACAATACCGATATGCCCCCGAATCTTTCCGGTGACCGTATGACAACTTCCCATATATAAATCTTCACCTCCGGACCATTCCGGAACTCCTCGTGACGTCCGGGATCTTATCCGGGACTCCGAACAACATTCGGTAATCACATACAAGTCTTCCTAATAACCCTAGCGTCACCGAACCTTAAGTGTGTAGACCCTACGGGTTCGGGAGACATGCAGACATGACCGAGACGCCTCTAATATCAATAACCAACAGCGGGATCTGGATACCCATGTTGGCTCCCATATGCTCCTCGATGATCTCATCGGATGAACCACGATGTCGAGGATTCAATCAATCCCGTATACAATTCCCTTTGTCAATTGGTACGTTACTTGCCCGAGACTCGGTCGTCGGTATCCCAATACCTCCTTTAATCTCGTTACCGGCAAGTCACTTTACTCATACCGTAATGCATGATCCCGTGACCAGACACTTGGTCACATTGAGCTCATTATGATGATGCATTAGTGAGTGGGCCCAGAGATACCTCTCCGTCATACGGAGTGACAAATCCCAGTCTCGATTCGTGCCAACCCAACAGACACTTTCGGAGATACCCGTAGTGTACCTTTATAGTCACCCAGTTACGTTGTGGCGTTTGGCACACCCAAAGCACCCCTACAGTATCCGGGAGTTGCACAATCTCATGGTCTAAGGAAATGATACTTGACACTTGGAAAAGCTCTAGCTAAACGAACTACACGATCTTTGAGCTATGCTTAGGATTGGGGCTTGTCCATCACATCATTCTCCTAATGATGTGATCCCGTTATCAATGACATCCAATGACCATAGTCAGGAAACCATGACTATCTGTTGATCAACGAGCTAGTCAACTAGAGGCTTACTAGGGACATTTTGTGGTCTATGTATTCACATGTGTATTACGATTTCCGGATAACACAGTTATAGCATGAATAACAGACTATTATCATGAACAAAGAAATATAATAATAACCATTTTATTATTGCCTCTAGGGCATATTTCCAACAGTCTCCCACTTGCACTAGAGTCAATATTCTAGTTACATTATGATGAATCGAACACCCATAGCGTTCTGGTGTTGATTATGTTTTGCTCTAGGGAGAGGTTTAGTCAATGGATCTGCTACATTCAGATCCGTATGTACTTTACAAATATCTATGTCTCCATCTTGAACATTTTCACGTATGGAGTTGAAGCGACGCTTGATGTGCCTGGTCTTCTTGTGAAACCTGGACTTCTTGGCAAGTGCAATAGCTCCAGTGTTGTCACAGAAGAGTGTGATCGGCCCCGACACATTGGGTATGACTCCTAGGTCGGTGATGAACTCCTTCACCCATATTGCTTCATGTGCTGCCTCCGAGGCTGCCATGTACTCTGCTTCACATGTAGATCCCGCCACGACGCTTTGCTTGCAACTACACCAGCTTACTGCCCCACCATTCAAAATATACACGTATCCGGTCTATGACTTAGAGTCATCCAGATCTGTGTCGAAGCTAGTGTCGATGTAACCCTTTACGACGAGCTCTTCGTCACCTCCATAAACGAGAAACATGTCCTTAGTCCTTTTCAGGTACTTCAGGATATTCTTGACCGCTGTCCAGTGTTCCTTGCCGAGATTACTTTGGTACCTTCCTACCAAACTTACGGCAAGGTTTACATCAGGTTCGGTACACATAATGGTATACATAATAGACCCTATGGCTGAGGCATAGGGGATGACACTCATCTCTTCTTTATCTTCTGCCGTGGTCGGGCATTGAGCCGAGCTCAATCTCACACCTTGCAATACAGGCAAGAACCCTTTCTTGGACTGATCCATATTGAACTTCTTCAATATCTTATCAAGGTATGTGCTTTGTGAAAGACCTATGAGGCGTCTTGATCTATCCCTATAGATCTTGATGCCTAATAAGTAAGCAGCTTCTCCAAGGTCCTTCATTGAAAAACACTTATTCAAGTAGGCCTTAATGCTGTCCAAAAGTTCTATATCATTTCCCATCAAAAGTATGTCATCTACATATAATATGAGAAATGCTACAGAGCTCCCACTCACTTTCTTGTAAACGCAGGCTTCTCCATAAGTCTGCATAAACCCAAACGCTTTGATCATCTCATCAAAGCGAATGTTCCAACTCCGAGATGCTTGCACCAGCCCATAAATGGATCGCTGGAGCTTGCATACCTTGTTAGCATTCTCAGGGTTGACAAAACCTTCCGGCTGCATCATATACAGTTCT
>LR880972.1:1011294803-1011311460 GCA_904067115.1 Aegilops sharonensis | reverse complement strand
GTGGTAGCATAATTTCTCTGGGCACTGTCTAAAGTTTTACTAGCATATTGGATAACATTTAATTTCTTATCAACTTTTTGTCCTAGAACAGCACCTACAGCATAATCACTAGCATCACACATTATTTTAAAGGATAAATTACAATCAGGCGGCTGAACAATAGGTGCAGAAATCAAGGCTTTCTTAAGTATTTCAAATGCTTCTACACAATCATCATCAAAGACAAAAGGGAACATCTTTTTGTAAGAAATTAGTCAGAGGCCTAGAATTTTTTGAGAAGTCTTTAATGAACCTCATATAAAACCGGCATGACCAAGGAAACTTCTTATACCTTTGATGTCCTTAACTATAGCAATAGTAGGTTCAACTTTAATTTGCTCAGGGGTGTAGGTGTTCTAGCATTACTTTTACAAACCACAGCTGAAGCTTTAGCATGATCTTTCTTATCTTACATTCTTAAGAAGTTGATCCCCACTTCTACCAATTCTCTCAACATGCACATTGTCCACATCATCTTCATGCCACATCAGCGTACAGTTTGCAAAGATCGACCAATCTCTCTCTGAAAACGAAAATGTCACATCCACCTAAGCTACCCACTTTTGATGACTGCTCTCCTTCCATCTCCTCCGAGTTCAATTGCCTTTAATTCTTCACCGTTCAGTTTTGATGCTTCGGTTACCATCTTAATGTGAGAGCTAAACACGATTGTGCATTAGAGTCCGAGTAGTAGTTGTATTAGCATCCGATTAGTACTCCACGAACAGGTAGTAGCCGACTAGGTTTGCTCCTAGGCTATGTTCAGCATATATATATGCGTGTACCCCTACCCCTTGTAATCACCAGTAAAAGCAAAGCAACAAAGATTATTAACAGGTGCGACAGGCACCTGTGGCCATCAACCGACGTGTTTCTTCTATCGCTAGTTTACGCCGGGACGTTCCGTCGAGAGATCGATCCGATCTTAGGGCTAGTGAAATCCCAGGTTCACGTACGTTACGTGCATGCAAAATTGATCGAGCTGCTAGCTTGCTTGCTAGCTAGTTTTGTTGCACGTACGCGTTGTAGCTCCTGGTGAATTGATCTAGGGATCAAAAGCAGATCGCGGCGGAGAGTTTACGTCAAACGAGTTCAATGACTACTGCGAGAAGATTGGCATAAAGAGGTTCCTCACGGCACCTTATACGCCGCAGCAGAACGGGGTTGTTGAAAGGCGCAATCGAACCGTCGTTGACATGGCGAGAAGTTTACTCAAGAGCAAGAACTTGCCAGGGACTTTTTGGGGAGAAGCTGTATCGATGGCGGTCTATCTTCTCAATCGGGCTCCAACGAAGGCGGTGATCGGCAAGACTCCGTATGAAGCAATTTACGGACGTAAGCCGAATGTGTCTCATCTACGGACGTTTGGGTGCGTGGTGCATGTGAAGACAGCGGAGCCGCATCTCTCAAAGCTCGCCGATCGTAGCACCAAGATGGTGTTCATCGGATACGAGAGGAGTTCCGGCACCAAGGCATACCGCTTCTACGATCCAGAACCAAGCATCTACGGATTTCACGCGACATCGTGTTTGAAGAAAACCAGGCGTGGAATTGGAGCGCAGCAGCCGACGATGCTCCAAACGGTAACATATTCACAGTTGAATTTCCAACTGACGATGATGCAGGGGAGGATGTCCAGGTGGTTGGCAAGACACACAACCAAGGTGACCGCAATGGCAGTGATCACCATGGTGCCGACACCGACGACGACGCGCATGGGTCGCAAGGTGATAGCGACAACGACGCGCACGACACGGGCGGAGATCTCGACAATGAGGCGCATAGTGATGATGACAATCAAGATGATGGTCACGATCACGACGACTACGCCGACGAAGCGGATGCCAACGATCCGGCATCTACCACGCCCGAGACTCAATGGTCTTCCTCAAGTGCATCGACGCCGACACAATTTGTGTCGCCCCCTTCGCAAGCCACGACGGATTCTTCCGGGCCTCGTCGCTACAAGACCCTCAAGAAAGTCTACAAGTACGCAAAGCCAGTTACACTCGAGTACTCCGATTTGTGTTTACTCGGAGTTGAGGAGCCAGCGAACTTCGTAGAGGCGAGCAAAAGTTCAAGTTGTATGCACGCCATGGATGAGGAGATGAAGGCGATCGAGAGCAATGGCACGTGGACTTTGGTAACCCGACCTCCGAACCAAAAGGCCATAGGTTTGAAGTGGGTTTACAAGTTGAAGAAGGACACGAAGGGTGCCATTGTGAAGCACAAGGCAAGACTCGTCGCAAAGGGCTACGTACAACGTCAAGGAGTTGACTATGAGGAGGTGTTTGCACCGGTTGCTCGAATCGAGACGGTGAGAGTGCTCCTAGCTTTGGCAGCACAAGAGGATTGGAAGGTTCATCATATGGATGTGAAATCCGCTTTCCTCAACGGCGACCTCAAAGAAGAAGTGTACGTGGAACAACCCCTCGGCTACGAGAAGAAATGCGAAGAAAGAAAAGTTTACAAGCTCAAGAAGGCACTTTACGGGTTGAAACAAGCGCCAAGAGCTTGGAACGCAAAGTTAGACCGAAGTTTGATCTCGCTCGGGTTCAAAGAATGTTCCCTCAATGATCCAAAAAACAGTCTACCAAGCACCGAAGAACAGGTGAAGGTTGAAGATGCGACGAAAGAGAAGCGCAGCCGTCAAGCCACGGACGAGCTGACGACAGCAAAGACGGTCCTTGAAATGCTACGAGGAACGACAAAAGAAATGCCAAGAGTAAAGCATACGAGTAACAGCATTCGCATTTGGGATCCAGGTCGCACGAGGACGTCGTGTTTAGGGGGGTGAATGTGAGAGCTAAACATGATCGTGCAATAGAGTCCGAGTAGTACTTGTATTAGCATCCGAGTAGTACTCCACGAACAGGTAGTAGCCGACTAGGTTTGCTCCTAGGCTATGTTCAGCATATATATATATATATATATATATATATATATATATATGCGTGTACCCCTACCCTTTGTAATCACCAGTAAAAGCAAAGCAACAAAGATTATTAACAGGTGCGACAGGCACCTGTGGCCATCAACCGTCGTGTTTCTTCTATCGCTAGTTTACGCCGGGACGTTCCGTCAAGAGATCAGTCGATCCGATCCTAGGGCTAGTGAAATCCCAGGTTCACGTACGTTACGTGCATGCAAAATCGATCGAGCTGCTAGCTTGCTTGCTAGCTAGTTTTGTTGCACGTACGCGTTGTAGCTCCTGGTGAATTGATCTAGGGATCAAAAGCTAACACTTAATACAGTAGAGACCAACCAAAGGTTGCCCATCGCATAGAAACAGAGTACAGAATGGCTGTATATCTCCCTCGATTCAGCCGAGCCCATCGGCCACGTTTCCATACAGTCCGGCGTGACGCCGAGATCATCTCACTCCACCCCGGTAGGACCGCCAGCTTCGCTCCCCTCTGCGATTGTCTTGGGGTCGCTCTGCTATGTTCCCCTTCTCGGCACGATGCATGCGTTTGTGATTCCAAGGTCCTCCTGAGCCGCTGCTCAGAATTCATGGCCCTCCTCGAGTGCTTCAAGCCGGGCGTCGGTCGCCGCTATGAGAAAATGGAGCAGGGGGTGCGTCCTAGGCCGGGCCGGTGCGGCGGCGTCGCGCGGTGAAGAACCTGCAGTTGCTCTCCTTGGAGGATCTTTCAAGGACGCCACTCATGGCAGCGATGACAAGGTTGCAAGCCTTCATGTCTTCACCCTGGACGAGCTGTAAGTCTGTCACAAATCCACCTCCAACTTCCTCGCCGTGGTCGGCTTCGGCCCTGTCTACAGAGACTCCATCGACGGCGGCCTCAACCCCGGCCTCGCCCCGCAGTAGGTCACCGTCAAGTACCTCGGCCTCGACAGCAATGTTGTCCAGCGGCACCACAAGTTGCTGATACGTCGTCGTTATTCGGTGCCACAAAGAGTAAAGTCATCAACCATAGATCGTTGGTTGAATCATTGATTCCGTGATGACCGATTGATTTTTGTTTGCTCCTGTGTCTTCGTCGTGGGTTTGCGGACAGGTTATGTACTCTGTTCTTCGGATTTTTTTTGTCTTTGGTATTTTGTTCTCATGAAAAAAAATTCATATGCGTTGCACACAACCGATCGAATCATCCCTCACTTGCCTACCGTTACAGCCATAACCTATTTACTGATCGAGCCAAAAAATTCCTACTGCATTGTATCCTACACCAGTTTTTCATCTCCCCCATTTAGCTTTTCGTTATGGCTTTTAATAAACACAAGTGCATATAGGAATCCTAGTAAATAGCAACGACAATTATACTTAACAAGTTATAGATCTTTCCCCTTCATCTCCCTCCTACCTTGCTCGGAAATAGTTCTCCACCACCACCACTATTAAAACACTCTGCTGAAACTGCTCTACAGGTCCATCATTTCAGCTTCAGGTTCATTCATCTCTTTAAACTGAGCCATGAGAAGGAGGGGCCATCAAGGCTAGCCACCGGAGGAAGCGGTCAGTTTTTCCCGTACACCTAATTTCTACAGTTTTGATTCATTTTTGTTTTTGCGAGAATTTGAAAGTGCAGAACACACGTTCATCTCCCCCAACATGCACGGTGAATGATAATAATTTTTATGATGATACATGAGCGGGTACCATCGCTCATCTTGATCTACTATTTGGATAATTGTACTTCTGACGAATTCTACTTCTCTTTATGTTGTTTGCAGGCTAACCATTGTTACTTCTCTGCATGTTGTTTCAGGCAAGACATTGTTACTGATCCATCAAAATTAAATTACCAATTTTATTCTACACATGTTCCCTATGTAATGCCTTTTTGTTGTATGTGCTTGGGCAAAATTTTGAATTCCTAATTGTTCGATCATATCAATGTTTATGGCACATGTAGTTCTTTGTACACAAGTGTAAGCTGCAGATATGATTAATGGAAGTATGACATATGTTCTCCGCATATTCAAAGATAGATAAGCTCTATGGGCATCGCTGGAGTGATGTCTTTTTTATTTACAATATGTATTACCACTTTATCATAACTTGTGGCTGTATGACCGTCGTATATTAGGTGCATTTACCTACGATTAGTAATAATATTAAGTATTTCTAAATTAATCTCAGATATTCCTTTGCTGGTTATGCTTTATGATCCAAATAGGAGGTTCGACAAATCCTGATATTTTTCAAACAGTGAGGTTTCTTCATCAGTTATGAAAAGTACAATATTTAACACATGTTTTGTTAGTTGTGTTTTCAACCAACCAATGTATCCTCAAGCAGTGTCTCTTCCAAAAACTACCGCAAATTCCCGTGAAAAAGGAACAATTGTACTTGATGGACAACAATGGAAGTAGGTTGGCATCTAATAGATGTGATTTCCTGTTTGCTTTTGTCAAATATCTTCATAATTGTACAAGTCGCTCGCCTTATTAATCTTTTGGTCTCCACAGAGGCTATGTTTGTGAGCACGTTTAATCCAAGTCTGCTATTTATTAGGTTGCTACTCATTGGATCGTGTTTTGATAATCGATTCAGTCCCAGTCCACTTTTGCTTGAATTTATACTGTGACAAGTAATGAAGCCAAATAGGTTGTTATTCTTAATCAATGGGAATTGAAAATCTGCTCCCATTATCCAAAGGGATAAAATAGAATAAGCCTTTCTTAGTATCAAGCCATTGTTCCACACTTTGATACTGTGATACACTATAGTGTAGTTCACAGAAATCCTGTTGACACTCAAGCATTGGTCATACGATAGGATCAGATGTTGATATCTATACTTTGATCAGATGTCGAGAAACTGTTGTCTTTTGTTACATTGTTCACCTTGGAATTTATAGTGTTGATTTGCGGTTCTATAAGGTTTTACGCTACTCTTAATGCCAACAAAGAGACCCCGCAGCAACGCGCGGGGAATCATCTATCTAGTCTAGTATCTACTATTGGAGGCATCATACAAGTGTTCATATTGATCCACATCATTAAAATTAATTACACCCTTGATTTATATAATTGATCAATCTTAACCTCACGATTTATGTTACTGTCGTGGTGAAAAAGAAAGACCCAACATACACGTGACAAGGACCAAACATGAACTAACCTATGATGTCAAGAAAAAAACCTGAAATAACCTACACGTATGGTTAGTAAACTAAAAAAAACTGCATGTATTGCTACCCGTACAAAAACCTGCACGTGTTTCTTAAAGAAAATAAAACCTACACGTATTGCTCCATATCCCCACAGTCGTTTCATGGATTGGAAGATGGGGACACTCTCCCAATCTCCCACGGCTCCTCTCTTCCAACTCTAGGCCCAATTTTTCTGTCTCATCTGTTTAATCTCTATTCCCCTACTCAATATCCCACCTTCCTACTCCTCCGTGGCTCCAAAAGGAGATTCGATCCGAATTTTTTTGGCTACCGTATCTCCTTTTCTTCCATGGCTTCAAGAGAAGACTCGAGGGATGGGACACTCTCCCAATCTCCCACGACTCCTCTCTTCCAACTCTAGGCCCAATTTTTCTGTCTCATCTGTTTCCTCTATATTCCCCTACTCAATATCTCACCTTCCTATTCCTCCGTGTCCCCTCCTATTCTTCCACGACCCAAGAAGAGATTTGGTCATGCCCTTCTCTCCTTAGGCGCACACTGCTCCAGCACTTTGGAACTCTGTATTTTTTAGGTCTATCAGATCATCCCAAATTTACCTGTTATTTGAACGTTAACGCCTCGGCTGCCGAGTAACTCATCATAGGATGCTACTACGCTGTTGGTCTGCCGGTCGCAGTACCAGTGAGGTGCAAAGGAGGTGCATGTGCAGAATTTTCATGCTCAATATGAATCAGCCGGGCATGCACATATATGTTGTTCAACGTCTTTGACTGATGTACATCAATTGTTACTGGTGGGCGGTGACGGCAGCACACGTGGAGTTTTGCGGCATAGCCTTCAGCACCAATCATTGGAAAGGACCCTCTCTACAGGAAGACAACCAGTGGTCGGAAGAAACAGAACTGCCAAGTGGCCTGGCATGGACCGATGATGGTGGAAGGATGGACTGAGATATGGCAAGAGAGAAGAAACAGGCTTCATGTGTATCGATGTTCATGTTGACCATGAGCAGCTCCTTCATGGATAGGTCGCTTCCTCATCTACCCATCAATTTCTCTCATGCTCTTTACGTGCATGATATCAGCGCACATATATGAACAAACATTCATGCATATCAACTGATTTGTGCATCCAATGTGTGTCTACATAATATATTGTTAAGAAACAAGTTCTTCCTAACGTCTCCTTATTCTTAACTGAAAAGGAGCTAGAAGTCTCAACGTGGAAAAAAGGCAAACATATGAAGAAAAACTAAACATTGGACAGAATATGCAAGCGTTTATCTACATTATGTATTCATCTAAGTACTCACATGTATATACAATATTAGCGGTGTTTTAGATATAATATACATCTACACGTTATTGGTGAAATAATATATTGGATTCAAATTATTTAGGTTCACAAATTGTGACTCACGTCTTTTATTTCCACCGAAGAATGTTATTATCATACTTGGACGCTCATAAGGCCTCCTTATGGCTATAGATGCTGTAGGCACCATTCTGTGACAAGATATATTTTTCCTAATTATCTTAATTGTGAAAATATGACATTTGAAATAAATATGCTCAAGCTACCATGCACGCGAAACATAAAAGAAAATCTATGGACATTTTCCAGTCAAGCCATTGCAAGTGAAATGCGCGCATAGTCAAAATCTCACTATAGGATGTAAGGGTCACGCCACAATATAGTAGATGGTACGCAACGAAATCACGTGTTTTCACAAATTTAATTAACATGTCATTCTCACACACAGATGCTACTGAGATTTATTTGGATTTTTTTTACCTATGCCTACAAAAAACAACTATGTTGGCAAACAGTCATATTTGTAAATGCCACAATATTTTGTTCCAATTCTTCTTTGACAAATAAAATAATATGTTCTCATGATAAAAGGCTAAGATATATCCTTTTTAACTAAACTTTCTTAGATTCTTTCCAGCACATGTGCATGGGCCATTTTACTCGGCTTAGTAATCAACAAATTTTTGCAGGTATTTTTAGCTGGCTAGATGTATCAGTTTGGTTCTACTTAGCTAGCTTTACATTTGATTATGCATTGATTGAATGTCACATGGTTTCACATGTATGGTACTACGCGAACTAATTTGTCATTTAGTTAGTGTATCATTGTAAGCATTCCGGTAACATGGTAGGGTCGGCGTGCATTCAGGTTTTATTACACGCATGCAACATGCATATATTTAGTTTTTTTCTCCTGGCTTTTTTCTGTGTGTAATATTTGTGTTATCCATGTGAAATAGATCCCGTGAGAAGAAAATGGCAACATGCTAAGAGCTAGCCATTCTAAAGCCTCTCCAGCAAGTGCTCTCGAAGGTATTGTCTACATGTGTATTAGATCATGCTATAGATGTACACTACTGCGCTTTCAGTCCATAAAGACAGATATCACGAGTAGTGTATATACATCTACATATGTCGGACTGTTTATATTGTAATCTGATTAGTATTTTTTATAATGTTGATCCATAGCCAATAATTTCAATGATCCATGCCCTTCAAGTTGAAGAGAAACAAAGTTACCATTCTTTGTTGTACTTCATGTATAATAACCATGCATGATTCCATGCTTTGTTCTTGCAAATATATGTACAAACAAACTAACTAGATTGAAATTTCCATGACCTCGAATATGCGTTACTCTTTTATTCTCCATCAATTGAGCATGTGGTTCCTTCTAAATTTTCCTATAAAACCATTTTTATTTTCAAGTTTCCAAATTTACTATCCAATATTGCCAAAATAATTTTAAATTTGTCATATATAGTAATTAGCTGGGAGATGTTACATTTTCTTTCCAAGTTCTCATACATTTCACATGTCAAAATTTGTTCATTTTTTTCCTATTTATGTAACTTCAAAATCACTAGCCTGTGCGGATGCACGGGTTGTCGACTAGTTATTCTAACAGGAAAAGGTGGTTTCTCAATATAAGCGATAGGAACAATAGGATCAACATTATAAGTAATCGTCTTTTCTTCAACTTTAATAGGTTCTACTACTTTTAATTCAATGGGAGGATGATATTTAAACCACTTCTCCTTAGGGAGATCAACATGAGTAGCAAATGATTCACAGAAAGAAGCTACTATCTTAGAGTCAAGTCCATATTTAGTGCTAAATTCACGAAAAGCATCGGTATCCATAATAGATTTAACACAATCAAATTTAGGTGTTATACCTGACTCCTTACCTTCGTCGAGTTCCCCATCTTCGGAGTTGCGTCTAATTCTTTTGTCGGTGTACAAAAGTGTGGTTACTTCTATACCCCTTACTTGTGCACGGACAGTCACAGTCACGCCTATAGCAGGGCTTGGCAAAGCAGAGGAGGATGGCAGGAGGCAAGACGGGAAAAAAGGATATCAAAACAGACACTCAAAGTAACAAGCAGCAGGAGGCGAGCAGGGTCACGCCCGGCGACAAGCCTTGCCGAGGAGGCCTGCGAGGCCCCCGACAAGCTCCTTGGTGGGGCAGCTTGCGAAGAGACCAGCATGGCCACCACCCTTGGGGTTGAGAGCTCTGACACCATCGACAATGTTAAGACCAAGATATGGAGGGCACATGCCTGATAGCATGCAGCCCCTCACGAAGATTGGCAACCCACGAATCCACGTGGGATCAGAAGACGAAGACCCCCGGCAAGACCTTTGTCGGGGATGACTCCAAGGACCCTAGCAAGCCTTGCCGGGGACGATCGCTGGGCCACGGCCAGACCCGCGCCCGGCAAGGTTTCGCCACTTCACCACCACTCCAGTGCGGCGATAGGCTTGGCAGCTAAGCAGGCGCCTGCGTGGTGGCATGCAGATCTTCGTGGAAACCTACCATTTCGCCAACGTAGTAGCTGCTTGGCCAGCGCGGCGCTGCATGCCTCGTCGGCCCGGACGCGTGGCGAGGCGAGGACGAGCGGCGAAGGATGAGATGGCCTCTGTTGCCGTCCCCAATAAAGCAAGAGGACACGCAGGCAACGCATTAAATGCGCTTGTCCTACGTTGATCGAGCGATAAGCTCATACAACTGTAGCTTGCCACCTCCTGTGTGTCGATGTGGCAACCCCTTTGTGTATAAAAGGAGGCCCGAGGTGCACAAAGAGAGGATTCAGATTTTTGGACAAAGCACCCACAGTAGCTAGTTCAAAAGCTCAAGATCACACATATGACCAGACAAAGCAGGACTAGGGTATTACGCATCTTTGCGGCCCGAACCTGGATAAAAACCCTCTGTGTGCTAACAGCTCGACCTGCTCTTCGTGCAACTAAACCCCCGCCGAACATAGAAGGGATCCTTGTGACCCCATAGGTGATCGGTTTCCCCGACATCTTTGGCGCGCCAGGTAGGGGAGCATAGTTGTGGGAATCTGGTCCGCTAGTTAGTGCAGCAGTTTCCTCGTTGCCATGGCGCCGAAGAAGAAGACGATCGCGGTGATCGGCCCGTCCGGGGCCGCTCCGCCCGCACCCGCGAGAACGGGCGACGGGACGGGCGCCAGTGGTGGAGGAGATCGAGATCGTCCACACCATCCGAATACAAGAAGCCAGGCCGCCGGCGTCCTCCGCAGCGGCGACGAAGGTCGGCGCGCCGCCGTGCCTAGGGATGGAGCTGTGCCACCTGCGGGTGGTGCGGGGACCTCCAAGGGCAGAAGATCGACCTTGCCAATGCGAGTGCCGAGGTCTCCTCAGCTCGTGCACGACGAACCGTGCCGCGATGTTGAGGACCCCGGGCGTCGCCACGGCAAGAGCCCTCAGCGTCACTCTCAAGACACGCAGGGCCGACATGCACGCCATGATGCAGGCGAAAAGAGTGCGCGGCCGCGGAATCATGATGGGACTCCTTCTAACATCGTTAGCAGTCCAGGTTCCTCCCATTTCTCACGCCTGTCGCTGCCACCCATGCGAGCGGAAGCGCTATCGCGAGCGAGCTGCTCCTCGACTTTCCTCGTGCCTTGGAGAAGCAAGAAGAGTGGAGTGCTGCTATCCAAAGCCTTATTGGCCATGCCAACAGGATGGCCACCGGGGAGCAAGCCCCTCACGGCGCACTACAAGAAATATGTCAACTAGTGACCTTCTGTCAGTGACCCTGGAAGAACTGGTCATAGATCTATGACCATTTCAGACCAATTGGTCAAAAGTTGTTCGGGGGGCTCCAAACCCTAAACTATAACGACTATTTTGGTCAGAAAGGTCGTAATTTCCTTACACGAAATGGTCATAAAGCAGATAGCACTGGTTCGCTGCCTTATTTCTAGCTGATCATGACCAATATAGATGGTCATAACCTTGTGGGACCCATCTAACTAGTGGGACCAGCTCTAAAATAAATGATTGAAAAATAGAAAATCAATTGATGGTAAGAAGGCCACGGCCCAACAATAAAAAAGGCTACAATATTGGGCTTGGCCCATGAACCTAACAAAAATTGATAGAAAAAATACACTAAATTGGCTGAATTAATGGGCTCGGCCCATATAAACACCCAATTGGACTGGGCCGATTTTAATTTTTGACCTTTTCAATTGGTCACAATTTTGCCACGTCAGATTGCCACGTCGGATCAGACGTGGCCTAGGCAGACAACCAGTGACCAAAAAAAAAAGGTCATGGGTTCAACGACCTTCTGTTTTGGTCGTAAACGTCTACGACCTTCTCACAGAGAAGGTCGTTAATTTTAGTTTACGACTGCCAGCTTTTGACCTTCTGTTTTTGGTCACAAAAAGGTCGCAAATTAAAAACAATGACCTTTCAGTGACCAATAGTCAAGGTCACAAGTTGACATATTTCTTGTAGTGGCGTCGAAATGACGAGCCAACGCGTGCAGGTAGTGGAAGGGTCGAGGGTGCCGCAACCATGGTGCACTCCCCTTCGCTACGGTCGGCCCATCGAGGCGACGCCCGGGACAACGTGTCCACGGCGTCATCAGACCCACGGACGCGTCGTGACCAATGGCAAGTTCTTTGAGAGCGCCTCATGGAGGACGCCCAGACTACTATCGAGCGGCGACGGGAAGCACGTCACCAGTCTGATAGGCGTGCTAGGCCCACTGAGTACAAGCCTGTGCCGGGGGATGCTAGCGACTTGCCATATGCAATCACTTGTCCAGCATTCACCCGTGAGTTGCGGCAGTTCCAGTGGCCCAACCTCCGCACGTTCAAACCAGAGGTCCCAGAGAAGTACGATGGCAAGACTCACCCATCTGAGTTCCTGAGCGTTTACACTATCGCGATGCAAGCTGCCGGAGCACGAGACGATAAGATACTTTCCAACTATTTCCCGTTGGCACTTAAGCACAACGTCCGGTCATGGTTGGTGCATCTGCCGATAGATTCAATTGCTTCTTGGTCCGACCTGTGCCACGAGTTTGTTGGTGCTTTCACGGGTTGCCACGCAGCTCCTGGGCAGGCAAGTGACTTGCACGTGATCCCTCAGAGAGACAGCGAAACCTTGCGCAAGTACATACAGAGGTTTAGCTGTGTACAGTACAACATCCCCGATGTTCATCCCGCCGCCGTTATCAGCGCGTTCCACCAGAACGTGCGCAATCGAAAGATGCGTGAAGAGTTGGCCATGAACAAGGTCGCAGATGTTGCCGAACTGTATGTTCTGGCTGATAGATGTGCCCGAGCGGAGGAAAGAAGGAAGTACCCCGGTGAAGACACCGATGTGGGAAGTGACTAAGAAGACGAAGACGTCGTCGCCCCAGCAAAGAAAGGCCGACGACATAACAAGAAACGCAAGGGCAAGACCGTGCTTGCCGTTGAGGAATCCGGCGACCCCGACACCGCCAAGAAGGCCAAGGTTGACAACCCCGACAAGGAGGTTGCCGGGTGCGACGCCTGCCAGCAAGTTAGAGGGCTCCAACAAGCAGTACTGCAAGATTCACCGCACCAAGGGCCACGACCTCCAGAACTGTCGCCAAGTGGAGCTGCTGATGGAGAAGCAAAGGGCTGAGTATGAGAGACGAGACAAGGAGAATGGCCAAGGAGGTGCTGAAGGGTCTGGCAAGAAGCGAGGCAGCCAAGGAGAACGCGGCAACAAGGAAAAGCAGCAAGAGATGCCTGCCCGAGGCCGTGACAAGAAAGAGGAGGATGACGATCATGATGACGATGACGAATCCACTGAGCATGAGTTCCAGAAGGCGACAGAAGTCATTTGTGTCGACGGGGGTGCTTCGCTGCATTCTTCCCACCACCAACTGAAACAGTGGGTGCGTGAGCTTAATGCAACAGAACCAACAGTCAACGCCTAGAAGCCGTTGAGGTGGTCCCACACGCCTATCATTTTCGACGCCGAGGATCACCCTGATCGCGCCACTGCGGTCGGGTGTTTGCCATTGTTGGTATCCCCAACAATACGCAACCTCAAGGTGACAAAGATGTTAGTTGATGGTGGACCCGGCCTTAACTTGATCTCACCCAACGTGGTCAAGAGGCTGCAGATCCCCGATGAGGACCTCGAGGAGACGGGCACGTTCCAAGGGATCAATCCAGGGAGGAGTCAGCCCAAGGGAAAGGTCACGCTACCAGTTACATTTGGTGGCGACCTCAACTACAGGACGGAGAGGGTCGTTTTCGATTTCGTTGACATCCCGTTATCATACAACAGGATCCTTGGCCGCCCTGTGCTGGCCAAGTTTATGGCGGCGTCGCACTACGCATGCAACAAGTTAAAGATGCCTGGCCCGATGAGCATCATCACCGTCAGCTACGATAGGAAGGATGCGCTCATCTGCACCGATCAGCTCTATCGAGAAGCGGTCGCAGCATCTGCCGCCAAGGCACCTGCTCCTGCTACCGAGAAGAGGACCAGTAAGGCCTCGGCCGCCGGCAAGACTCCTGGCTCCAGCAAGGGCTCATGTACCCTCTCCGGCAAATGCGCCTCCTCGGAGTGTTGTGTTTCCGCTGGAGATGTACCAGAGAGCTCTAATGGCAAGAGCAAAAAGTCCAAGGCGGCCCCGCCGAAAACTAAGAAGGTGTCCGTCAAGGAGGATGGCACGGGCGGAGCTTTCGTCATAAGCTCCACCCTTGACGGCAAATAGGAAAGCGCGCTCATCGCCTTCCCGCGGGCAAATGTCGACGTGTTTGAATGGCAAGCATCTGACATCCCCGGCATTCCCAGGGAGGTGATTGAGCACCATCTTGCTGTCTGCCCCCATGCACGGCCCGTCAAGCAGAAGGTCAGAAAGCAAGCTTTGGAGCGACAAGAGTTTATCGTCGAGGAGATCAGGAAGTTGGAGGCGGCATGTTTGGTCAAGGGAGTTCTCCACCCAACGTGGTTGGCCAATCCGGTCGTAGTACGTAAGGCAAATGGGAAGTGGAGGCTATGTATCTACTATACTGATATTAATAAAGCCTGTCCAAAGGATCCTTTCCCATTGCCACATATCGATCAGATAGTGGACTCCACTGCTGGGTGCGACCTGCTGTCGTTCCTTGATGCTTACTCAGGGTATCATCAGATCTCCATGACGAAGGAAGATGAAGAGAAAACTGGGTCCATCACCCCATGTGGTACGTACTGTTTTGTGCGGATGCCTTTCGGGTTGAAGAGTGCTGGTTCAACGTTCGCTCGAGCGGTCCAAATTGGTTTTGAGCCCCAGCTCCATAGAAATATGGAATCTTACATGGATGACATAGTGGTCAAAACCAAAGATAAGGCTACGCTCATGCAGGACCTGGAAGAAACTTTTGTGAACTTGCGCAAGATCAACCTCAAGCTCAACCCAGAGAAGTGTGTGTTCGGCTTTCCTTCCAGCAAGCTTCTCGGGTTCTTTGTGTCTCAACGCGAGGTTGAAGCAAATCCTGACAAGATCAAAGCAATCAAGCAAATTGAGGCGCCAAGACGGGTCAAAGATGTCCGAAGGCTTGTCGGCTGCGTCACCGCCCTGAGCAGGTTCGTCTCTAAGTCTGCTGAGTGTGCGCTCCCCTTTTTCAAGATTTTGAAAAAGGCGGGTCCAATGAAATGGACCCCGGAGGCAGAGGCAGCACTGCAAGATTTGAAGAGATACCTCTCCTCTACGCCAATACTGGTCGCACCCAATCCACAAGAGCCGCTGCTGCTATACCTAGCGGCAACAAATCAAGTGGTCAGTGCTGCGCTAGTGGCCCAGAGGGAAGTTGAGGAAGAAGCGATGGCAGCGGCAAGGCCCTTAGGAGAAGAGCTGGACCTGGCAGGATCTGATCCCGGCAAGGGAGAGCCCCCGGCAGGATCCGGTCCCGGCAAGAGAGCATCTGCGCAAGCAAGCGAGGTAAAACAGAAGAAGAAGGTGATGCAGCACCCAGTCTACTTTGTCAGCTCCCTCTTGCAGGGGGCTAGGTCAAGGTATTCTGGAATTTGCTTTTCAGCCTCCTTATGGCCTCGAGAAAGTTGCGTCATTATTTCCAAGCACATGAAGTCACCGTCGTCACACGCTTCCCTTTGCAACGGATCTTTCATAACCCAGATGCAACTGGGAGGATTGTGGAGTGGGCGCTGGAGTAGTCAAGCTTTGGCCTTAAGTTTGAGAGCACCTCAACGATCAAGAGTAGAGCCTTGGCGGAATTCATAGTAGAATGGACATCCACGCCTGACGAAGAAGTTCAAGAAACCACCCTTCCTGGCAAAGAGGCAAGTAGTCATTGAATTATGTACTTCGATGGAGCCTTCTCGTTACAAGGTGCAAGTACCGGCGTATTGCTCGTCGTGCCCACCGGAGAGCGCCTCAAGTACGTGATCCAGATGCACTTCCCCCGGGAGAGGTCGACAAACAACACCGCAGAATACGAGGGGCTGCTCGCTGGTCTCAGGATCGTGGCAGACCTCGGGATCAGGAAGCTTATTGTCAGAGGAGACTCATAACTTGTCGTCACGCAAGTTAACAAGGATTATCAGAGCCCGCTGATGGAGGCTTACGTGGATGAAGTGAGGAAGTTGGAAGAGCGCTTTGACGGCTACAAGCGGAGCATGTTCCTCGAGCAGAGAACAACATTGCCGATGACCTGTCAAAGCGCGCTGCCCTCAAGCCACCTGTGGAATCAATTACCGTTGTGCTTCAATTAACTCAGCCATCCGTCAAGCCATCAGCAAAAAAGATCAAATGAAGGAAGGTGGGCCCTGGCAAATACTTTCTCGCAGAGCTCCCAGGAGCCGCCGGCAAGGAAGTTGACAGGTACCATAAGCTTGCCGTCGACGCAGCTGCCCCCGCAGCGGAAAGCATGCCTTTGGTCCTTGCCGTCGATCCCTAGGCTCCAGCATGGGCACAGCAGACAGTCTGTTTCCTCCAAACAAGGGAGCTACCGGGGAGCAGGAAAAAGCAGAGAAAGTAGCCTGCCGGTCTAGCATGTACTAGTTTGTGGATGATGCCCTTTACAGAAGAAGGCCAAACGGCGTGAAATGGAAGTGTATTCCTCGGGAGGACGGACTGGAGCTATTGGTAGAGATACACAGAGGCATATGTGGCTCCCACATAGGGTCAAGAGCCCTTGCCGGCAAAGCATTCTGGCAAGGTTTCTTCTGGCCCACTGC
>LR880972.1:1011220824-1011236299 GCA_904067115.1 Aegilops sharonensis | reverse complement strand
TTTTTTTTTCTTTTGGTCCATGTACAGATGAATCTAAGCCGTTTATAAATAACTTAAATCTACAGCGGTAAATCATCACCGTTCGTCATATAATAGAAGATTACGCAAATGTTTCTTAACTTTTATATATTTCATTAACTTAAATATTTTGTGTTTCTTTCATGATTTTACTTGGTATTTTCCTTTTTATTTTCCCCCTCTACTTTTATCTCTACAAATATTTTGGGGGAAACTAATTTTAATTTTAATTTTGCATTAACTTAAGATGGAAAACATTAAAAGAATGGCAAACTATTCCATGGCGTATGGTGTATTTCAAACTCGTTCATAGCATATATTAAAAAAATGTATTGATAGCATATTTCACAAAATATATATCTTGTATTCAAAAAACATTCACCTCGGATTCAAAACATGTGTATCATTCTATTGTAAAAACAACCTTCGCATATCTCAAAATTGTTCATCACGTATTAATAAAATTATCACCATGTATTTAAAAAATGTGTCTCGCATATTTAAAAAATATTCACTATTTATTTGGAAAATGTTCTTTCCATTATTCAAACTTGTATGTCCTGTATTTAAACATGTACATTATGTATTTGAAAAATGTACACCATTTATTCAAGACATGATTTTCCTATATTTGAAAAATATTGCTCGCTTATTCAAAAAATATTTGTCGCATATTTGAAAAATATGTTCATTTCCTATTTGAAAAATGTTTGTTGTGTATTTCGAAATTGTTGACCGCATTTTCAATAATATGTTCATTGCATATTTAATAAAAAATCACCGCATATTGCAAAAACAATTATCGCTTATTGATTAAACGTTCATCGTATTATTTATTGATGTTCATCGCATATTTAAAAATATTAACCACATATTCAGAAAAAATCATCCGATACTTAGAAATGTCCACCCCATATGGTAACAATGTTCATCCTGTCCTTCAAAAATATTCTTATATTAAAATAAATCTTGTATTATGTTTTAAATAATTATTTGTCCTAAAAATACTTAGAACAAGGAAATGGAAACAAAAATAGTGTGAATGCACGCACACAAATTTTTTTATCCCATACAGGCGAGTTTTTTAATTAAACTGGTGCATTTTTTCTTCAATTATGTAAACCAAGAGGAAGCAACTAGAAGGTAAAAAATAACTAGCGGACCATACAATTTTTTTAGGGGAACCAACAAACTGTATGTAGGCTGTAAAAAAACGTTCATATAATTAAAAGATGTGCTCATGTACATTGAAAACGGTCCTGCAATATTAGGAAGTGTTCACAACTTGTAAAAGTATATTTGTGGAACTTTAAAAAGTGTTCACGCATTTCAGTAAAAGGTTCATGTAATATTTAAAAAAGGTTTCACCTATATAAAAAGTTCAAATAATTATAAAAAGTGTAATTAAAACAAAGCAAAACCGGAAAATGTCGGATGCAACAAAAAAACAAATGCATGCCATTTTGTCCAGGGACTTAGGCTGGAATGAGTAGCGGTACATACCGCTAAACTTTAGAGGGGGGCAACTAGATACTGCATTTTTTTTTTACATTTAGGGTTGAAGAGTATATGTACAAAGTTTTCAATCGGGGGTGGGGGGCTAGATGGGCGTATACTCAAAAAAAGAACCTGTCGTTGATTGACCATGACTCTTTTCTTGGGAGAGTAGAACGAGTGGTTCCAGGTTCCCTCGATGGAAACCTACACTAGCAGAATCCCCCTTTTTTCTACACGTGAGCAATTGACATCCTGTTTGACCTCTCAATCTAAATTATGATGGGTCTTAGTCAGGGATTTAGTCTGGGGCAAGTAGGGGGAGATACATACCGCTAAACTTTAGAGGGGGACAAGTAGAAAATGCTTGTTTTCTTAAAACATTACAGATGCAAGCGCTCATATATTCCACTGCTGCACGCACCAGCTGCCAGGCGTCATCGATCCCACCAGCATGTATGCGCACTGCTCGCCTGATTGATCCATCCGATCGATCGCTGCGCATCCCACGCACGCGCCATACAAGCCTTCTGTTGATCCGATGCCCCTTGCAACTCGCCGCCGCCGACGCATTCATCATGCCATTCTTCTCGATCTCGTCTGATTACAACGATTCGACGACTTCAGCGAGAGAATTCCCAGTCGATTTTGATACTGCTTTCTTTCCATACTGTTTGCGCATGATCTGACAACGATCCATCCTCTAGATCAGCAATCCAACAACCTCCTGACAACCTAGCTCTGATACCACTTGTTAGAATAAATCTGAGGTGCTCTGTCGATCATCCGAGGATCAAGGAATCACACGAATACGGCACCGAGATTTGTTAACGAGATTCACCGATATGGCTACATCCCCGGGGCCTGATCGACTATGGGCGCTCCTTCCCATGACACCGCCACAATACCGCACCCGGTCGCCCTGGACGCCGGCACATGTCGCCGGCTTCCCCCGCGTTCATGTGCTATTATGTTGGCATATGTTACATCGTGTGTCTACCTTCGCTATATATGTGAGGCCTAGGATACAAGTGTCCTACTAGAACACGACTCTATATCCTATCTAAACACAATACTATTCAGAGTGCAACTGTAACCTACCTTGTACACAATATTCGACACAACTCTTAACATAGGAAGCCCAACGGTGTTGGGCCAACACAGTTTTGCCTAGGAAACAGCGATGTGGGAGGTCGATTTCCCAGTTATCTCACGACATTGTACACTGTCACGTACGCGGCGAGCCCGGGCAAGTGCCCAGGCTGTCCGGGCGCTGGCTCCGCCACTGCTCCCCTCTAAAGATTCGAAACTCTGTACATATACCCGGTTGGATGGTTAGAGGGACAGTGGTATCCCCAGCCCACCAAGGTTCAATTCCTGATGCTCGCATTATCCCTGGATTTATTTCAGCATTTTCAGCAATGCGCTCTCAGTGAGAGGAGACGTTCCATCGATGAGGAGGCGCCTGTGACTTTATAAATCTCAAGATGATATGTCGGCTCAGTCTTTCGAAGATGCCCATAGAGGTAGGGTCTGTGTGTGCGTTTATAGGGGTAAGTGTATGTGTATGCCTAGGCAAGGCCCATGGCGGTGCGGCACATGTGGCTGCAGCAAGGGGCCAAGGCCAAAGCTGGCCAGAAGAGCGGCGCAGGTGCTGCCCAAGAGCAGGTTGGAGTACGCATGGACTTGTGGCGTGTGCGTACAGATGCAACACCGTGGATGATCTGTATCTATTATATACTTAACGAACGTTGCTGATTTGACACTTTAAAAGCTAAGGTGTATCGACGGTCGAGATTAGGCAAGTACTATACAAGTAAAAAAACAGATTGATTTCGGTAGCAATAGGCAAGTACTACAAGTTAAAAAAACTAAAATATATTAATTTCGGTAGCAATTGAGAACGGAAGGCACACGCAGCTAAAAAAAGTGATCAGGAAACACACACGTACTCTTTACTCTTTCCTTGCAAAGCCAAACAGGACACAAACTCTTCTATGAAAAAAACAATAACACGGTCTCACCAAACACAAAAAATGTTGCACCGCTGGGTTGCATGGACCATGGCGGCATTGCGACCAGGTTATTGATACACGTACTTATTTTTTCTTCTTGCAATTAATACACGTACTGATTAGACTTGCTATATTCTAAATAAATGCATGATCGATTAGCCTGGCCATTGCTGGCAATAGAACTTCAGCTTGCAATCTAAACTTTAATCTTTTCCTCGGCGGAAGGATGATTTTTTTTTTTGCAGGTGAGCGGAAGTATGATATGACCAAACAAAAGTCCAACTGCAACATAATTAATGTTGAGGTGGTGAAATAGATTCTAGAACATAACATTAACACATCGCCATCAATTTTGATATATAGTCCTTCATGAAAATTTCTGTTTCCTGGTGAGAAGGAATATTATAGGACGAAGCATGAAATCTTAATGATCAAATTCGAAAACATACACACACGTGCATGCATTGCGATCAGGCGTGTACAGAGAGAACACATGGTTAAGGTTCGGATTACAACGGTTTAGATTATGGACGTGAAAGATAAATCACGCTGAAAATAGTCAAGCAAAACACCCCTTGAAACAAGAACGACAATGAAAGGCATCCCATGAGATAGTTAAATTATATGCAAAAATGTCCCCTGTACATACAAATTTTACTAGATGGATAAAATGCACCGCTCCTTTTAAGTTCATCAGGAATATTACTTTATTTACATAAGAAAAAATGGATTACCCCGGGAAAAAAGGGAAAAGAAAAATTGGAGTAAATAGTTAGCAATAGTTAATTGTACATGACAAGCTAACTTATATGGTTCTCTGCGATTAAATTTGTTTTGTTTTGTAAAATCTCTATGCGGCAGTGATGAATAAATATATTGTTTAACTGAAGTGTATATTGATAATTCTCATTTGGTAGACAAAGGAAAAAAAAATCTGCGCATACACAAATTTATGCATAAGACTTATTAGAAAATATAATTTTGTTTCTTATCGACTTTTTAAAGAGAATATCTCTATTTATATTCACAATTTTAAAATTTTCACAAAATGCAATTTAAATTATCCGTTCATAATCCCAGAGAAAGACGCAGCCTGTATGCAGACCAAGATGTTCATTCAGTGTTGTTTAATTACACATTGATAGTCAAGTGCTGAAGTTAGACACGATCTCAAGAGAACTACCACATAGCATACGTGGTGAGGAATCAAAATTTGATAAACAATGAAACTTCGCCAAAAAAGCCGCATGAAAGAAATGTGCTCCATTTGAGATAACGACTATGCAGGCCTATTTTAAGCTTTCTAAAATCAATAAGCAATTTTTATAATGCAATGAAAATATTTGTGCACAATTAATCTATATTTAGATTTAAATTTTATCGGTAAACATTTAAAAAGCAAGGTAAGGGTCGATAGAATGGGATGAAAAGGTGTGAAAGAGAGGGAAAACTAGACCTTATGTTAAAAGACTATAGTTTTGCATTGTGAGACCCATACCAATTTGCGTTTAGGGACCAAGGCACCTACAATGTCATCTGTACATTGGTTTACCCTCTTTTAGTAGTTGAAGATACCGGTCGTCGCCCCAACAACAATACTCAGAAATAGTGAAGCTCTTTTTTTGAGACGTATATACGGAAACTTTTCAACAAAGGGCGACATGCGAGGCGTTTTCCCCTGCCCTAGCCGCCGCCACAACCAGGCGACTAGGGAGGCGGATCTTCTTCCACCGATCTCCACCGGCCAGGATGTTGGTCCCCTCTCCCTCCGGCTGCTGCTCCAGCAGCAGGAGGGAGGGGGGACCCCGTTCCTCCGTTCTGTAGTTAGGATTTGGATTTGTAGGTCGTGGTGCGTCGTTGGAGTGGTGGGAGCGACGCTCGGTCTATGCCTTGCCATCATGCAGTTTCTGCAATAGTGAAAGCTAAGTTGCAGCCTGAGGACTTTGTTGCTGATTTCTTCAAAAAGGAAATGTATAGAAAAGCATTTGCTCGTATCATATTTCCTGTGCCTGGTCCAAACCTGTGGCCAAGGACAAGAACTCAGGACATAGAGCCTCCAGTATTCAAAGACAAGGTTGGGAAGCAACAAACAAAGAGGAGGAAAAACCAATTTGAAAAGCCAGCACCAAGAGATACATCTAGGATGGCATCTATTACTTGCAGCAACTGCAAACTTGTAGGGCATAGATACAATGTTTGTTCCTAATGACTTTGGCTTGAGCAACTGTCAGCTTCTTGAGCATGTCATACTTCTCCTGCAGCTTGCTCTCATCAGGTTTGTTCTGCATCTTACCTCTCTCCATCTGAGCCCTCTGCTCCTGGGCATCCGAAAGGCCGTTGATATCTTCAACCAACCTCTCATAACTTGCCTGCAGCTTGATCTTCTGTTGTGTCAGATTGTGAACAACAAATGAGCTTTCCAGATTGTCCTCAATCTTGCTCCTCCTGCACTCTTCATACTTATCCCACAACTTGGTCAATGCATTCTCCATTATAGCTGGCCAAAATGGATCAACCCATTCAACTAGCCCACAGTTTCTTCCCTCCTGTAATTTTAGTGTTAAACAGGTATAAAGTAACACAATGCTACAAAGTAACAAATGGTGTAAAGTGCTCACTAATCCACATGCTATAAAGTAACAAACAGGTATAAAGTAACATAATGAGTTAAACAAACATGTACGAGCTAGCCATATGACACAATGAGTTAAACAATTACAGTGCTCACTAATCCACATGCTATAAAGTAAGAAGTCTCAATCAGTGCTCCCAACCCTATGCACATACTGGCATATAAACAATGACCTCCCTAACCCACTACTATCACAGAAAATACATAACTAATTAACAACCTACCTAACAGGCCAGATCTGCTGACAACACTATGCACATGCTCACATATAAACAATGACCTCACTGAGCAACTAGCACACCAGATCTGCTAACTATAAAATCAGTACTAAACATTGACCAGATTAGCATAAATTTGGCACATACCTTCACAGCACAAGCAAAGAACCTCCTGCCAGTATGGATGCCCTGGAAAGCAACACGCCTCTCTGCTGGCAGGGAGTGTTCATTGCACAAAACATCAGGTTCAGTGCCCTCGAAATCAGAGTCATCGATGGTCTCAGGGATCTGGAGGTGCAAAGGAAAGGCAAAAAAACTTCAGATCAAGCTCAACAGAAAAATCCCCAAATCGCAACCCTAACCCTAGCTTCAGCTCGAGCAACTCACCTTGATGATGCCCTCGTCTGAAGCTGAGTCGGCGTACTGGTGAGAGTTCTCGCTGCTGTCGTCATCAGACCAGGAAACCATGGCGACGCGGCGGCGACGGCGGTCGGAGATGTGGGAGGGGGCGGCGGCGGCGAACGAACGGGAGTAGAGGGAGGGAGAAGGACGGGAGAGAGTGAGGCTTGGGGGTGGGGCCTGCACCGCTTCGGGGTGTTTGACCCGCCCGGCTCGAACCGGTGCGCCAGCGGCGTGTAACGCCGTCTAACGGTGTTGCCGTGTGAACAGTGCTGCCACGTCGACGGATGCGGGCCCTCCTTGTCATAAACGCACTTAAAACGGTCCAAACAAGCAACTAGTGTTTTTTGCAAAAAATTATGAAAAAAATTAGTGTTTTTTAACACAATTTCGTATATGTGTGGTACCTGCAAACCTAGCCTGAAGTGTCGATGTTTTTTACAATTCACTCTGAAACTTTTGATGGTCCACGGCTTCCTCAGCGTGTGCGTATGCCAACTTCTCAGCCACCGTCTTACTTGGAAATCAGCATGCGAACGCAACAGTTGATTATGCAACACATTGTTGATGATCAGCGTGAAAAGGAGCATCTTGCAAATGAGATCAATCTTCTCAACAACCGCACCAGGATAGTCCATCTCATAGCTGATGAAAATAAGAAACGCCTCTGGAAGTTGGTTCGTAAGTTCTTCACTGAAAAACAAATCATTAATGTAAACCTCCAAGAGATGTATGATTACATCAACAAAGGCTTCAGTGTAGAAGATTTCTAGGAGCGAAGCACTCCACCTCTGCATGCACGAGTGCTTCCCACCGTTGCTCTTCATCTGCAAATCCGCAAACTGGTATTCTCTCATACTAACGAGCAGTTTGGAAGCACATCTCGGTACTTTTTTGAAGCATAGTCCTCTACTTCCTTGAAGCACACCAAAATCTACAGATGAATACATTACATTTTCCAATTACTCAGTTCATCTTTCCACCTACTCCCTCCGTCCCGTGAAGAGTGTACATTTGGCTTTAAAATTTACTCACAAAAAAGTATACTTCTATCTTCCCAATGGATTTTAAAGTAGAAAAAAATATTTCTCTCTCTCATCACACGGTAATGAAGACCAATAATATTGTCATGGTCTCCTTAATTTATACATGCACTTACCTTATTGAGGGTTGGGTAATTAAAGAGGAGAGAGATGATGGTTTGCACCTTTTCAATGCATTTTTTACTCCACTTCATAATTTTTTTCTAAATTTTTATATGTACGCTTTTCACCGGACGGAGTGAGTACATTTCTATGATGTATATTATCCTAAACAGTATTTTGTATCCGATACAGAAAAAGAGTACTCCCCTTTAAACAAATAAGCGTCAGACCACTACTTCCCTTCGTTGAGAAGAAAGAAAAGGACACCTCGAGACAGTGGCGCGCAGGGCCGGCCCGCAGGGGGGGCGGCCGCCCCGAGCTCCCATAATTAGGGCCCCCATAATTAGGCTATAGCCAGTTTCTCGTGGAAGGACGCAACTCACGCAGTTTTCCCTCTGATCGTGCGACATTCCTGTGAACCATGATGCCCAATCGCCTCGCAGACTGCAGAGCTGGCGCAATAGGGCCCTATTTGGTTCATAAGTCTTAGGACTTTTTTTAGTCCCAACTTATAAGTCACAAGACCTTAAAAAGTCTCTACCTGTTTGATTCCTGGGACTTATAAGTTCCTCCTTGAGAGTCTTATTTCATAAGTCCCAAATGCCCACTTTAAGTCCCTATAAGTTCCTCCTGTTTGGTTTAGATGGGACTTATAGGGACTTTTTTTAACTCCCTAAGCCAATAAGTCCCTGGAAACAAACACCCTCTAGGGCATCTTCCAGCGGCTCCGGTGTCCCGGTCTCAATTTTCCAGCCTCCAGCGCTGGGGCCTCTCGCCTCTCGCCCTCCCGCCTCGTGCTAGAGTCACACCGGAGCATCCAATCGAGGCGTCGATCCAACCAATCCGAGGTAAATGATGTATTCCCTGCAGATATATTAAGTACATAGTAATCTGATGTATATCTATTTTCTGCAGTTTAAGTACGTAATTTATTTTCTCCTTCCACCGTACATCCATAATCTAATGTGTTTTTTGTATTTTCATCAATGTATTATCAACTCCAAAAAAATGCATCTTGTCGCGAAAATAAAAAGGGAAACAACATGTGGTTGTCTTCATAGAATCACAAGAGGCAGGAGCTATTGACATTTTTTCAAGAGTAATACTGACGCATCAATGCGCCATGATGATGAGTTTGCAATAGTTGCCTTTTTTTGCGGGTCAAGTTTGCAATAGTTGCCATGGAGGAAGAACAACCAACTAATGGGAATTCTGAATCTAAGAAGCAACAAGAAACATTGATACCAACATCAGTGACGATGATGTAAGCGGCTCTCCGTACGTAACTAATTCGTTGGATGCACATTTACAGTCTCGTAGTGTTCATGAACATCTAATTTTTACTTTGATATTAAAGCAAGAGATTATTTCATATGTTAAGGTATATGATCTTATTTATGAATTGAAGATTATCAAATTCACTTAGTCATATGGCGTAATGTCCGTTATGGAGATTTTCAAGCATGTGAGAGAGGTTGATTGTTATCCCAATTTGTCCATTGCTTATTGCATCTTATTTACTGTGCATGTGACTGTCGCATCGATTGGACAAAGCTTTTCAAAGTTGAAATTATTGAAGAACTATTTAAGGTCAACAATGACTCAAGAGAGACTAAATGGATTGGTAATATTATGCATCAAGAAGAAAAAATATTGGATGAGATTGGCATCAACCCCCTCATAAGTGACTTTACATATGTGAAGAAAATTTGAAGGTAATATATATAAATCATTTTATATGAATACTGCTTTTGGACGCGCACAAGTGTTTATTAGTAACATTTTATATGCGTAAATTTTATTACTACTAGGGGCCCGACTTTTAATTTCACCCCGGGCCCCCGAAATACCAGGACCGGCCCTGGTGGCGCACCCCGTGACGTCGGATCTGTGGGCAGGTTTTCCTGCCGGCGTAGCAGCCAACGCCGAGGAAATGAGTCGGGAGGCCAGTGGCGCGTTTGTGGAGGTCGCCGTGGTTGTCCTCGCAGTGGGTACGAGGGGGAGGAGCAGAACAACGGCGGCGGGAGCTGGGAATAGCTAGTGCGGCGCAAGCGAGGCAAATGGTGGGTGGGGGCTCCGGCTATCGAGGGCACAAAGCTGCCAGGAAAGGTCGTGCAAGTGGCAGCTTGCGGCAAGCCAGCGCGCGTGTGAAAATATCGCCCACGAAAATAGTTTAGCCACAGACGTAAGTGGTCAAATAATTTAGCTCTACGAATTCTCATGCTCCAAGGATGCTGCTCATGAGGAGCATTGTCAAGATATAATCATATTCTATATGCTGGAACCATAGCTAATTTACTACACACTACTGCTTAACAACTTGTCCAGACTAATACCGTCAACAAAGGATGGGCAGAAGCAGGGCACACCAGCATCACAATTTTGTCTTGTCAAAAAGCCAGCTAGTCATGTCCAACAAATGTGAACCAAGAAGAATAGATTTGAAAATGCCTTGAATATAATAACTCTGAAACAGCATTCTGGCAGCAACAAAACCACTAATTGACGACCAACTCCAGGCATGAAATTAGAAAGGCAACACTTTTGCGAACATACTAATTCACGACCAACTGAAAACATGAATGAAACTTGAAACGCAACACTTTTGCGAACGTACTAATTCACGACCAACTGAAAACGTGAATGAAACTCGAAAGGCAACATATGCTAGTAGCAACAAACAAACCAGCCCAGCTGAACTCGAAGCATCCCTGAAACTGGAAGCTCCAAAAGTAGTCGTCATCAAAGACGTGCAGCAACTGATGCAGCAAGGCCAAGGCAGTTCAGACACTGCTGAGCAATATTCATCATGGTAGCCGCACCACCTTGTTCGCCGTCTTGATCTTGAGGAGGGACGTTGGCCGCCTGCTCCCTTGCCGCTGTGGCTGCGGAGCCGGAGCGGGCGGCGTAGAAGATGAAGAGGGCGCACACAAAGCAGCCTGCAAGGAAGGAGACTAGCGTGCAGACAAGCACATTCTTGGTGAGGTGGATGTGGTACGAGGTTGCCGTGTGGTGTTGGACTGCTGGTGGAAGAACTCCTGTGGCTGTGGCGCCTATGGTCGGGACTAGGGGCACAACTGGTGGCTGGAGAAGCACCTCTGGTGGGGGTTCGAGAAGCATTGCTGGTGGCTGGAGAAGCACTGCTGGTGGGGGATCGAGAAGTGGGGCGGCCGGCGGTGGGGGCAGGAGAAGAAGTGCGGCTGTGGGCTCGAGAAGTGGGGCGGCCGGCGGTGGGGGCTGGAGAGACGGCGACGTCGGGGAAAGAAAGGGACGCCCGGCGACGGCAACAGCCGGCAGAGTGAGGATTATGATGGACAGTATTGCAGGCTGATTACCCACTGCCAATGCTGGATCGAATCGGTGGCGTATGTAGGTACCTCGGTCCATCACTTGCCGCATATGCCACAGCAAGCAACGAAGGAGATAGTGATGCAGTGCGAGTAGCTACAGCGGCTATATATAAGAGCATCTCCAACAGATGCGCAAAATAAGCCGCACGCTGGATAAAACGACTATATAACGTGCCAGCAGCCGCGCTATCGCCTGATTAGCGCAAAACAAGTCGTTCGATCTACTCTCACACAGAAAAGCTTTCATCTAAAAACGCGACGCCGAGTCAAGCTCCGCCTCCATCGGCGCGCGACACACAGCTCCCAACCTCGACGCGTGGAATGCTGTCCGACAAGGGCTCCGGCGCCATCCCGGCACCGCCCCTACAACCGCATCAGTCTTAGGTCGCTATCTCTTTCGAGAAAAGAGTTGGAGCTCTGCCGCCATCCCCTGCTTGCAGCTCAGCTCCGTCATTGATGGACCGATGGCGACGACAAAGTAACTCACGATAAATCACTATATATGGTTCCAGCAAAAAAATTGGCCGGTTGTAGCATTTCAAGTCGCTGGATGAAGCTTGTTGTGCACTTTTCATAGCCTTGATCTTCTCTGGTTCGAGCAAAAACAGACAACGTGAACAAATGGTGTTGTGGGTTGCAGCTCCGCAGCACACATTTGTAGCATTCCACCGCATGTAGCAGCTTCCGCCGTCATCTGAGGCAACCCCGTCGCTCTCTGGTTCCAGCAAAAACTGACGACGGCTGTAACAAATGATGCCACGGGTTGCAGCTCCACAGCACGCCGGTTGTAGCATCTCGTTTTCTCTGGTTCCAGCTCCGTCGATGGCCATTGACCACGGTCACCGTCCGTAGTAGCAAAAAATTCTGCCGGTTCTAGCATCTGGCGAGAGCGCTTGCAGCATTTGGTATGCGTGGTCACCGCGGTCACCTCCCGTGGTAGCAAATTTTTCTGTCGGTTCCAACATCTTGCGACAGCGGTTGGAGCATCTAGCGGGTGTGGTCACTGCGGTCACCATGGACGTAGTTCGCCGGCCGCAGGTGACGAAGCATGTGGCAGCGGCTTGTAGCAAGCGATTGGCGGACAACGTCGTGCATAGGAGGAGGAGGGCGGCCATGTCGTCCATAGCAAAGGAGCCGCGTGAGGTGTGGCGAGAGGCAGAGTGATTTGGGAGAGGGGAAGAAAAAAACCAGAAGAAGATAAGGCGAATATGTGGCGGATGAGGTAGCAGACGTGGCTCTTTCCAGCGTGGGTGCAACCAATCAGAGGCGCGCGTGCGGTGAGCGTTTGGCCGGCGCTCCGGCCCCAGACGTTTTCCATATATTATATTAAGCCCTCCGTCACCGACAGCAAAGTGAGCAGCCTCGTGTCCTTTCTTCCGGCCTTACAAATCAGGCTAAGTTTTATACTGCCATTTGCCAAGAAAAAACACCAAAGTGAGCAGCCGGCCACTCCCACGCCCCGCGTGCCAATGCTACCTAGTAATAGCTAGGGCCGCGAATCAATCTGTGGTTAGATGTTTAGAGGGACCGTGGTATCTCCAGTCCATCAGGGTTCAAATTTTGATGCTTGCATTTATTTCTGAATTTATTTTAGAACTTCCGGTGATGCGCATTCAGTGGGAGGAGACGTTCCCGTCGACGACGTCGTAAATCTTAAGATGATATGCCGGCTCAGTTTTTTAGAGGTGTTCATAGGAATAGGATGTGCGTGCGTGCGTTCATAAGGATGAATGTATGCGCGTGCAAATGAGCGTTTGTGTCACTGATGTTAAAAGAAAATAGCTAGGGACCAACGCATATCCTAATTAATGTAAGATACTTTGTAGTAGTATTTGTCGCCAACTTTGCCTCTTCAAAAGAAAACGACGACCGGCACGTGAGGAGAATGTGATCGACTGTATGGATTCACGAATTCGGGGCCACTTTACTTTACGATCGTGCTGCTTTGACCAGCTGATATCTGATTAGACAAAGCGGGGAGAACTTCACGGATACCTGGCAGGCGTGTAACCCTCCTCATTCGTGCCTGACTCTTGGTCACGTTTCGGCGGCTGGGAATCCAAGAGAATGATGACTGTCTGACGGCAAGCATGCATGACTTTGTGTTCCAAACTGATCGATTCACGGTATGGACATGGAGGTATAGTAACTGTCTAGCTTAATTTTTTTTAAATGCCAGGTTTTTTTAGCCTAATCAATCGGCACTGCATGAACCGATGGACTAAAAGGCGATCACCGGCACGTGAGGAACTGATTGATCAGGTTGCAGAGAACACGAGCAGTGCAAGAGCATCTACAGCCGGACTTGCCAAATCCAATCCCCTAAACACCCGCGGGCGCGCCCGGGCATATCCGTGGACATCCGGATACCTCAAGTTAAAAATCTTAAATCCATATTATTACATGCAACGTGAAACCTAATCTAAGCAGAGCTCGTCCGGCTCCGCTCCCCGCTCGCCCGGCTCCGCCCTGGCTATGTCCGACGGCCGGCCACGCTCCTCGGAATATTGGTCCAGTCGCCGGCAAGGTAGAGTATGGCATGGGACACGAGCCGGCTCACGGGACTCAAGGCGCCGCCGTCTCCCATGCCCTACTCTTCCTCGTCAGAGCCCGGAACCCAAACGGTGCCAATGGACATCAGATCGATGACGGATCCGTCCGGAGATGAGCCACCGACGTCCACCGCGATGTGGTCGTGTGCCCAGACTGATGCCCCATACGAGGCGCCGGAGAATGCGACTCCACCTCGCCGACGTCGGCTATCGCGAGGGCTGCCGCCGCCTCCCGTGCCCGGTGCCTTGCACGGCGGCCACGCCGTGCCATGGCCTCGTGGGACGATGGTGCATCCGGAATATCGGTGCGGCAACAGAGGGGTTGCGCGTTCGGACGCAAGACGGACCGCACGGCCTCCGGCGAGGCAGCTGCGGCTGGCCTAGCGTCGGATTCGTGCGCCATTTGAGCGGACACAATGGATTCCCGGCGGATGGAGTCCGACCGCAAGCCGGACGGCCATCTCCTCCTCGGGGCCGCGTGGGATGAGCTCGGGGTCGACGGATAAAGAGGTGAAGGACTCAGATCCGCTGCCCGCCATGCCATAGACGGCCGGATGGTGCTGGATACGAGCTTGGATGGCGGGGGGAGGGGGGGGTGGAGGGGAGGGGAGTTAAGCGGCTAGGGTTTGGTCCGGCGAGCGAATGGGGAGGAATTTATGTTGGGTCCTGTGGCCAGTATGGGCCTGGTCCAACGTGGCGGGCGTACCCGAGCTCCCCATCTCCGTCCCGTATTTGGGCTGGACATGGGGGTGTTGGTTAGCCCGGGTGTTTGTGGGCCGTTTGAGAGACTCGTCTGAGTAAGAAAATCATGACGGGACAATGATCGGGCGGTCCGCTCGGATGTATGAGGCAGATCTGGACGCCTGGCTGTATATGCTCTAACAGTCCAAACGAATGGTGATAGTCTTTTGTTGGCTTGTTGCACGCAAATTGGCGCTACCTATGCAATGCGCCTTGTTGCAGGTATGTGTGTCTTCTGCGCGAAGGCACCACCTTAACTTCCCCAACGCGTCCGTCCAAAAATCCAGATGACACTCGTTATGTACGTACTCCTTTCTAATTTACCACTAGTAAGTATGCACGCGCAACACACGTATCATATAGTTATGAAATAGAGAGAAAATTGGATCGCGGGATGGGGAGCGGTGGCATAAGTGTCAAGGGAGGAGGATTGATTATAGCGGCGGCCATGCATGCAGGTTTCCTTGGTATTTCCAAGCTAATTTTAGTGACTCCTTTGATTATGTTGGACTATTGTGGAAAAGATTATTGGGAACTTTTTTATGTAAAATTAGTAATCAATAATTGGAAAAGCATGGAAGAGGTAAAAGAAATTTTAGAGGTAATACCTGAAGCTTCCTTGAACTGAATGTTGGTTATGCAAGCAGTCGAAGTTAGGATCTAGCGTGCCAGTTATGCATTCTGAAGAATGTAAATCTTTGAACTTGTCTATCAAGTTAAGGATAAATGATCCAACTATCGACATACTTTATAAAATCTCTCAGAACACCGTCTATAATAAATATAGCAAAAAAGCAAGCACAATGTCTTAAAATATCAAAATGTGTACAAGTCAATTTTACACTAAAAGTAGAAACAGATTTTATGCACTGTAAATTACAGAATCTACCAACAAAGCTTAAAGGCACGGA
>LR880972.1:1011187328-1011201297 GCA_904067115.1 Aegilops sharonensis | reverse complement strand
CAAAGGAGGGAAAACATACCTGATCGTGGCTCTCAGCATATGCAATACACTTTTCCGTATACCTCCTGTTGGTCAAAGTATGTGCTATTGCACTCATTGACCATTCAAGGTCATCTTTGTTCTTCAAGTAGTCAATCCATCTATCAGGAATAGCCATAGCAAGGCGATAGTCAAACCCTACTCCACCTTCATCAACTGACCGACAAAGCACTGGCATGCCTGAAACATCTTCTGCAACAACAGTTGCTTCTGGCAAGAGTTTGTGCATTAAATGGTTCGCGAGCATCAGGTAAACAACTGCATCTACATCAGTATCCAAACCAAAATATTCCTTGTAACTTCCACTGAATGACATATTGATACCATGGTGATTATATAGCATGGATGTTACCCCGTCAAATCGGAAGCCATCAAACATGAATTCGTCCATCCAATATCTCAGATTAGAAAGAAGAAATCGTAAGACCTCCCAATTGGCATAGTTGAACAGGCGGCTATCCCACAGTTTATGATAGCCCCTTTCTCCTGTGTGGAAATAGGACTCCTGTGTGTTTTGCCCAACATCATAGCCATTAAGACCATCTGTCTTATTACTGCTCGCATGGCTATGGACAACATCCATCAGAACACGCAGCCCTAAACTATGTGCCTTGTCAACAAGATATTTGAGGTCCTCTGGCGTTCCTGATCTGCTGCTAACTGCGAAGAAATTCGTCACATGGTATCCAAAAGAAGCATAATATGAGTGTTCCATGATTGCCATCAGCTGAACTGTGTTGTAGTTATTCGCCTTTATGCGTGGTAACACATTGTCTGCAAATTCTCTGTATGTGCTTACTTCAGGCTTTTCACCACTCATCCCCACATGAGCCTCGTAAATACGTGGAGCGTCAGGCTTTTGAGGCCGAGGATGCTTAAACACATACCTGCAAAACGAGCAATAAATGTATCATGTCGCCACATTAATGTAAGTTAATTGTGTGGGTTTTACTCAGATTTCTTGCTCTCAAGCCACTGAAAGTAGACCTTTCACCAGTTGGTGGATCCCAGTGAACACCGTCATATGGAGCTCCAAATTTAGAGGCATCAAAAGTTGCATAACGAATCCATGCAGGAACCCGATCGACCCATAGTCCGTCTCCACGGTGAAATCGAAATTTAACCTTGGAATTATGGGGGATGGCAGGTTTCCCATTGACATGGGAAATCCTGATTGACCAAACACCATAATTATCCTTTGTCATCCTGTGCCCAGAGCCATTCCAGTTGTTGAAGTCACCAATAAGCTGTGCATCCCTACACCCATAAAGAGATGACTTGCAAGTAAACACATGAATCTACTAAAGATAGTTAGAAGCAAGTATTGCCATAAAAGTAATGAATACCAGCCAACTATGAGTATAACTAGAAAAGGGAAAACATATTTCATATTTGCTCTCTAGTGCATCCTGATCTATATGTGATGCTTAGCTTAACAGCACAGGACATGCCGTGAGTGTAAACATGAAACAGTCATCTATTCTTTACTAGCTACAACCAAGAAAGACAACCAATCTCACTGGAAACAAAAATGGAAAATACTCTAACTCTTAGACAGTTTCATCAGCACTTCATAGGTTAATCAATGGCCATTACAATTAGCTGTGTGACAAGACTAGAACTTACATTGCTGCAGGGGCCCATTCCCGGTACACAGTTGCATCATTTTCTGTGTTGATCCCAAACTTCAAATAGCCTGCAAAACAGAGTTACATTATGTCTTTTGTGCTGTGAACGCCACAAAATGTAACTATTGTTTCAGTTCATGAACAAAAGCTGACCTTTAGAGAACTCTTCAAGGCCCCCCTCGTGCTTCTCAATCAAATGTTTCTGGTCAAGGTACTTTTTCATCCTATAACTGAAGTGTTCCTTGAAGCCCGCGAACTTGGGATCCAAACCGTATATCGGAAGGTCATCGACGCCATCTCCAGCCGTTGCCATGGTGTAGTCTCTTGGCGCAGACACGGGAACAGAGAACTTGCTCTTGGCCTTCCATAAACGAAGGACAGTTAGAGCGGGCGGCAGATTTACAACAACTACAGAAGTAATGAAGATACAGCACAGAATCATGCGTTTATATCAATTAAGTATATATTTTGTCTCAATGCAGCAACTAATTTGGCTGATAAATTCATCACAGACTGTACACATTTGGGTCGTACAACAAGTAATACTGTTGAAGTACTGCAGGAGAGGATATTCTGCGTACGGATCGCATAAAGGCAGAGAAATCTAATCGAGATCGCGTCCACTTGTGTCTCAGTGGACGGCGTCAGGTGGATGAATCCCAGCCTCAGGTTTATTCATGGAGTAGTTAGTAAGTACTAGTAATATTTCCAATAACCACCATGGATCAGATTCCGGCGCAAATCTGGATAGGGAGGGGAGAGGGCTCACCTTCCGCGGCCACGACCAGCGAAGAGGAGACGGCGCGGGCACCGCGCTCAGCCGCACATTGCCGCCGCCGGCGCCACCCTGCGCGCGCGCGGCATCGCATCAGGGAAGGAACTCCGGCAGAACGGAGGATTGAAACACACAAGAAAAGAAAGGAAGATCCCGACGGACTCACCGAGATCCCCGGTCCGGGCCGGTCAGCAGCGGGACGGGAGGGGCGCGGCGGGAGAGATGGCGGGCAGGAGGGGGCGGTGAGGCAGAGCATCTTCGTGGATGGCGGCGGACGGGAGTCCCATTTTGCGCGGGGCCCGTGGACCGGCGCGCTTTTATAGCGGCCGGAGGGAGGAGTGTGGCGCCGGAGACGCAACGGAAAGGCGTGATTTTTTCCGGTCCGTGGCCGCTTTGGACAGGGGAGGAGAACAAACAGTGGAGTGGAAGCCACGAGAGGGAGGGGGGAACGGGGGCGAGGGAGAAGCGGATCTGTGGGCCCGTGCGGGCCGGGGTGCACGTGGACGGTCGTGCGCCGCTGGGCCGGACGAAAGCCATGGGCCCTCACGTGTCTCGCCGCTTTCAGCCTTCCTCACTTTTGTTTTTCTCAGCCTTCGTCAGTTTTCTCAAAAAGTGGAAGATATTTGCTCTTTTCCCCCAAAAAAGAAGATATTTGCTCTAAAAAAGAACATCCCAATCACTATAAAAGCATTACTTTCACAAAATAAATTATGGAAGGATTTTTTATAAAAACATTAAACTAAAAGAACATCCCAATCACTATAAAAGTATTACTTTCACACACAAAAATATATAAAAATATTACTCTTTACACTGCTAAAATAACTACTTCTTTGTAAAGAGTAGAGGAACATGTGCGACTCCAGTAGTTGGTTGCTGCTTGTCAGCGTGGCAGAATTGAATGAGGTTTTCTTAGGGCAAAAAGTGGGGAAACGAAAAAAGATATATAGATCTGGGACAACTGCAAGAGAGATAAAATAATAGATTTCATAGAAAATGAAAAAGAAGGGGCAACCGATTGTCCAACTACCCTCGCTCCCTACATGGCGCACCCCTGCATGACAAGCGAAAGTCGCTAATAGCGGCCTTAGAGAAACTCTAGTAGAGTCGTCATATGTGCGGTCACCATATGCCATATGGAGCACGCTTAAGTTGTGGCTGTGCCCCGCTAGGCCAGTGGAAAGATACGGGCCCTCACGTGTGTCGCTACTTTCAACCTTCGTCACCTTCTTTCCAGCCTTCGTCGGTTTTGTGAAAAAGTGGAAGCTATTTTGCTCTAAAAGAACATCCCATTCACTAAAAAGGTGTTTCTAAAAAATCACTAAAAAGGCATTACTTTCATAAAAGAAACTATGGAAGGATTGTTTTTTCTAAAGAAGGAAAGCTATCAAAACAATATTACTCTTTGCACTGGCCCGCAAAAAATATTTACTCTTTGCAAAGACTAGAAGGTTATGTGGGACTGGCTGGTTGTTAATTGTCAGCGTGGGAGAATGAAATGAGGTTTTTGTAGGGCAAAAAATGGTGTGCAATGTTTCGCCTACTACTGCTCTTCTTCCTCCCACAATGTCCCCCCCCCCCCCCTCTTTACGTGTATCGCAACCGCTCACTGCTCTCGTGTCAACGACACGTCGACTCTCCATTGAATTGGAAATCGCCTAACATTAATTTCATTTCCAGGCAACTGCCAAATAGCAAACATGGTTTCATATGGAGCAAGCATATAACATGTGGTTGGGTTGGGTTGGAGGTTTTTGCATATATTTTTCTAAAAATAAATTTTAAACCGAGCATTCAAATTTTAATTGGTTGCATTGCTCATATCGATATATTCATAACTATATCCCATATTGGTAGGTTTTGATAAAATTATTTGACCGTGCAAACATACTTCTCATGTTAGTGTTTATACTTTCTATGTTTGTGTGCGCNGCCCGCAAAAAATATTTACTCTTTGCAAAGACTAGAAGGTTATGTGGGACTGGCTGGTTGTTAATTGTCAGCGTGGGAGAATGAAATGAGGTTTTTGTAGGGCAAAAAATGGTGTGCAATGTTTCGCCTACTACTGCTCTTCTTCCTCCCACAATGTCCCCCCCCCCCCCTCTTTACGTGTATCGCAACCGCTCACTGCTCTCGTGTCAACGACACGTCGACTCTCCATTGAATTGGAAATCGCCTAACATTAATTTCATTTCCAGGCAACTGCCAAATAGCAAACATGGTTTCATATGGAGCAAGCATATAACATGTGGTTGGGTTGGGTTGGAGGTTTTTGCATATATTTTTCTAAAAATAAATTTTAAACCGAGCATTCAAATTTTAATTGGTTGCATTGCTCATATCGATATATTCATAACTATATCCCATATTGGTAGGTTTTGATAAAATTATTTGACCGTGCAAACATACTTCTCATGTTAGTGTTTATACTTTCTATGTTTGTGTGCGCGCCTCCATATGCAAGTTTGTACTTCTCATAAGAGACAACAAACTAATACTAAAAAAAGACGGACCTGGGAAAAATGGCAAAAGGGGATCTGGGAAAACCACTAGAGAGAAAAAAAAGTTTTTGAAGAAACTGAAAAGGGGAAACCTACAGTCCAACTACCCTCGCTTCCTACGTTGGACACCCCTGCACGACAAGCAAAAGACGCTATAAGCGGCCTAGAGAAACTCTAGCAGAGTGACCATATGCCATATGGAGCGTGTTTCATACATATTTGGAAGCTACAACTGCCGTGCACAAACACAGAGTCGCCATGTGCGGCCTCCATATTTGTTCCTTTTTCATTTGCTTCAAATTTGTATGTTCAACTTAGGGTACATTTAGTTGAACCAAACCAGATCAAATCATCATCGAACATGATAAACTTATAGTATTGGCAAACATCGTCGCACTTCATAACTTTTTGCAACTAGTAACATTGAGCGACATTTTCAAAACATGCAATGTCGTTGTTCAACATTGGTATGTTCTACTACCTCCAGTACTGCCGCTGCCAATGATGTCTAGTCATCGTCCTCCTCCGGGAGTTGAGGGAGGCGTAGGACAAGCTGCCGCTATTCCGCCTTGTCGATGGTTGCAGGGAGGAACTCCCGCCAGACACGCTCCTTGTTGCAAGCTTCGGGGATGGAGAGCCACAACACGGCGTCGATTGTGTCCTCGGGCTCCGGCCCGGGGGCGACGGGGCCAGCGGCGTCGGATGACCTCGTTGATGGGTATGATGGCACGTGAGGCGCTAGCTCGACGTTGCATGCTGCCAGGGTAGCCTATAGATCAGCCGTGGGAGGAGGAAGCGCCAGACGCACCGTTGTGGGAGTAGAAATCACTTACTGCCCCATGTGTGTGTGTGTGTGTGTGTGTGTGTGTGTGTGTGTGTGTGTGTGTGTGTGGATGGATGGGGGTCCCACCGCCGGTGCACCATGATTGGACATTAGCCAATAGGTTGTGCCCTCCATCATGACGACATTGTGGCAAGGAGGGGAGGAGATGTCTAAGTAGGAGACAGCCGAGGCAGCAAAGAGTGTTTCAGGGATGTCGCCAAGCTTTTATTGGCAGGCTGATGTCATGTGGCTGCCATCTGAATGTCCACCTCATGAATTCGAGGGGAGCAGGCGCACTACTAATGGGAGGGGTGCTTAGTCGTCGTGTCTCCTCACTTGTCGGTGACAATCAGTGTGCGGTGGTGCATGTACCTGAGGAGCGTTGCATCAAATCCCTATGCTGACGCAAAGAGGTAGAAGTTAAAATTCCATTAATGTGCTTGCGGTTAGATATGGAGTAAGCGCCAAACAAGGCCTCCACAACCTCCATATTTGGAGGCTACAAGCTTGTTTGTTGAGTGAGCTCCATAAATTATGGCGATCCAGAGGCATATGTCGACTCTGGTAAAGTGCCATTTTGGGCCAAAAATGTCATATTTGCATTATGGCGATTGGGCAATATGGTGATTCTGCTAGAGTTGCTCTTACTCGTCTCACCTTAACCTTCCATGAGATCACCTTTCCCGAGTCATTCCCAAAAACAAGGAGGATAGATAAATTTTTTTGCAACAAAGAGATACATGGTTTCTAGAATAAACATGAGAGAGCGCAAGGTGACATATTTTGTTTGTAAATCTTTGTTTGAATAACATTTAGCATAAAAGGAAGTAGTTTTCTTTACGATTGCACTAAAAAATCTTTTTTTAATTTTGTTGTGAGAATATATCTTCCTATTAGTCCCACATAGTCCTACATGGTATATGTAAGGCAAATTATCAAAGTCAACTCAAGTAAGCAAAAAACTCCAAGAGACTAATCATGGTTAATAAGTCCAAGAAGAAGATTGGGCTAAGATGAAAAAAATAGAGGATGAGGATCTAATAGAAATAAATTTGTTAGGTGGGTGGGGATGGGGTAGTAAATGTTTGGGCTAGTTCGCCATGTATCATGCACCACCCTCTCCTNTGATGTCATGTGGCTGCCATCTGAATGTCCACCTCATGAATTCGAGGGGAGCAGGCGCACCACTAATGGGAGGGGTGCTTAGTCGTCGTGTCTCCTCACTTGTCGGTGACAATCAGTGTGCGGTGGTGCATGTACCTGAGGAGCGTTGCATCAAATCCCTATGCTGACGCAAAGAGGTAGAAGTTAAAATTCCATTAATGTGCTTGCGGTTAGATATGGAGTAAGCGCCAAACAAGGCCTCCACAACCTCCATATTTGGAGGCTACAAGCTTGTTTGTTGAGTGAGCTTCATAAATTATGGCGATCCAGAGGCATATGTCGACTCTGGTAAAGTGCCATTTTGGGCCAAAAATGTCATATTTGCATTATGGCGATTGGGCAATATGGTGATTTTGCTAGAGTTGCTCTTACTCGTCTCACCTTAACCTTCCATGAGATCACCTTTCCCGAGTCATTCCCAAAAACAAGGAGGATAGATAATTTTTTTTGCAACAAAGAGATATATGGTTTCTAGAATAAACATGAGAGAGCGCAAGGTGACATATTTTGTTTGTAAATCTTTGTTTGAATAACATTTAGCATAAAAGGAAGTAGTTTTCTTTACGATTGCACTAAAAAATCTTTTTTTAATTTTGTTGTGAGAATATATCTTCCTATTAGTCCCACATAGTCCTACATGGTATATGTAAGGCAAATTATCAAAGTCAACTCAAGTAAGCAAAAAACTCCAAGAGACTAATCATGGTTAATAAGTCCAAGAAGAAGATTGGGCTAAGATGAAAAAAATAGAGGATGAGGATCTAATAGAAATAAATTTGTTAGGTGGGTGGGGATGGGGTAGTAAATGTTTGGGCTAGTTCGCCATGTATCATGCACCACCCTCTCCTCCCTACTCCAGCATGGACTATGTCAAATACCAACATCCTTTACCCCCCCCCCCCCCCAATATGGGTATATAATCATTCACTTTTACTTGAATAAAATGCAACAAACCCGACATCCAAGGAATCCAATAGGCTTGGAGAAAGGAATCAAATCTGAGGGGCCTACAAAGGCACGTGACGATGACGAGGGACGCGAAGGTTCAAAGCAGCATTTCTTAAGTGGGTCTAGTCTTTAGTTGAAGAACTTCACTCTTGAGGAGAAGGGGAGTCTCAAGGTGGCATTTTCTTAACCGGAGCTACTTGCCAACTAAGGTGCTTCTTCTTTCGCCTCTTCTAACATAGGTGTACTTTACACTTCAACAAAGCGCGACCGAACATATTTAAAAAAATTTGATGTGTCAACTCTGTTTAGTATATGATGGCCTTCACATAATAGACCGCATACATTCTTCCTCTCGATAACTTTACATAATGAGTACTACCAAAAGATCTACCCCTTAATAAAATGTTGTCGCGATGACAACGACAAATGTTGTGATTTTATTTCCATAAAAATGAACAAACAAACAATGCCAAGTAACAAAGGCTCCATGCTGGAATCTAAACACATACCACTTGTTGACAACTCATACATTTAAAAATTGTTAGTTAAAACGAAACAAAGTTTCTATTCTATTAACATTTGCATTAGTATTAGACTCGTGAACTGTAGAAACATCTATCAAGATATTTATAGATATTACCATAGGCGCTCCCGCTCGCTCACACAGACACACATACAAACCTATTGAAATAAATCTATATGAAACAAGTTATTTCATATGTGAATTTGTTATTATGCTTTGTTTTATTAATAGGTTGGACTCAAGTTCATGAAATGCTCTAGACTAACATTTTAAAAAATAAAACAATAAAATAGAGTTCTACATTAATGTTTGCATAATTGTAATTATAGAATTTGAGTTTTATATCTATAAAATTCTGAGCTTACCACATTGTTAATGCTATTATGTGGTAATTTTTTGTTATATATGGTTCCATGATATCGTTCCAATTATATGTTGAAAAAACTAACAGATTTAATGCCGGTGACTTATAAATAAGTAAGAAAAAAGACTATAAATAGGCAAGATCCATTTGTGAATGATATGTTATCTCAATGTAATTCCTGTTCTAAAGGATCAAATAGTTCAAAATCCATTAAGTTATCCACTTGTGATTAAGTTTTGGTTTAAAACAAGTATGACACATGAGTAGTATCGGTCCATAAGCAAGTAGAAGATAGACATGGAGTGATTTGGGTTCCTAATTAAAATATTTTGAAAATTTTATACTATTTTATTTTATTGAAGGCAAAGACGTAATTATCATTGCATGTAAAATACACATTAAACTATAAATATTATGTGTAAAAAATCAGCATCGATCATTTGCAAGTCTTGATTTATTCACTAGTTCCTTATATCCCTAATTGACCTAAATTCGCTAGGGTTCTGATCTTGCTGACTTCAAGTTTGGTTCCCAAAAGTATCAAATTGAACTTAAAACAATCATCTTGATTTTTTTAAGTCAAGTAGATCCTAGTATATATTGAATTTATGGCCTTAGCAAATCGACAAGTCAGACCATCAAAAACTAATAAACAGAAGACAATATTTTAAACCTATTGGATATGGAGCATTAAACAAATATTTTTACAAGTGCACATAATCTCATAAAATCGAGTAAATGTTCTAGTTGATATCGATGCAATTGACTACGATGAAGTTGGAGTTGAGAAGCACAAAATTTCCTTGACAATGACATTTGAGAATGACAAAGATGCAGTCACCCACATCTACATGTTTCAACTGTATCATCTCAACTGCATCGCGTGTCTCGACTACATCGTGTGCTTACTGCATCAAGTGTTTACTCTATCTTGTATGTTTACTATATCTCACATGTTTGGAGCATTTCGTTTGTTTATCGTATAATGTTTACTAGTTAAGAAAGTAGTAAATATTTATTAGGGAGTCATACTTGTAAACAAGACAAACATTGCATCACAATATTAAATGCACCGCAATGAGATTGAACATTTAGATACTAAGGACTCTGATGAGCATAAGTTCCTTCCAAGCTTTCGATTCACCTTATCATTTTATAATTTTATTGTGATGAGTGTTTTATTTTGCTACGTGCATAAATTGCTTATAGACCAACCTTACCATGAATCTTTCTTTGGAGTAGTAAATTTAATGCAACCAACAACTGGTAGAGAGAAGTTACAATGAACAAGACATGATAGACTAGCATGCAAGTTGGTAAACCTGAACCTTGCAAATGACAACAGAAAAAACAAGGCGAAGGAGCAGGAGAAAAGGAGGAATATGAAAATTCTAGTGATTGTTTTCCTTTTCATTTCAGAATAAGACAACCAAATAAAATGAGGGATTGGTGAAAACATCATTGAGAAACGGGTCAAATGTTGTTATGTGGGTTCTCTAGGCAATTGTTTTGGTAGCTGAGCTCGAGTTGTTTCTTTATTTTGAAAAGAAACACAAAAGTTAATGTACATGTGTCATAATAACTATCATGTGTAGATATGAGAATACACTATGTATGGATGAGCAAATTTTAGCAGGCCGAGAGAAGTGTTTATCCGCGAGCTTCGAGGAAGAAACAAGCGTAATGATCTAAAATTTTAAATTTACACATAATCTTCATTTTTTGCTATTTTAGATCACCATATTTGTTGTTTTTGTGCGGGGGGCATTTGAAAATATTTTTCATAATATCTAGCAGGCGGCTTGCAGTGCATTCAGTAGAAATTCTTTGGATCTTTTAACTTATAAATTTATTGTTTCGAATATTTGTAGAAGTAAAGAGCTTATTGGAGCTCGGGTGCTAAAATTCCATTCTCATGTTTTCCAGCATAATATATAGTCTTTTTTTGCGGGTATATATATAGTCTTTGACTTGAAGAAACTACAAAACACAAAAAAATTTGAAGTCATCTACGTGCAAGTGATCACACCCAGAAACATTAAACACTAAAATGTCTAGTGGCTTGTTTATTTCTTTCATGTAAGACAACACCATAGCCAATAGCTGGCGCAGAGTAAAACGGGGGAGGGGGTATTGTGCCACGCTGATGGTCCAAGAGAGCCCGTACGTATCTGACCATTTGGAGATTAGATTATGTTTATTGTGATTTACTAGCTTGTGCAGCAAAGGAAAAATATTAAAATGTACTTTTTCCTACAACTGCTTTTTTTTTGTTCATGTGGATGATGCTGTTTGTAGTGCAAAGTGGTCGCCATCTATTGAAAGCTTTTGGTGACTTGTGATGATGGAGAGAAACAACTAGCTAGCTGCTGGTGTCGTCGTCGGTATAAAGCTTCCAAAAAAAAAGGAGATGAAACAAAACGGGAAGAAGATTGCTCTCTACAGCCACTCTACAGCTTGCGAAGTGTGGCTGCATGCTCAAGGCACAAATGAGCGACAAACTGGTACCTCATCCTTTAAACATCTACTGATTCTTCTTTTGTATGATGTCTTTATTATTTAGCTACATAGTGAGAGTTAAAGCAACGCAAAGAAAGGAAGGAGGCAAGGTAGGTGCCCACTGCCTCCTGAGGAGATAGGGCTGCTGTTGAGGCGGGCAATGGCTCCTTGCTGCAACCGGCTCTTCGCCGAGGTCATCCAGACTATACGTAGCACTGGGCAATCGACAAGACTGGTTGCATCAATATATATGGAGAATAAAACTTTGTGAAACGATTAGGTTTGAACACTTCCTGAGAGAGAGAGACTTATGTAAAGGCGGAACTGTATGTGTTGTATATTTTATCAATGTCGATAGACCATGCAAGACCATATGATGGAATAGAGATATGGTCCTTTGACAAAAGCAGATATTCTCACACAGAGTTCTTCTATGCACAAGAATTACACACACCTAGGTACACAGGAACCAGATCATCTGAGATTAAGAATTGACATGTTAGAAAGATATCCTAGTAATCCTTGCCCCCAAACCCGAAAAAAAGGGAAAATCAAAAGGAAAGAGAGTAAAACTTTAACAAAAATAAAAGGAGAAAAGGAACAATGAGCAATGCATAATCATTTTCTTGCATAAGTTCTACTATATGATAAGAACTGAAGACGGACACCAAATCTACACGCTCGAATCAAATAACCATGAAACTTGTATTAAATGCATAGGCCATTTTGACACAACAAGTATTCATATGAAATGGATATGGTTTCACCTTTCTCAGTCACATTAAACGCACAAGCAAGTTAGTGGTTCTATTCTAAAGAGTATAAGAGTGAAACGATTCAAACAAGTGCCTTGACTGAAGATTGTATAGTTAAGTACCTTTTCTTCCTCATTCATGTCGTTGGNCGATAGACCATGCAAGACCATATGATGGAATAGAGATATGGTCCTTTGACAAAAGCAGATATTCTCACACAGAGTTCTTCTATGCACAAGAATTACACACACCTAGGTACACAGGAACCAGATCATCTGAGATTAAGAATTGACATGTTAGAAAGATATCCTAGTAATCCTTGCCCCCAAACCCGAAAAAAAGGGAAAATCAAAAGGAAAGAGAGTAAAACTTTAACAAAAATAAAAGGAGAAAAGGAACAATGAGCAATGCATAATCATTTTCTTGCATAAGTTCTACTATATGATAAGAACTGAAGACGGACACCAAATCTACACGCTCGAATCAAATAACCATGAAACTTGTATTAAATGCATAGGCCATTTTGACACAACAAGTATTCATATGAAATGGATATGGTTTCACCTTTCTCAGTCACATTAAACGCACAAGCAAGTTAGTGGTTCTATTCTAAAGAGTATAAGAGTGAAACGATTCAAACAAGTGCCTTGACTGAAGATTGTATAGTTAAGTACCTTTTCTTCCTCATTCATGTCGTTGGCAGTCTGCTTTGATGATGATAGGAAGGAACATTTATCGCTGGGCGTGTCCACTGCTTGATCAAATGCATTCATGTACTGTTCAAATTTATATATTAGGTGACAAATCAATAAAATGTTGTATTGCAGAAAAGCTAACCATAATATAAAAATGTATTGAAAAAATAACTTCATGTCAACAAAATGATGCAGCCTTCAAATAAATTTTGGAAAATACAGTGCCAAGTTATGTATCTGTAACGCATATACTACATATTAGTAACGTGTAAGAATAAAAAAATAGTAGGTAAACACAGGCAAGATTTGATCATTGTTCCACCACCAAAAAAGAGAAAAATATCATTGTATTGGCAATTTCAGAAGGACATTTGAGCCCAACTGATCTTCCACGTTGACAAAATGATTATATGTGTTAGAAGGGACATTTGAGACCAACTCAGTCCATTGTAGGTGACCAAACTGAAAGTAAACTGCACGTAATTGCGCATCAAGAAAGAAATATAAATGTTATGGGACAGCATCAATTTTTTGATATATACTGCTAATTTTGTGAAAGAAGCTTTCCTTATTTGTGAAACATTACCATCAGAATGACAACTTTTTTAACCTAGGATAATAAGGACTTGAAAAATATATGTATCTTGTTTACATCAGTTGCGGAAAATGCTTGGACTCACAATTTTTTTTAAGGAATCATGAAATAGATTAATTGATAACAAGTTTTTACACATCACTAGATATTACCTCATTACCCATAAATTTTAAGTAGCTATCACCTCCAAAGGCCATCTTGATGAAGTGAATCATCTGAAATATTGAACACATCAAGTCATATATACCTAAAGGGACTAGGATACCTTATCTTCAAGGGCTAGCCAGAAATCTAAGTAAAGATAGAAGGATTGCAATACTTAGAACTAGATAGAACAATTAAATTCATGAATACTTAAGAAGAATTTAACCTTTTGAAGTGCAATGCCACGATCTATTGTAGGTGAATCAGGCTCCATGTCCGATATACCGGAATACGTCTCCCATTCCATCAAGAGAAATGCCATAATCTTGCTGCCAATAATAGACTGAAAATTTATGTGAAAAAGAATTAACTACACCGTTGTTATTTCAATAGACGAACATGAAGTTGGCTGTATACAAATGGGAATCTTTGGACGTGCTTACATGGTCCATAATAGCTGGTTAGGATCCTTTCACTAGTTGTGAGAATGGAAATGTGATAGTCTATGCTATTTTT
>LR880972.1:1011163063-1011176421 GCA_904067115.1 Aegilops sharonensis | reverse complement strand
ATGCACAACAACAAATGAGAAAGAACATACCTGATCTTTGTTCCTGTTATTCATAGTCTGTGATATTCCACTCATTGACAATTCATGGGCATCTTTGTTTTTCAAGTAGTCAACCCATCTCTCTGGAATAGCCATAGCCTGGCGATAGTCAAACCCTACTCCACCTTCGTCAACTGGCCGACAAAGAACTGGCATGCCTGAAACATCTTCAGCAATAATAGTTGCTTCTGGCAGGAGTTTGTGTACTAAATGGTTAGCCAGCATCATGTAAATGATTGCATCTACATTTGTATCCAATCCAAAATACTCCTTATAACTTCCAGTGAACGACATATTGATACCATGGTGATTGTATAGCATGGATGTAACCCCATCAAATCTGAAGCCATCAAACATGAATTCATCCATCCAATATCTCAGATTGGAAAGAAGAAATCTTAAGACCTCCCAATTGGTATAGTTGAACAGCCGGCTGTCCCACAATTTATGATAGCCCCTGTCTCCTGTGTAGAAATACGACTCTTGTGCGCTTTGTCCAACATCATAGCCATTTAGACCATCTGTCACATTTTTGCTTGCATGGCTATGGACAACATCCATTAGAACACGCAATCCTAAACTATGTGCCTTGTCAACAAGATATTTGAGGTCCTCTGGAGTGCCTGATTTGCTGCTAACCGCGAAGAAATTTGTCACGTGATACCCAAAGGAAGCATAGTAGGAATGTTCCATGATTGCCATAAGCTGGACCGTGTTGTAGTTCTTTGCCCTTATGCGTGGTAACACATAGTCTGCAAATTCTCTGTATACTTCAGGCTTTTCACCACTCATCCCCACATGTGCCTCGTAGATACGTGGAGTATCAGGCCTTCGTGGCCGAGGATGCTTAAACACATACCTGCTAAACAAAGATAAAAATATCATGTCACCGCATTATTTTATTTTATCTTATTTGGGTTTTACTTAAATTTCCTGCTCTCAAGCTACTGAAATTAGACCTTTCACTAGTTGGTGGATCCCAATGAACACCATCGTATGGAGCTCCAAATTTAGAGGTATTAACAATTGCATAACGAATCCATGCGGGGATCCGTTCAACCCATACTCCGTCGTGCCTAAATCGAAATTTAACCTTGGAATTGTGAGGGATGGCAGGTCTCCCATCGACATGAGGAATCTTGATTGACCAAACTCCAAAATTATCCTTGGTCATCATGTGCTCAAAACCATTCCAGTTGTTGAAGTCACCAACAAGTTGTGCTTCCCTTCACCATAAAGTAAATATTTGCAAGTAAATACATGGATCTACTAAGGACAGTGAGAAGTAAGTACTGTCGAAAACAAGAAAATCACCTTTAAAAAAACAAGAAATCAGATAAGGGAAAATATATTCATATTTCCTCTGTAGTGCATCATGGATCTGCCTGTTTTAATTGTACGTTAACCCAGGAGCATTAACAAGTAGCTGCATGACAATATTTGAACTTACATTGCTGCAGGGGCCCATTCCCGGTATACAGTCGCACCAGGTTCTGCGTTGATCCCAAACTTCAAATAGCCTAGATATGTTCACACCAAAGGCCAGAAACAGAGTTGATTACCATGTGCTGTGGGCATCACAAATACCAGCATCTCGAATGTATGAACAAGAGCTAACCTCTAGAGAATTCTTCAAGGCTTCCCTCATGTTTCTCAATCAAATGCTTCTGGTAATGATACCTTCTCATCCTATAATTGAAGTGGTTCTTGAATTCGGCCAACTTCGGATCCAGATCGTATATGGGAAGGTGGCTGACACCATCTTCTGCTTTCACAGTTTTGTTTTCTCGCGCCGTCTCAGGAACAGAACTGCTATTGGCCTTGCATATATGAACGACTAATGACAGTTAAAGCGAGCGGCAGATTAGAACTGAACAAGCAGTAGTAGCGATACAGCAGATAATCATGTGCCTATATCAGTTAACTATATTTATGTCACAAATGCAGCAACTAATTGGTTGATACATTCATCACAGATTATGCACATTTCGGTTGTATAGCAAGTAGCACGTCTGAAATTTTATACTGCAGCAGAGGTGTTATACTACTATGAATTGATCCAGATACATAAAGAAATTTGATTGAGATCACATCCACTTGTTGAAACATTTTAGACCCAAAACGGTGTTTTATTGGACGAATTCAGGTTTATTAGTAGTACTCCGTATTATATTTGCACAAGAATTCCAGCGAATCTTGATAGGCAGAGAAGAGGTTTACCTTCAGTGGCCACGACCAGCGAAGCGAAGACGGCACGGGCACCACGCTCGGACGCACATTGCCGCCGGCGCCGGCGCCGCCCTGCAGGCGACCGGTCAGCACCGTCGCATCAGAGCCGTCAAGAACCTCGCCATGGGCAAGCATAAAGGAGAACGTTAAAAGAACAAAACAGAAGAGATCTCGGCTCACCGAGATCCCCGGACCGGGCCGGTCGGCAGTGGGAGAGGTTCGCGGTCGGAGAGAGGGCAGGGAGGAGGAGGAGGAGGAGGCGAGGCACAGCATCGTCGTCCACGGCACGGCGGGGGTGTCGGCGGAGCTCGTGGCCCGGCGTGCTTTCGAGCGGCCGGAGGAGGAGCGTGGCGCCGGAGACGGAGCGGGAGGGTGGAGTGCAGAGTGGTAGTAGCAACTGACGAGGGGAGGCACGAGGAAGACGAGGCGGGTCTGTGGGCCCCGGCGGGCCGGGTGCCACGTGGACGGTCGGGGAGCGCCCGTGCGTAACGGGCCAGCGGTAAAGCCAGTGAAAAGGTTTGGGACCTCGCGTGTCTCTCTCCCCAGCCTTCATCAGTTTGCGACTTGCCTACAAAAAATCAGTTTGGTCCCTTCGGGGACATCCGATAAAAAAAATCTTTCCCTAAAAAAAGATTAAAAAAAAATCTCATTTTGCGACTCGCGAGAGGTTTCTGGACAAAAAAGTTTGAGAAAGAGAGAGACAATACGATTAAACTAGAAATTCTCTTCTTTTGCAAAAAAAAACCTAGAAATTCTCTTGTTTCAGTTATTACTTTGCTGCTATTATGCTAAGCCACCTGAAAAAGTGATTTTGCGTTGAGATTATGCCGGTTGTCGGGCTAGGCGCCTTATTTGGCGTACCTAATGAATATGTATTGGTTTTTTTAGTAGAAGATTGCCACTTATTCATTCATCACATGATCACAAGTCGCGACACAACACACACAAACACGCGCAAGTGGAATCACTAGAAAGGGCGAGGGAAGATATGAGTCCAAAAACATTTGCTGAACACCCCTCCAAGAAGTGGAAAATACAAGAAAGTCCCTAGTGTTTTGCAAGCCAATTGAGAGGCCCGTCGGTTGCGGAACCAAACTCGTTCTGGCGCGTCGACTGGGCGACGTCCCAGTACTCCTTCCATCGTGGAACTGCTGCTTGTCGGCAACATCATTGAGACATATCACATGCACTGCCATACACAGACCACATCCTAGTTCTTGGATTGTCGCCTTCCCACTCAAATGGACGATGCCATCTAGGGAAACCACCACCGGCTTACCAAAGGACACGAGATCTGCTGCACCAAAGGAACAACCAAGACAAAGTGATGCAGAGCATCCCACGATCATCCCCATGGACGCATCTACATCCCCTACAACACCACTTGGACCTATGACTCGAGCATGTGCAAGAGCTCTTGAAACCGAGGTGACATCACTCCTCTCACAACTCCCTTTCGATTCACATGAGACATGGTTACTACCTCAAACGAAAACACTAAGCATACTTAGGTACCAAGGAGTTAACCATGGAGAAGCTAGGAAGCCAAGAGAACCGGAAGCGGAATACATGTGTGAAGACGGAGAGGAAAAGCGCCAAGTCCCAGACTGGCAGGACGATCCGGACGGCGGCCCGGACGATCCGGACCCCGGCCCGGACGATCCGGATAATGCGCACCAAAGACACCCGAAGCTCCACCTGAAGCCGGACCATCCGGACCAAGTCCCGAATCATCCGGACCCTGCCCGGACGTCCGGACCCCCAGCCGGACATCCGGACCTGCACCGCCACCAGCCGCGTCTCCAGCTCATCCGGGCCTCCACCCGGATCATCCGGCTCCACCTCCGGATCATCCGGCCAGCGCCTGCGCGCGCGTGTTGGGCTAAGCCCATGTACCCCTTCGCCCCCTAGCCTATATATAGGACTCCTCCTCCTCACTTCGAGACTTAGCATTGTGATAGCTCATTTTGAGATAGAGCACTGCTCATCCATACCGGATCTACTCCACGAGAGGGACCGTGCCTCCTCGGAGAAGATCCTTTCGGATTCAAGGCCTCCATTCGGAGAAGACAATCAAGACCTCCTCATGGAGAAGAACGGTTACTCATGTATCGTCCGTTGTTGACTTTGTATCTTGTGTTACTCGTGCTTCGATGATCTAGACCTTGTGTGATCGGTCTCTTCTCGGTTGAGTGTTTCTCTCGTTTCCCCCGTGATTTCCCTTGTGTTCTTCCGCGCGTTCTTCGTGTTTCCCCGTAGGATCCACTCCAAACGTGAAAGATCGGCCCCCTAGGGTTCTGCCCTACATCATCTTGGTATCATGAGCCACGTTGATCACGTTTTTGGAGCCCCTACCCTTCGTTTTTTAGCTTGATATTGTTGATTTCGTCCTAAATCCGAAAATCCCCACCAAAAATAGCCCCCAAATTTTTTTGTGATTTGTTGGTTTTGATGATGATTTGTTGATTTCGATCCGTGGATTCGATGCCAGGCTTTCAGGCTCGGGCCTCCGGGCCAGGCTGTCCATGCACAGGTCTGCTTTGATGTTTGCTGCAAGGCTAGGCTGCACCACAGCTAAAACATTCAAAGCTCTTGTTTCGTTACTCGTGAGATGATCTTTGATCTTTTCACTAGAGTCTCTGAGAGGGTTGGGTGCGCCATGTGACAGATTACTACTCGGAAGATGTTTCCTTATGGTGGGGTTTTGGATGGGCCGATGGTGTTGGAGTTCTACGTGGCTGCTGTCCTTGCTAGCCAAACAAGGTTTGCTTTACCCTCAAAACGAAAACAAGGTTTGCTTTTAATAAACACTCAACTTAGCAAAAATCCAACGAAAAGAAGTGGCTTTTTGCACCAACTATTTGTTTCTGTTGGGCACTTTTGGATGATGGCTGCTCCTGCCATCATCCGTCTAAAGCTTACAAACAACGCAGATGAACAGACAGCAAGCCGTGTCCATGGCAAAAAAGAACAAACATTTGCTGTATGCAAGTTGCCTGAAATTTGAATTCGGTTCATTCAATTCAAGAGAGAGAGAAGAGGAGACGCGCCTCCGAGGGAGGGCCTGGAGCTACCCAAAGATGTGGAAGATGCGCAGCATCGTCGATGGAGGGGAGCCAGAGTTGGGGGTTTAGGCCCCGTTCGGCTTTCACTCCACTCCACGGCTCCACTCCGGGAGCGGACGGAGCTGTAGTGCAAAATCTAGGAGCCAGCAAACAGCCGCTCCGCAGATCCTAAGAGCGGTGGATTCCCGAACGGCACTCCGCTCCACGGCTCCACTCCGGGAGCGGACGGAGCTGTAGTGCAAAATCTAGGAGCCAGCAAACAGCCGCTCCGCAGATCCTAAGAGCGGTGGATTCCCGAACGGGGCATTAGAGGGATGGCCAAGGACGGCAGCAGGACGGGGCGGTAAGGCACAAGTTGGAGCACCAACAGGAGCAGGTGACGACAGCGGCAATTGGGCCAGCAGGGGGATCAGAGGAAGGAGAAGGCTGGAGGTAGGAGAAAGCACATCGCTGTTCGATTCAGATCGAACGGCTCAGAAAACCAACTCGGATATAGCCTTCAGACAATGGTGATAAACGCCTCGCCATCTGCTCCGACGGGTCATGCCATAATAACAGTGTGACAAAGGTGAAAACTGAGCAAGACCCGACGTCTCACCGACGAAACATCTATTAATCCTTTTATATCTTATAAGTCTGTACATTACAGAAGATGTTCATCCAGAAGGTTTATGAATGATGATGTATGAAACCTGTCATGACCATCCTTCTCTTTGCTGTAGTAATCCTGCTATACTGTTCAATATGTGAGATCCGATGTCATCAGCGGCTGAAATAGTCAGCCAAAAAATCGCTAGCTCGATTCGCCGTGTCGTGGGGTGATGACACATATCTTGCTTCTGCAAGCACCAACTCCTGGATTCATCAAGAATTTAGGTGATCTGATCACTGCCTTTCAGGCTTAGCAGTCCTGAAGATCCATAGCAGCCCGCGCTTCAGTTCGGAAAGTATTCGATGCTGCAGTGCAGACCGGGCGTCGATCCTGATCCTCCTCACTCCTTTGTGATCCACCTGTGCCCCCGGATCTCGTACCCGCCCAGCCCATGGTCGCTGCTCTCGCCGCTGATCACCGCACCCAACCTCCTGCGCTGCTGCCTCCGCGCTCTTTTGGGGCCGCTGTTGTCGCTGAGGCTCCCGTTCAGGAGCGGGTCGTCGATCCCACTGATCACCCTGTGCAGGGACCGCGGCGAGTCGATGCAGCTGTCGTCGTTTGTTTTGTCTTTATCGTGCTTCTTCATGTTCTGCGATATCTGGTGGATCTTCTCGTTGATCGGCTCCACCGCGTGGTTCACGGTGAACTTCAGGTCGTTCACAATCTGCGAGGTTCAGTCAGATAAGGTGTTTCAGGTTTAGCTACAGTTGGTCAAAATGAAACTTTTGCTGAAGGGGGTAACAGAACAAATAACATCTTTTCCTTACATATTCGCCTCCTCCGAGTACAACATCGCGGACGCTTTCTTTTATGGCGGTGGAGCATCTGACGTGATCATCTGGCTGGGGAAGCCTAATCTTGGTTGGGCGCTCACTATCTTTAACTTCGTCCGGATCTAGAGGGCAGTCGACTGAAGCGTAGTCTCCCAGAACTGAAACATCTCCAACGTAACGATCGCCCATTAGCTCGTATGGCTTGGCAGGGAAGACGTACAGGTGAATAACAGCAGCAAAACCCATCTGTATTCAATGATAAAAAAACAACTTCGGTTACTTTGTTTCAGTTTGAATGGAAAACAGGACAGGGCTGAGGCCTATTGATCTAAAAATATATATTACTTCGTTAGGATTACTGCAAAATTGAGAATGCAAGCATGCTTAAACAAGCATTTGCCATCATCACATAAGGAATTGAAATGGTATAATCAGGAACATGTCACCACCTCTATGCAGATGATAAAGTCCTGAATGCTGGACTTGAACTGCAACTCTTGAGCTATAGGGCCTCTCAACAAGCCCCAGCTGGAGAGCAACGCTATTGCCACACCTTGCCACCATGTTAAGAACACAATAGACTTGAATGTCAGAAACTTCGCTAGGGGCTTTATATGGGCTAGCTCGTCCTTTATGACAGCGTAAAACTGAACGAGACAGTATAAGGCCCATGACTGACTGAAATTGAGAGCCATGGCAGTGTAAGAGTACCTGGTAAATAAGATAGCAATTCGTAAGTAGGAAGAGAATGCATTTAAAGTTTGAAACTACTGGATCATCAGATGCACGAACAGGTTCACCGATCCTACCACATGCCCACAGAACCAGTTCATCAGTAGCAAGAATTTTTTTGTTAACTAAACATCATTAGATGCATGAGTAGGTTCCATGATACTAGCAGTGCATATGAAAGCAGACGTGAGGAAAGAACAGGTAAAACTTACTGTTAGTTATGTTGGTAAACCAAAGATAGCATAAATGCATTCCAAAATTTCCCGTGCAGCTTGTAAGATTCATTTATAAGTGCTAACAAGGAAAAGTTGATGCCAAAAGTCCAAGCCATTCATTGCAATTTGTATTAAATTTGACAAATATATGATAACATGAACATTCCAAGTTGTAACTGAATGACAGCTGCAGGACAACTAAATCTAGGATACAGGGTTTGATATACCATACAATCTTCTCATGAATATCGATACAGACCATGAATGTCACTAGAATAAAGACTTGTCAACAAAATGGTACTACCTCTGTTTTCTTTTACCTGTCATTTTGGACACTGAAAATGTCTCCAGTAAACAGCTTTGATGACGGTTATTTATGATTATTAATGTCATTTTTATTATTTAAAATACAATGAAGGTAAAGTTTGTTTAAATGAAAAATCAAGTAATATGTTTTACACGTGACATGTCAAAACACTTGTGTGTACATTGACTGAGCACCACAATCTACAACATCATTTGAAAAGAGCAGAGGTAGTAGAATAGCAGTATAGCAGAATGAGACGAGCTCATGCAAGGATTGTTGAGTGAAAAAAAGAGTGGTTGCCTCATGAGTATGTATCTTACCCACAGTTCCATTTAAACTCTCCTTCACAGTACACCCCAAAGGATTCAAGAATCACCGCAAGGAGAGCACATATTGTCTTTATTATCATCTATCCAAGAAAAAGGAGCACATATTAGTTTGATTTTCCATCAGATGCAGCAAAATCAAATGGAATGGGAACTAAGAGCGGCTTACATATTGGACAAGCCCGAACTTAACTACCAAGTAGAACCATTCGCCAATGGGCCATGGGTTCAACATGTAATTCATCGGAAAAGGGTGGTTCACATGTCGTTCTTCAGATGCATTGCCTAAAAGTGGTGCATCAGAACCTGAACTGCCCTCCTTCTTCAGAAACTCAATCGTCCTATCTTCTCCACCTAGAATGAAAAAAGATTATATAAGGAAGGGCGGAGACATGGATGATAATGTTGGAATGCTAGACAGAGGCGTACCTAAGCACGCAACAAGATACCGCCCGAAACAGTACATGGCAAATGCCTCGTATCCGTCTCGCAGAATCTCAATATCTACACCAATTGTTGGATTCACCAATGATATATACTGCAGCAGTAGAATAAGACACAAAAGTTAACGGCTGGATCGACCTCTCCCAGCCAACAACATTTGTGACCGCACACCTGAACAAGGCAATACATAGCACCTTACCGACTCGATTGCGTATATCGGCACCATCAGAACGACACCGACGAGGAACTTCTGCTCCTGGAAAAAGAAGAAGTGCAGCAAGGTGAGTCCAAACACGAACACAGCTCCAGCAACAATTTACCACGCTGTCTAAAATCAGTGTTGTAACACCGTCTGATGATAGCAAGCAACAGACGACCTCTGGGTTCTTGTAGGCCGAGAGGTGGTTCAATAGCAAGTAGATGGACAGCGAGAGCGATACGGCGACGAAGAGCCCCGAGATGATGGTGGCCCAAACAGGCAGTGAGTAGCTCCTGAGCGCAAGGAGCAATCTGTCGGCCAATTCCATTGCCACAGCCATCGGCCCTGTCTGTGCCGCCGCTTGTGTGTACTCAAGCCGATGCGCCCTCTCTCGCGCTTCCGCCGGCACATTCGGGACCGGGATTCACCATTCCAGGTAGCAGCTCATAGAGCATCATAGTCAGGGATTCGACCTTACAAACGATGAAATGTCCCAGTGATTCACAGCCCCCCGGCTGATACTGAAGTCCGTTTGGTGAGACCAAGAAATGCAGAGTGGCCTGCCCTGTTTCTGTCCCTTATTATTCCTCCGCCTAGTAACATTGGGCGGGATTCCTTGAGCCCCTGCAGGCAAGCAGAAATTTCAAATGCCAGATCGAAAGGGAAGGGCCAGCAAACAAAGGCCCGATTCAACTCGAGGAAAATTAAATACGCCCGCCCTACAAATTCGCGCCGGCTAGAGAGGATCGGGCAATGCCCCGCGAATCCGGGAGGAACGGCCGCGGCTTCCTCGCCCTGATTTGGCGGCGACGATCGATCGAATCGGAGCGGGGAGGGGGCGCGTNGTGTACTCAAGCCGATGCGCCCTCTCTTGCGCTTCCGCCGGCACATTCGGGACCGGGATTCACCATTCCAGGTAGCAGCTCATAGAGCATCATAGTCAGGGATTCGACCTTACAAACGATGAAATGTCCCAGTGATTCACAGCCCCCCGGCTGATACTGAAGTCCGTTTGGTGAGACCAAGAAATGCAGAGTGGCCTGCCCTGTTTTTGTCCCTTATTATTCCTCCGCCTAGTAACATTGGGCGGGATTCCTTGAGCCCCTGCAGGCAAGCAGAAATTTCAAATGCCAGATCGAAAGGGAAGGGCCAGCAAACAAAGGCCCGATTCAACTCGAGGAAAATTAAATACGCCCGCCCTACAAATTCGCGCCGGCTAGAGAGGATCGGGCAATGCCCCGCGAATCCGGGAGGAACGGCCGCGGCTTCCTCGCCCTGATTTGGCGGCGACGATCGATCGAATCGGAGCGGGGAGGGGGCGCGTACCTCTGACGGAAGGATTGGGAGGATCTGCGGTCCGCTCCCGGCCCGCCGGTGAGGGTGGAGAGAGGAGGGGTCGACGACGAGCAGCCGCGGGGACGGGGACGAGGACGAGAGAGATCGGGGGAGGGTTAGGTCAGGTTAGGATGGATAGATGAGACAAGAGGAGGAGAGGAGAGGAGGAGGAGGAGAAGGTTAGGTGCTCCGATCCTCCATCCCTCCCGTATTTTCTCTCGTGATGAGACACGGACAGAGCTAGGCGACCTGACCTGACAAGCATCGGTCACATCACATGTTTTTCCCCGTTCCTTCCAACGTTCCCCAATCAAGAGTGGGGTCGCTTTCCACTTTATGCACGCGCCTCTAGGCCCCTCACGCCACTATCACGTTCTACCTACAATTTGGCCGGTGGATCGAGGCCATTTGCATCACCCAAGGTACCTTCCCCATCCCCCCTTCATTTGGTTGGTTCAAATCATGCATTTTGCTCATTCTGTTGGAATCACTAGTTCATGGTTTTGTTGTGGTGAAATCAACGTATATGATGCATTTTAGGGTAATGTTTGTGCTTTGACAATGTATTGTGTCACCAGCATTGTCTGGGTAGTAAGAAAAATATCATTTAGGGTTTCGTTAGGGTTAGGTATAATGACATGGTTAGGGTTATGGTTATGCTTAAGTAAATGCCTATATGACGAATGTTATGGTTATAGTTTAGTTAGGGTTTTGTTGGATTAGTTACCTCCCGAATTATAGCTCGATCTACTCCTAAGGTCATAGTTTTTGTCAAGATACGGTTAGGATTTTTGCCTTGGATGACCGTTATAGTAATCCCTCGACTTGTAGGATGGGATCGATCATCTTTGTTGAGACTTCCGCGGAGGCGGCGGCGAAGCGTGAACGTGCAGTCATTGAGAAAAAGATGGACTTATGGGCCAAAGCCGTTGATGCATTGAATGCGGCTTGTAGAGATTTTTCAAAGTACTATGTGTCGAAGTGCGACGATGCCAGAGTTAAGTTATACCAAGCTAAAGATAAAAACATAAGCAACCTCAAGAATGAAGAGAAAAATCACAGACGCGCTCTTGCAAGGCAAATTGCATTGTGTGGAACAAGGGATGAAGTGAATGAGATGAACTTTAACAACCCTGGCCAGATCATTGATTGGCTAGTTAGGCAACCATCATCGGCGATACTTAGTCGGGCAACTCGTTGGGCTTGGGTCCGTGAAAGAAATGATGTCATTTGTTGCAACCCCGGGCTGTACGACAAAGATGTCTTGTTGATGGAGTAGTAGAGGGGGTTGAAACAAATGACGTTGTAGTGTCATTTGGACTGTAATGGCATGTACCCTTATCATTTATGCAACCTATGTCATTTGAACCAGTGAGAACATTATGTAACCTAGGTCATTATAAATAAGTTATGCTTTGTGTTTGTATTGTATTATTGATTTGAGTTATGGTTTGTTCCATTTCATGTAGCATGGAAAACATGACCCCGGAGCAGTTGAAGAAAGTATATGAGAAGTGTTGTGGCATTGCACCTAAGAGTTTGGCGGCAGCGTCTGAGAAGATTGTAGTGGACCGAGAACTTGGTATCAAGAGGGAGCTTGAAGCATGGTTCAAGAGCAATGATGAGGTGTTTGCTACCATGATGGATTTCAACAAGTATCCATTCATGGAGGAACCTTCTGATCTTAAGGAGAGAAAAGTTTCCCGTAGTCTTGTGAAAGAAAAACATAAGATACTTAATGAGCTGCATGAGAAGGAATATGCTTGCAGACATTCTGTGGCAACGGAGATCTTTTTCTCTGTGAACATAAAAGAATTCCGCGAGCTGGATTTGAGAAAACCCGGACAGGTCATTGGAGGGCAATCACACAAGGCAAGTCAGAGATTCCGGAACGCCGTGCTCGATGGGCCTGGTTCAGCGAAACGAAAGGTGTGTTGGAGAAATTGGGCGGGATCGTCGGATTGTCAACTGAAGCCTAATCCTGATCGTGACGCACAAATTGAACGTCTTCTGCGTTTTAGATCTTTTTTCCGAAGTAGAAAATGTATGCTCGAGCTTGAGCTTTGTAGTTTGAACTCATGTCATTCGAATCGCTAGATGTTTTAAATCAGTTGAATAGGTGTTATTTGTGGATGTAATGAACTATGCTCGGTTATGTATGTTTTTGCTACTCCATCATTTATGCATGTCATTTGTGGATGCTTAGTTCACAGAAATTTGTAAGAAATGCAAAGGCAAAGGGCTAAAAAAGATAGGAAGAGGGCAAGGGAACATAACCCTACCGCCATAGGCTCCGGCGGTAGGGTGGCCAACCCTACCGCTACAAGAATGGCCTACTTGGTCACAGAAAAATGGCAGTTAGGGTGCTCGATCCTACCGCCATGGGCTCCGGCGGTAGGTTGACCAACCCTACCGCCATAGGCTCCGACGGTAGGGTGACCAACTCTACCGCTACAAAAATGGCCTACTTGGTCACAGAAAAATGGCAGTTAGGGTGCTCGATCCTACCGCCATGGGCTCCGGCGGTAGGTTAGCCAACCCTATCGCAAAACAGGGGAGATTTTGAGTTCCAGCATGTTTGTTGTTGGGATTCGCACCCTACCGCCAGGCCTTATGGCGGTAGGGTATCATCACCTACCGCCGGGGCCTCCGACAGTAGGGTGCAAAGCAGAGCAATAGTTCACTCTTTTTTCCATCGTGTTCATCATTTCTAATTGACAGCAAAAACAGCAGCATAACAGATGTAGTTCATGAATCATCACAAGTTTCACAAATCAAAGACACTGTTGACGACATGTTTCGCAAATAAAGTACATAGTTCAACACAAGTTTCGCAAATTAAAGACAAAGTTCATCACATGTTTCTCGAAGCGAAGGCATAGTTCATAACTAGTTTTTCGAAAGTAAGGCCTTATTGAGTCACACGAGGCTATTGAGGGAGTCCTGGACTAGGGGGTGTCCGGATAGCCGAACTATCATCGCGGCCGGACTCCAAGACTATGAAGATACAAGATTGAAGACTTCGTCCCGTGTCCGGATGGG
>LR880972.1:1011121885-1011132277 GCA_904067115.1 Aegilops sharonensis | reverse complement strand
AAAAAACCAAGCCCCTGAAATGCTGACGCGTGGATGCCTATTGGTCCCGGTTGGTGCCACCAACCGGGACCAAAGGCCCTCCTGCCTGGGCTCGGCGCACAGGCCACGTGGAGGCCCATTTGTCCCGGTTCTGGACTGAACCGGGACTAAAGGGCCAGGGCATTAGTACCGATCCATTAGTCCCAGTTCAGGAACCGGGACTAAAGGCCCTTACCAACCGGGACAATAGGCCCTTATTCTACCAGTGTAGAAAGAAAGAACGTAATGAGATCCATGGTGGTGAAGAAGAGCACTTCAGTAAGCTATGGGGTTATGGACATGAATTAAGGAGCAAGAACCCTGGGTCTACATTTCTGCTGACAACTGAATTGGTGAAAGATTAAAAAGAAACCCATTGGGTAGGAAATATCTGAAAACATTGCATTGGTCATATGATGCATGTAAGAGATGGTGGCTTAAGGGCTGCATGCTTATTATTTTCATTGATGGCTGTCACATGAAAACAAGGTTCAAAGGAGTGCTGCTTAGTACTGTTGGTATTGATCCTAATGACTGCATTTTCCCCAGTGCAATGGGCTGGGTGGAAGTAGAATGCACAAGTGCCTGAGAGTGGTTTCTAACCACTCCAAGAGATGATCTGAACATCACTAACACTGCTCCTTTAACACTTATGAGTGACAAGCAAAAATGATTAATAAATGATGTGCACAAAGTTTGGCCAGATTCAGAACACGAGTTTTGTGTGAGGCATATTTACGATTTTTTTAACGAGAAGCACAAAGGAGAGGTACTGAAAAAAGACATGTGGGCCATTGCAAGATCACCAAACAAGGTGAAGTGGAGAGAAAACTATCCAAAAATGGACGATCATTGCTCAGCTGCCTTCCACTGGACTGAAAATTGCGTAAATATCATACTGTACTTTGTACCCCATCCACAATCAATATAACAAGAGCAGGATGTAGTGTTTCTTGGGCTTTTATCATTTATGCCACTAGTTGTGTCCCACTACTCGGTTTTGCCACTAGAAATTTCAGCTGCTCAAAAATGCCATTGCTTCGTTAGGCGCATGCTAAAAAATGCCACCGGACACCATTACTGTCACCTCAAATCTCGTTTACCTTGTTATGATGCCATAAATACCTATGGACCAACATGTCAGCTCTCCCTCTATGTCACTACAATAAAGTGTGGGTCCCACTTGATCCCAACAACGTTCTTATTTTCCTGTAAAATTGCTCGTTTGCTTACTCCTTACAAGTAGGGCCCATACTTATGATTGTGAGATAGAAAGAACTGAAATGCGGTCTAGGGGTATTTTTGTCATATAACATGGTCAACGGGTATGACCTGAAAATAACAATGTCCAATGGCATTTTTGAGCAAACATCTAACGGCACAATGACATTTTTTACATATCTAATGGCATTTTCGAGCAAGCATCTCACGGAACGATGACATTTTTGAGCAGTTGTAACTTTTAATGGCAAAACTGGGTAGTGGGACACAACTAGCGGCATAAGTGATAAAAGCCCTTACCTCTTTGAGAGGACCCGAACTTGGGTAAATATATTGTGCCTATTCTCCCTGCTACCATTGTTCCTAGATCGCCGGCTTGGGACCCCTTACCGAGATCCGCCGGTTTTAGCACCGACACTCGGGGTGTCGGAGTCCTACTTGGCTGCTGTCCGGACTCCTGCAAAGCCCCCCACCTTTGCTTCCATTTTTGCGGGAAAAAGTGTGTCCGTACCGGTTGGCGGACCTATGCAGACCCACGTGGGACGGCAAAACACATCTGAATCGCGTGGTCCGGACGTATACGGGCGGTTCGAGGGTCGGCGTTGGAGATGCCTTGAGCACTTTTAGGATTATACTTTTCATTGAGGCCTTAGCACGACGACTTCCCGACTGTCTACTACAACAAGTTTTGCCCGACTCCATTGAGGGAGGGCTGTTGACGGCGGCGCGCCTTCGCCTCGCTTCAGTGCTTGTAGTCGTCGCTGGGTGGTCTATGGACATGGATGTAACTTTTGTTACTTGTCGTGTCCTTTGTACTGCCATATTGTTTGATGAATAGATCAGAAGTTTTCTCGAAAAAAAAATATGGTCTATGTTATGTTAATATTTTTCCTGCATACTGTTTTGATCATGTTGCATGGATTTAAAGGTTCGGATATGAGGGTGGTGGCTGCGGACACGGTGAAATAGGGGTGACCGAGCGCCGACATATAAGGGGCCAAATTTGTAAGGTCACGGTTGTAAATGCTCTGAGCCGAATCAATCGTACCAGCTCTACTACCCATGACTGAAAATGAGGCTCGTACAAGGCCACGGGTTGGTTGGTTGGTTCTTTTTTCTTCAGATCTTGCAAGGAAATTCGTATCTCTGCAAAGTTCACAAACCGCCATGGCTTGGCGTCACCAAGTCAGGGTCAAGATCAAGATCAAGATCAGGGGTGTACTCTACCACCCACATCTGCACGCTCACCGCCGTTCACATGCACGTTGGCCTCGGATCACACGCCTTCCATTCAAATTTTGCAAGGCAGACATGCGAGGGAAGGGAACCAACGGTCACGCTGCAAGCAAACATGCCCACATGTCTCAGGTTCCTGCTGCTACTAGTACTACTACTAGTATAGGTTCTAATAATAATAATAGCTTACTCCGAGGTCCACTTTGTACTAGCAGCTAGCACTGCCAACCTGTCTGTATGGACAAGCCATATTCGAATTCGAATTCGAATTCTAGTTCCAACGGTAACCGATAGAGATTTTGCTGCCATGGCAACAATATCACATCGGGAGGGGGCGAGAACCATCTCAAGGGGGCATGTGTAGTGGAGTGGAGCTAACCCTGTTAATTTTCCTGGGCATTCCAGATCTTGCAATAGCAGATTCATATCTACATGCTTGACAAGTACTAACACAAATTACAATGCTTTGCTAGTACTACAAGTTTTCCCCAAGGGCAAGTACACTGCAAACATGCCCAGATTCCTCCTACTTGCTTCTAGGTCCTAGTGCCACCACCTTACTGCTAGTCAAAGTTCAAAATTCCGAGACATGCCCCCCAAGCCAAATTTGAATTCAAACCCAAGAACAGCCCAAATTTGAATTCTGGGACCATTATTTGCAGAAGCTTACTAGTACAAGTTTCCTCCCCCCCAAGTCAAACAAGTTCAGATCTTCCCTCCCCTTTCATTTAAATTTTCTAGTACAACTCACCCACATGTTTCAGGTTCCTCCTACTCACATCACATCAAGTCAAATTTCAAATTCTGGGGCCCAAGAACATTACAAGATTTTGCTACCAGGACAAGATCAATAACCAAAGATGCTCAACAGGACATCACACATTGGTAAGGAAGGAAACCATGTACTGAACAGGAAATTCAATTAATGTTTATTTGCAAGTTGTTTTGCAGGCAGGTGTCATCATCGCACAACAAATCCAAGAATTTAAATACACAACACATTCCAACACATGTAATTGGAACCCACACACACAAACTCAACTCAACTCGGACCGGATCCATGTTAAGTTATACCGAGAGAGCAATAGCAGTAAAAACGCACGCGACGCGACGCGGCCAACAGCGAACGTTGGTCTCCCTTCTTCCTCCTTGGTGTAAATCTCATCAGAACAGAGCACCTCAATGTACACCACCACCTCTTCTTCCTCTTCTTTAGCTCGCCATCTTTTTAGCACTTGTTGTTACAGACACGGTGATGTAGTAAGTTGTCGGTCGGTCGGTCGGTCAGGCCCTCCTCGCGTCGAGCAGGAAGGCGGCGGGCTCCGACTTGGCGGCGCACCCGTACTTGAAGGTGCTGTACTTGCGGTGCACCCCGGTGAGCTTCCCGCGCGCCGCGCCCTGGTGCAGCTCCACCATCATTTTGCTGCAGTCCCTGCAAAACCAGTGAGCCAAACAGCCGTGTGAGTAACAAAGGCATCACTCACTCACTGAAAAGTTGGTTGGTCTGAATGAAAGACAGTACAAAGTGTGGGTTTCCATACATGAGCTGTTCTTCAGAGTATTTTGTGTGCAGCTCGCAGCACTTGTTCCAGGACATGCACCTGTTGAGCGTGCATTGCGCGGTGTAGATGGCCGCCGCCGCCAGCATCGACGGCTGGAACTTGAGCATCTTGTAGTCGACCAGGCTGAGCTCGATCAGGAAGAAGGAGAGCAGCTCCAGCTGATTCACAAGACAGCAGCACATGTGTCAGACAAGCAATGCAGCACTCATAGTGCACATAACAGAGCAATGCTAGTAGCAGTAGTATGCAGCATCCAAGGTGAGGAGCTGTGATCTTTCTTACCTTCTTGTCAGAGCCTGCTGCCTTGAGAAACCTTCTCATGAAGCAGTATGGAGTAGGAACCGACATGTTGAACTCAAGCCTGTCCACAATCGTCCTCTCCTGCAGAATTACCATATCCTAGTGTCAATTCTCTGAAGACAACAAGAACTCGTATCGATCGAATCGACGAAAGGTAGCAGGATTGTTACCATGTCCAGAATGTCTTCCCGGGAGTAGGCGCGATCGCAGATGAGGATCAGATCCTCGACGACCGGCACACTGACCTCCTCATACTTGCATGCTAGCAGCATGGCTGTCACGCCCACAAGCTGGAGCTTCTTCCTGGCGACATTCTCCCTGGCCAGGTATCTGTCGATGATGTTTACAGTGAGGAACAGGGTTTCACCCAGTAGCTCCAGCTTATAGTGCACCTGCATTGGACAATGAAACATTGGGGTTTCTAAGAACTTTCCTTTCCAGAGCATAACAAGAAGGCTACTTGCCGAATTTACCGAACATCGGGTGAAATCCTTACCTCAATCAGCCAGTCAATCAGAATGCCGCGCATTTTCTCATTGATGTCAGATTGGTGTGCCATGTAGGTGGGGGACACACAGCTCAACTCCTACATCACAGAGAATTTAGCAATCAGATTATCATTACCATACCAGGTCAGGTCAGGCACACAACTCTGTACTAGATAACTTGACCGGGGTTCAGTCCAAGATAATTACCTCGGTCCTTCTGTAGAAGCTGTAAATTTCATCCACATATTCGACAACCGCAAGGGAGTTGCCGACGTCGCAGCTGTCGATGTCAGGCATTTCCTCCTCCTCTTCGGTGTCCTCCATGTCGATCTCCTTCAGCTCATTGGTCATCTGGAGTAACAAACAAAGCATGAATGATGAGCGATGAAAACACCAAAATGGCAGATAACTCGTGCTGACCGTGCAATGGTAGATAACTCCGTTACTCTGCTTACCATCTCATCAAGGTCATCATCTGAAGCCTTGCTGCACTCCATGTCTGAAGGAGCATTGAACGCGGTGTCAGCATTCCTCTTCTGCCTCTCACTGCCAATTGGTGCCTGCCAAAATAAATTCCTATTTTGCTCAGATTCTTGGTTCAAACAAGGCAAGGTAAAATAATCTGAACAAAATCGGAGTGCAATAAATCTGCTAGCACACAGGGCAGGGATGCAAAAGATGGAAAATCTACAGCTAACCCAATTGAACCTACATTAACATCATTCCATATGTAAAAGAGAGCACCCAGTTCAGTTAGATAAGATACACTAGTACTTGCCTAAATCTGCTAGAACTATATTAAACCTACATTAATGATATACCATAAGCAAGATTTGGCATGCTCAAATCTCTGAAGAGATTTCTCTGAAGATTTGTACTACTATGTGCAAATCTGCAGATTCAGGTGTAGTAATTCAAACCATACGCAATTGCATCTTGTGTGTGTGCAAATCTGAATATATCTAACTGNTAATTACCTTGGTCCTTCTGTAGAAGCTATAAATTTCATCCACATATTCAACAACCGCAAGGGAGTTGCCGACGTCGCAGCTGTCGATGTCAGGCATTTCCTCCTCTTCGGTGTCCTCCATGTCGATCTCCTTCAGCTCATTGGTCATCTGGAGTAACAACAAAGCATGGATGATGAGCGATGAAAATACCAAGGGGTAGATAACTCGTGCTGATCGTTCAATGGTAGTTGGTTACTCTGCTCACCATTTCGTCCAGATCATCATCTGAAGCCTTGCTGCACTCCATGTCTGAAGGAGCATTGAACGCGGTGTCAGCATTCCTCTTCTGCCTCTCACTGCCAATTGGTGCCTGCCAAAATAAATTCCTATTTTGCTCAGATTCTTGGTTCAAACAAGGCAAGGTAAAATAATCTGAACAAAATCGGAGTGCAATAAATCTGCTAGCACACAGGGCAGGGATGCAAAAGATGGAAAATCTACAGCTAACCCAATTGAACCTACATTAACATCATTCCATATGTAAAAGAGAGCACCCAGTTCAGTTAGATAAGATACACTAGTACTTGCCTAAATCTGCTAGAACTATATTAAACCTACATTAATGATATACCATAAGCAAGATTTGGCATGCTCAAATCTCTGAAGAGATTTCTCTGAAGATTTGTACTACTATGTGCAAATCTGCAGATTCAGGTGTAGTAATTCAAACCATACGCAATTGCATCTTGTGTGTGTGCAAATCTGAATATATCTAACTGACAGCAAACGCAGAGTGCATTCAGGATCCACTCCCCAGCATCTAAATTCATCCAACAGGTCCTAAAATTTGCGCAAATAGGAAAGTACAGAGACAAGAACAGCAATGCACACCCAAGACAGCATCAATCAAAACAGCAAGGATTTTAGTTGGCTATACCAGCGGGGCGTTTGCAGGCTGCGTTTGCTGCAGGATGGCGGCGAATTTCCTGGTCACCGGCCGGTGGCCGACGGCGCTAGGCTGGCTCTTGGCACCGGCGGCGGCGGGTTTTCTGAAACATGGAAGGAAACTCAGCAGGATTAGAGATCCAGTTCTGAATTACATGCGGGATTGAAATTCAGTCATGGATCGGTGGATTGCTCACTCTTGCAAGCCCCTCTTGCTGACGGCCTGGGGCTGGTGAGGGGCGCCGAGGATGTTCTTGATGTCCCTCAGGGCCCTCCGGTTGGTGTTGGCCGCCGCCTCCGACGCGAGCTTGACGCCCTCCATGGCCGCGCCCCGGTGGTTCTCGGATCTCATGTTCTCCATTGTTGACGGAAGAGGAAACTCTGCACCAAGAGGAAAAATCAAATTCAGAAACAGGGGAAACGCATCCGCAGAGGAAGAAAAAGGGGGATCTTTTGGTTCGAATCGCTGCCGATTTCCCATCGGGCGCGTGGGACGAGCCAAGAACTCTGGATTTGGCCAAGAAACCCATGGAAAACCTCGCGAATCCGCAACCCAAACGAGCAAGAACGCCCTACTGGACTAGCCACGCTGCTTCAGGCCCCTCTGCTCTGGCTCGGGAGATCCAGGAAGAAAGCCCGCACGCGCCGAAGCAAAAAAGGAAAGTTTGAGCAGCTGGAACTCCACCAGCACAGACCACGCTGCCAAGAATCAAGCTTCTTGCCGATCTATTGCTCGAATTCCAAGCAAGAACAGCCGGGACCCCCCAAAGATCCGCCGCAAGAACGCCCAAGAACCCACGCCGCGAGCCGCCCCCGACGCAATCGCGCGCTCTGAGCTAGCGCCTCCCCCCGAATTCATCCATCCAGGCCGGAGATCCGAGGGGGGCAGCACCAAATCCGGCAAGAAACCCACCAAAGAACCCCATCCCGGCAAGAACAAGAACAAGAAACGACCCCGTTCAAGAACGCATCCATCCATCCAAGAAACGACCGTGACGGACCTCGTTGTTTCTCGGCGAGGGCGAGGGAGGGGAGGAGGAGAAGGGGGAGCTGCCGCCGCCTGTCTCTCCCTGGGCTCGGGAGTAGCTCGCCGCCGCGGCTGCTTGCTGCAGGGGAGGAGCGGAGCGTAGGAGAGAGACGGGCGGATGGGGATTGGGATCGGGGGGAGGCAGGGGCGAGATAAAATAGGGGGCCTGCCTGAGACGGGGCCGCGTTCGAACCCCAACGGTCGTGGGATCCGGGCCGTCCGATGCCGATCCGATGGCCGTGGAGACGCGTGGGCTGGCCTTAACGGCTAGGGGGGATCCCTTCCACCGCATGTGCTTTCAAAACGGGCTTTATTATCTTCCCTTCTTGTGAATGTGGCGTCGGCTTTAAGATAGATGGGGATGGATAGATTGGGTGCCCATGTTTGTTTCTTTCTTCTTTTACTCGAGCCACCGGGATTTTCGCAGGCGTGGTTTGTATTCGGCGCGCGGGCGGAAACCCGCGGCGCGGCGCGGCGCGGTGTGGGGTTGCGTGGCGTGTGGGGTGAGGTCAAAGGACGTTGGGCGGTTTTGGTTTGCCCCGTGATGGGTCTGGGATTCGACCGTTGGAGGGTTGGCACGTACCGTGGTAGATAGGCAGGGTGCCGTGTTTGTTTCCTTTTTTTTATTTAATTATTAGGATTACTGGGATTTCAATTGTATAGTTTGTATTCGGTGCGCGGGGCGGAACCGTGCGGCGTAGCGTGGCGTGTGGGATGAGACCAAAGGAAGTTAGGCGGTCTGGATTGCCCATGATGGATCTGGGATTTGACCGTTGGAGGGTTGGCACTGTAGTAGATAGACATGGTGCCATGCTTGTTTTCTTTTTTATTTAATTAATGGAATTACTGGGATTTCATTTGTGTAGTTTGTATTCGATGCGCGGGGCGGAAACCGCGCGATGTTGTGTGCCGTGTGGGATGAGACCAAGGGACGCGATGGGTCTGGGATTCGACCGTTGGAGGGTTGCCATGTACTATAGTAGATAGGCAGGGTGCCATGTTTGTTTTCTTATTCTTTTATTTAATTATTGGAATTACTGGGATTTTGTAGGTATAATTTGTATTCGGTGCATGCGCTAAAGCGCTGGGTACGGCGCGGCTCCGCGTGGCATGTTGGATGAAACCATGAGACCGTGAGCGGTTTTCTTTTACCCTGTGATGGGTATGTGATTTGACCTTTGGAGGGTTCCCACGTCGTTGATAAATAGGGTGCCATGTTTGTTACCTTATTCTTTTATTTAATTACTAGAATTACTGGGATTTCGTAGGTGTAGTTTGTATTCGGTGCACACGCTGAACCGCGGGGCGCGGCGCAACCTGGCGTGACGTGTTGGATGAGACCATGAGACGGTGGGCGGTTTTCTTTTACCCTATGATGGGTTTGTGATTTGACCTTTGGAGGGTTGGGAAGTCGTAGATAGATAGGGTGCCATGTGTGTTACCTTATTCTTTTATTTAATTACTGGGATTTCGTGGGTGTAGTTTGTATTCGGTGCACGCACTGAACCGCGGGCGTGGCAGAAACAAATCTTTCCGAGCTGGTGATCTTGACTTGATGGTAACAGGAAGCAGAGAGACACAATATTTACCCTGGTTCGGGCCCTCTCGAAGAGGTAAAACCCTACGTCATACTTGTATTTTATTGATTGTGGATGTGGTACAAAGTACATGATGATCTACCTCGATATCGTATGAATGAATCTAGCCTTGGCTCTACAGACTAAACTCTCGGCTTATATGAGGACCAAGAGGTACTTAGGGTTTCGCATGGTCGATTGTATCTAGAGATAAACATGTCAAATATTTGAATATGCCTTGAAGTATACGCCAAATCTTCAGACGATTTCATCTTGAGTACGCTGAGGGCCATAGCTGATGCAGCCCATTCTTCAGTTGTTGGTGATCCTCGGACCGACCCATGAATGATTGTCCGACATGGTGAGTACACCCTAATATAAGAGACCGTCAGTGACGTACGGCAGGAGACCCAGGGACGGTGGGCAGATTGTTTGACCTTGTAACGGGTCTGGGATCTGTTCTAGGGTTGCCATGTCATAGATAGATAGAGTGACATGTTTGTTTCCTTCTTATTTATTTATTAGAATAACTGAGATTTCATAGGTGTATTTTGTATTTGATGCGGGCGGAGCCCCGCGGCGCGGCTTGTGGGATGAGACAAGGGGATAGTGGGCAGTTTGTTTTACCCTGCGATGGGTCCGGAATTTGACCGTTGGAGGGTTGTCATGTCATGGATAGATAAAGTGCAATATTTGTTTCCTTCTTCTTTAATGAATTGGAATAACTGGGATATCATATGTATAGTTTATATTTGGTTCATGTGGAACCACAAGGCACGGCAGGTGGGATGAGACCAAGGGATGGGTTTGGGATATGACCGTTGGAGGGTCTTTGTTTTTCCGCCATTCTATTTTGGTTCTTTATCGGTGTTTATTGAGTTTTTTTATTTTCTTTCTTATTATTTTTCTTCGGTTTACTTTGTTTTTCTAGGTATCTTTCTTAATTTTCATTGTTTTCGAAATCTATGGTGTCCATGTTTTTTTCTTAAATACAAGTTTTGAACCCTTTTTTGAATACATGGTAACATTTTTCAAACAGACAGGTGAACAATTTATTAATGGGAAAAA
>LR880972.1:1011076634-1011088045 GCA_904067115.1 Aegilops sharonensis | reverse complement strand
GGAAAGGAGGAGTCCTACTCCCGGTGGGAGTAGGACTCCCTCCTTGGGCGCGCCTCCTCCTCCTTGGCCGACCCTCCCCTTGCTCCTTTATATACGGGGGCAGGGGGGCACCCCATGACACACAAGTTGATCTACGTGATCGTTCCTTAGCCGTGTGCGGTGCCCCCCTCCACCATATTACACCTCGGTCATATCGTCGCGGAGCTTAGGCGAAGCCCTGCGTCGGTGGAGCATCATCATCGTCACCACGCCGTCGTGCTGACGGAACTCATCCCCGACGCTTTGCTGGATCGGAGCCCGGGGATCGTCATCGAGCTGAACGTGTGCAGAACTCGGAGGTGCCGTACGTTCGGTACTTGGATCGGTCGGATCGTGAAGACGTACGACTACATCAACCACGTTGTCATAACGCTTCCGCTTACAGTCTACGAGGGTACGTGGACATACACTATCCCCTCTCGTTGCTATGCCATCACCATGGTCTTGCGTGTGCGTAGGAATTTTTTTGAAATTACTACGTTCCCCAACAAATATGTGTTCAAAATATGAGAGGCACTTACTATTTCCCCGCGGGTTCAATGAGCCACTTCTTCTCCTCGGTAGCCGGAGGTGTAGGTAGTTTCACAATACCACGTAGCCACCCCTTCGCATCACCTGGCAGCAAGTCACCCCAAACCTCGCCACCACCCTCGTCTGCATCCTCCTCTCCCTCCTCTTGAACCTCCTCCTCCTCCTCCTTACCCTCCTCCCGATCCTCCTCGCGAGCCTCCTCCTCCTCAGACTCAGAGGATGCCTCAGTGTAGGAGGGCATCGAAGACGCCCCCCCACTATGTAGGATACGGAACGTAGTTTCTTGCCCAGACCGCATCTCCCCCACCCCTCCTCCTCTAAGGGCTCTCCCCACCCCTCCTCCTTTAGGGCTCTTCCCCTGACCCCTCGACCTCCCTGTGAGGTGTCATCCTCAAGTAGTCGGGGAGGGGGGGGGGGGAGGCTGACAGGTACGTCGTCCACTTCGACTAACACCTCCTTTTAATTTGCTTAGAAAACCCGCGCCGCCGGCCTTGCCCATGATTAGCCAACCTGCATTGAGAAGAGAGTAAACAATTAGCAAGGATAACAAATACATAAATATACAAAAAAGCACATTAATAACAAAAAAACACATTAAGCATACAGAAAAGAACATTAACAAAATCTATGTCGATGGCCTGGCCGTCAGTACACACCCCCTCCAGGAGCTCCCAGCAGATGCCACGTGGCACGTATATGTCAATGGCCTGGCCATCGGGATATACCCCTGCAGAAGCTCCCAGCAGACGGCACGTGCCACGTATATGCCGACAGCCCTGCAGAAGATTCGACCAAACGAGACGTGGCACGCATATGCCGACGGGCAGGCCGTCGGCATAGATGTCTAGATATGCCGACGGGCTGGCCGTCGGCATATACATGCCACATGTCGTCTCTTCGTTGGATCCACTTGGTGACGGCGCCGTCAATTGCTGCCTCGCCATATTTTGTGCCGACGATGATCCTATGCCGACGGTTGTGCGAAAGCCGTCGGAATATATGTCTATGCCGATGAAATATTTATGCCGACGATCTAACAAGCCTACACCATCGAGATCGAAGCCGACGGGCCTATGTCGACGCAGCCGTATACAGATGGCCTCATGCCCTTGGCATAGGGGTTTATTCCGGTAGTGACTACACACTTTTGCCTCAGCAGATTGCCCGCTACTTTGGATTTTTAGAGATGATGACTGAAATAAGCATTGATGGAAAAAAGGTTGAATTAAGAAACATTAGCATGTATATGAAAGTTGTCTGGTGGACAACATCTAGATCTAGGCCATGGTTTTCTTGAATCCTGACATAACATTGGTTCATGTCACAGTGGGAGACTTGAGAACCCAGGTTCATACCGTATTGCTCTGTAGGCATCTAATGGGTTATTTTGGGGATTTTTCTAGCTTCTTCGAGGATATTTCGAAGCGTCGGGAAATGCCTTGGATGCTGCAATCAGAGGCTTCAAGGATTATTTGGCGTCGGGTTCAGCACCAACCAATGCTTTTCATACCAAACTGTTGATTGATACGCGCTCTATTAATAATTATGACATACTCCCTCCGTACCATAATGTAAGACGTTTTTTTGACACTACACTAGTAGTAATGTCAAAAAACAGGGAGTGGTACTTTGCTAGTCCAAGTTCACACATTGACAGTAGATCACAACCATAAGACACCAATTGATACATGATACTGCTAAATCAAATGTTACTTCTGGGATGTTGTTCTGGAAATACCAATGTGCTCGCTCAAACTAACAAATAAGACAATGATTGATCTGATGATGCATACTACAGTACTAAACTACTCTTAGCTGATGATGATTTAGACGGCTATAACGAAAACATGGCATCTGCTAGGCTGCTCGAACGGCATCCATCACCTCACCATCTTGAGAGCCAGCTACATAAACTACGACCGATTGGTTCCAAGCCATAGGCCATAGCCATGCATGGCGGGGAACCACGAGAACCATGGCCTGCTTTTGGCCGGTGCCATCCTGCTTCTCACTCTTCTCCTCGTCGTCAAGCTCAGGCGACGCAGCAGCAATCAGTATGGTGGCGTGAGTCTGAACCCGCCTCCGGGGCCATGGCAGCTGCCGGTGATCGGCAGCATGCACCACCTCGTGGGTGCGCTCCCGCACCGCGCCATGCGCGACCTCGCCCTCCGGCACGGCCCGCTCATGCTGCTCCGCATGGGCGAGCTCCCCGTCGTTGTGGCCTCGTTGGCGGCCGCGGCCATGGAGATCATGAAGACCCACGACGCCGCCTTCGCCACGCGGCCGAGGACGAACACCATCGTTTCGCTCACTGGAGACGGCCTCGGCATCGCCCTCGCGCCGCACGGCGACCACTGGCGCCGTGTCCGCAAGCTCTGCGCCACGGAGCTCCTCGGCGCGCCGCGGGTTCGGTCGTTCCGAGGGACGCGTGAGGCCGAGGCGGCCGCCCTCGTTGCGTCCGTGGCCGTGGAGGCGGCGTCCGGAGCCGCTGTGAACGTCAGCTCCCTCGTCGCCACGTATGTCGCCGACGCCGTAGTGCGCTCCATGGTTGGCGACCGGATCGCGGAACGCGAAGCCTTCCTGGCGTGCCTTTACGAGGGTGTCAGGGTGGCCGCCGGGTTCAGCCTCGCCGACCTGTTCCCGTCGTCCCGCCTCGCGCGGCCGCTCAGCGGGACGGCGCGCCAAGTGGAGGCGATGGTCCGGGAGATGTCCCGGCTCATGGACGGCGTCATCGAGGAGAAACGCGCGAGGAAGGCGGCCGGCGCCGGCTGCGAGGAAGAGGAGGACATCCTGGACGTGCTTCTGGACGGCGGCGGCGGCGGTGCGCCTCTCGACATCGGGACCGTCCGTGCTATGATGAGGGATCTCTTCGGGGCCGGGAGCGAGACCTCGGCGTCGACGTTGCAGTGGGCCATGGCGGAGCTGGTGCGGAAACCGGCGGCGCTCCGGAGGGCGCAGGCGGAGGTGCGCAGCGCGCTCGCCGGGCAGAGCCGCGCCCGGGAGGAGGCCCTGCAGGAGCTGCCGTACCTGCGGCTGGTGATCAAGGAGACGCTCCGGCGACTAAGTTATTTTACCGGAGGCGGGATGTACCGGAGCCGCATCCGCCGTTGGTCATTTTCGTCAAGATTCGTGCAGCTTTTTTATTCTATTTCCGGATATAGAATACACATAGTAATACATGTACTAGTCAACTAGTGTCAGATGAAGTCAGCTTTTTACAGAAGAAAGAGAGTTGGGTAGAGAGAACTGTGCATGCATGCCTGCGTTCTCTCAGCCATACATATGACATGCATTTTATTTTCATCCCCATATTTTTAATGATTCATATCTTTTGAACCAAATGTCCGATATTGAAATATTTTGTATATTTAAATTCGTGGTGACAAGACCTTGAAAACAAGATCAATTTTGCATATATTTGAAATATATTTTGTTTTATATATTTCAATTATCTTTGAAATCATTTTCATAAAACATTAGATTTTGAAGCTATATTTCGCTCGTTTCAAGAAACTTATTTCAGAAACAATATTACACTCACTCAATTGAAAAACTAGATTTCACTCGTTTCAACAATAAACTTTCACTAGTTCCAAAATAAGTATTTAACAAATTTGAAAAATAACGTTTCACTGATTTGGAAAACTGATTTCACTCATTACAAAATTTATCTTAAAAACTAATTTTACTTTGTTTACCGAAAAAATATTGAAATGCATTTCACTCAGCAGAGATATCTGTTTCAAACATTAAAAAAGTCGTTAGATTTCACTTGTTTCAACAATAAACTTTACTTGTTTCAAAAAAAAACTAATATTTTCAAATTGTTTCACTCATTTCAAAGAATATAATTTCACTAGTTCCAAAATAAGTATTACAAAAATTTGAAAGATCACAATTGACTGATTTGGAAAACTGATTTCACTCATTACAAAATATATCTCAAAAACTAATTTCACTTCATATTTACCAAAAAAAGTATTGAAATGCATTTCACTCGGCAGAGATATCTGTTTCAAACTTTGAAATAGTCGTTTGACACCAAAAAGATATATTTCACTTTTTTAAATAACTTATTTCACTCATTTCAGAAAATACATTACAGTCGCTCAATTGAAATACAATATTTCACTTGTTTCAAAAAACTAATTACACTCATTACAAAAGATATATTTCACTAGTTTCAGAAAAACACATTACAGACACCCCATTGAAGACATAGTTTCAGAAGCTGAAATAAACTTACAAAGAAAACTATATTCTGAAAAGTGGTTTCAATCATTTCAACAATTGATTTCATTTTTTCAAAAATTGTAATTTGAAATGAGTGAAATTAGTATTTTGATATGTTTGAAATAGTAAAAATTAAACTAGTTTAAATATATTCAAGATTGGTCTTATTCTAAAGATCTTATGTTCAGGAATTTGAATATATGAAATTTTTCAATAATAGAATATTACTGTAAAATATATTGGCCATCTAAAAATGTAAACAAAAATAAAATGCGAGAGAGAGAGGAGAGATGCCGCATGCATGCATACAACCCACTGCAAATAGTACTGCCTTTCCTGTCATGGGGCCTATTGATGTGATATTGATTTGACCATATACAGATGATTATCTGCCACAATACATGGGTATACATATGAATGGGTCCCACTTAGACTCGGATCACAAAGCAGCTGAACGGTGGATGCTATGCCGGTACATCCCCGCTCCGGTAAAAAGGAGTTTGCGGACGCTCCGGCTGCACGCGGCAGTGCCGCTGCTCCTCCCGCGGGAGTGCCGCGAGCCCAGCCGCGTCCTCGGGTACGACGTGCCCCAGGGCGCCATGGTGCTGGTCAACGCGTGGGCCATCGGCCGGGACGCAGCGAGCTGGGGGCCGGACGCCGAGGAGTTCCGGCCGGAGAGGTTCGAGGAGGAATCCGCGGCGGCGGTGGACTTCAGAGGGACGGACTTCCAGCTTGTGTCGTTCGGCGCGGGGCGGAGGATGTGCCCCGGGATCACGTTCGGGCCCGCCGTCATGGAGGTCGCGCTGGCGAGCCTCCTCTTCCATTTCGACTGGGAGCTCCCCGGGGGGACGGAGGAGCTGGACATGGCGGAGGCGTTCGGGATCACGGCTAGGAGGAAGACCGACCTGTGGCTGCTATGCAAATTTGTCTCAAAATTCATACGATTCTTGTTAGTTTCGCATCTTGTGGAAACTCTCTATTGAAGTAGTGCCCTCCGTCGGGCAGTGTACTGGCAATTTTGCAAAAACGCCCTCGTTCTTTCAAAGACAATTTCTGGTTCTGAACTGTCAATTTCTCAACACTGATGTTGATTTGTGTAATGTCAATTTTTTAACATTACTGTGGAGTGTTGGCATTATAGAACATTTGTGTACTGTCAATGGAGCACTGCCATTTTCTGAACATTTGTGTAAGTTCCATCAACATTACAGTGGAGTCTTAAGTACTGCCAATTTCAGTTATAAGTGTTCTGTCAATATTTGTAACGTTCACTATGAAATTTCAACTATAGTGGAGTATTCTCACACTGCTATTGAGCATTTCGGGATATTTTAATGTGATTTTCATTCAAGTTTCATAAATTTCAGAGCAGTGCTAGGCGGACGACAAAAGTTGGACGACCAGCGCACGACGAGTGAAATCCAGCCAGCGAATGTCGTCCATAGACCATAGCCATGCAACGCACCTTGGATTGCTGGTCGTGCATAGATCGGCCACACTGTGTCGTGTGTGGAGCAATTCCATATATAAATTCAGTTACCTCTCTACTGTCTACTGTCAAAATTCAGTTTACTACTATATCATTCAGTTAAGTATCCTATTCATTTTCAAGGAGTAACACACATGCTAGAGTAAATCACACGGAGCAAAGCAAAGCAAATGGTGTTGAAGCTGACTCTCTCAGCTCACCTCTTCTTCTCTGTTGGTTGCCTCTCACAACACACACAGAAGACAATGGACACAGGAGTTTTGTGGACGTGCTGCTTCTCATACTCCAACATCTTTTCTCACTTCTATTCCCTTAATGAAAACAACTAGTTACAATGCCTTAAGTAAAGCTAACACACACACACACACAACCAAGGCAACAACCTGCCGGGCTCTTCACTAACCAACTAACACACACACACGGACATGCATACTATCTTGACTAGATATCTTGTGCAGCCCGTTGGCTTTATCACTTGCATGCACCACCGTGTCACCCCGGGAGTGCCAGCTTCACGCGGCACATCGGCTTCTCACCGTGCATGATCTCCCTTGACTGAAACCACCTGCTCATATGCATCACACATATGTCTGCACACTCTATACTGACACGCTACTACATGCATAACTGAAAGTAAAACGCAGATACGAAATATCAAGATTAAATCTAACAAATGGCTCCATTAGTGCTAGAGTAAACCACACAGAGCAAAGCAAATGCGGGAGATGCTAACCTTCCCTTCTTCAGGCTTTTCTTCTTGCATTATTGATAATGATCATGATCACAAGCATGTACTGACTAAATTTGAATTTATGCAGTTCTCTCCTTTTCTTCTTGAGGCTTTTCTTCTTCCAGTATTGATAATGATCATGACACCTTTGCATAAAGAGGAAAAATTAAACTAGTGATGTGGATGGTTAATTAATCCCTATATCATCTGAATATTTCTCAAGAGAGTACTTCAGAAACAAATGAACAGCATGCACCTAAAAAAATGAACATCTATGGATGGTTAATTAATCCCTATATCACCTGAAAGCAATTAAAAAGGATAGCAAGTCAATGGCTCCAATACTGCTACTTGGGGTGTTTGTCACAGAAAAGAAGTGCAGAAGATAACACCCAAATGAAGTAGTAAACATATGAATTGTGAGACAGTGGTGCTAAAATCATGCAGAAGATAACATCATGCAAAAGTGCACAAGATAGCACCCAAACATTTCTATACTGCCAAACATTCAAAGTACTGCCAAACATTTCTGTAACGCCCAACATTTGAATTACTGCCAAAAACAAATTTGAAGTATAATAATGATAGAACATTAAGATAAGATTGATGTTGATTTGGCATTATAACTGAATTAGTGTTCTAGATTCAATTAGTGTTCAAATAGATTCAATTAGTGTCCAAATAGATTCAAACGGTCAAATAGATTCAAGGTCTTTTCAAATTAGTGTTCAAGTGAAGAGAGTGATGAACTTTGCTTGAAGAATAAGCATGAGGCTATCTCCTGTTGGACACAATCATAATAAACACGAGGCTATATCCTGTTGGAAATATGCCCCAGAGGCATATTATATTTCCATTTTCATAGTTAAGAGTTCATATTTCATGCTTTAACTATTGTGATACTGGAATATTTGTGTAAAACTCATATGCACGTGTGAAATGATAAATGGTAAAGTATAGGTTCCCAGTCTTGCCTCTGAGACTGGCTCAAGTGTTGTTGGTGATCATGTTTTCCATATCTTAGGATATCATTAAAGTGTAACGATAGTCCTAAAACATTATTTAAAAAGTTGAGGCAACGCACGAGGGGTCGAGGACCATCAAAAAAAAAAAGAAACAACGGCCTACCGCCACGATGGGCCATCGTGCGAGTGACGCGTGCAGGAACAACACCGAAACGATAAAAAGGGAACATAGAATACTAATCTTGATGTGTAAACCATGTGACTAGAAAGTTAGATGTGAGATAACTATTTCACATCTACTCCCTCTGTACCGAAATACTTGTAGTTGGGGGCGAATAGTGTCAAAAACGTTTTTATATTTTGGGACGGAAGGAGTAGCAAATCTGTTAAACCAAATCTATCTCTATCTCTCCTAATCCCTAACTAACACATTTATACTTCTAACAAACTCAAAATTTTCTTGTCTTTTCTTGTTTTCATTGTCGGCCTGTGTCGATCAGCTAGTAAAGAGATGGTGTAATCCAGACAGGGGGTTGGTTATCCAGCCAAGGGTGCAGACCCTCGAACCGGCTCATGCTCTTGCTCTCAAAATCCCAGATGCCAACGTCTCGTCGAGTGATCGGCGGGAAGTGTTGCTCGCTGTCGTCGGCAAGATAGGCACAATTACGCCGTAACATGGGATATTCCTTCACCGGAAGGCATATCGGCGATCCGTATCCAAGGAACAAGGCATAGTCCTGCCCAATGCCGTCCAGTGTCACCAACATAGACCTACCAAGACCAACCTTCTCGATACAGATGCCAGTGGTGGAGACAACCTTCTCGCCCTCCCGTGGTCTCGTCAGCTGCAGTTGCCTTGTCACCAGCAGGAGCTCGCCGCCGCGGAGGACGAGGTAGTGAGTGTGCCTCCGCTCGAAGGTTGTGAGCAGGTACGACATGGGCCATGCCGTCGGCGCCGTCGGTCCATCAACGACCACCGCGAAGAGGAGGCCCCCGCCTTCGCATAGCACGTAGAAAAGACCGTCGTCGTCGTTGTGGACAACGGCGATGGCGTCGGGTTCGAGGTGGGAGGAGAGCGAGGTCCAGCGCTCGTCGCCTGGCCTGGCATAGGAGGCCTCCCCATGTGGCATGTGCACCAGGAGGACGACGCCGGCGGCAGAGATGGCGACGTGGCGGAACATCCAATTGCGGACCGTTCGTGCCGTGACGAGCTGCATGTCCGGGGCGGCGTCGCCGAACGCGTGGTCGACGTCGTACACGGCGGTGCCGTCGTCGTCATAGAAGGTGCCCTTGACGCGCGCGAGGGTGGCGACGGCCGGGAGCGCGGCCCGTGCCCCGATGAGAGGGTTGAGCAGGCAAGGGTTGGCCGTGGCCACGTCTGCGGCGAACACCCACCCGTGCGCCGAGCCGCCGGCGACGAAGCCGTTGCCACCACCGCCGCATGGGAAGGTGGCACCTGTGGACGGCGAGTAGATCGCGGCAGCACCGTCGGCGGTGGCGTGCATTAGGCAGGGCGGTGGGTTGGGCTTCGCGAGGAGGCGGAGGCGGCGGAACTCAGCGTAGGCGGAGCGCCACGAAGAGCAGACGGCCCCGGCGCGGACGACGTCGGTGACCTCCATCAACGCCATGGCCATGAGCAGCACGTCCTCCGGCAGCCCGGACCAGCAGTCCCGGTCGTTGTCGCCGTTGTTGCCATGAGCGTCTAGCTGTTGGACTTGGATCACCGGTGATGCTGGTGCCCGCTGTCGTTTTGGGAGCGAGAAGCAGTGTCGGCGTGCCCACCGTGCGATCTGCTCCGCCGCCGCTGCCACCAGCCGCCGCCCTTTGGTTTTGGGCCGTCGTCTCGTCCTCCCACCGAAGCACACGGAAATTGTTCCCGTCATGGCGTTGAGTTCCCGGGACATGCGCGCCGCCATCGATCGATCATATAGACCAACATATATAGACGAAGTTTGAGGGAGATTCCAGCTCGAGTTGTTCCCGGGGATGGATTTGATCCGTCCGAGTTGTACACGAGCGATCCATGCGTACGGTTTATGGACGACCGGGAAACGATCCCTTCCCCGGACTGCTTTTTAGGCGTGGGATTTGATCCTTGCGTACGGTTTTGGTTTGTTTGGGTGTTAAAAGAAGCAAAAAAATAGATCAGGGGGTAAGGTGAACCACCCACTTTATTTAAGGAAGTAAAATGAATTTTTCTTTTAAGGATATTTTTTACGGCACTAGTAGAGCATCAACCGACTTAAGGATCATCAACGTGCCCCCACCATGCTGCCCGGGGGCGCGCCATTAGGCCGCCTGGAACCCTCGTGGCTCCCATGCCTTCCATCTTCTAGATATGAGAGTCTTCCGGTCCAAAATAATTAATGTCTTTTCTCTAGATTTTTCCGGCTCCGTAAACTTTCACCTAAAAACTCAAAACAATAGAAAACAGGAACTGACATCTAGCACTAGATTAGTAAGTTAGTCCTAATAAATATTGTACAAAATTATGCCAAAAACATATATAAATGGTGTAAATGTAGCATCGAGACCTAATAAATTATAAATACGTTTAAGACATATCAGCCTGCCACAGTGTGTTGTTCCACTTCGAATAGGCCTATACTACATGATTTTTCTCTCTTCTGAGAGCCCACTTGTCATGCTTCTCTCTCTCTATCTATCGTATATCCAAAGTTTACCACACTACTCCCAAAAAAGTGAACTAATGAAGGGCTCGAAGTACCCACCAGCGAAGTGTTCAGCGGCCCATTACTAGTCTGTATTTAGTGGGGAATAATAAACCATTACTAACACACCCGTGTCAACAGTGATCAAACTGAAACCAAAATGATAGGCCATGGTCCTGGCCCAAGCCCACACCCACCACTACTAGGGAAAACCCAAGTAGTAGCGCGGGCTAATGTCCTAGCGGTAGCGCGGCGCTACTACTAATGGGCTACAACTAATTGTTAATAGTAGAGCGGGCCTGACCTCACGCTACTACTACTTGTATTAGCAGTAGTGTGGGGTTGGACCCGCGCTACTGCTAAATAGTAGCAGCGCCGAGTGTTGCCCTGCACTACCACTATTCCCGTGTGTTTCATTTCTTTATATTTATATTGTTTTATACACCATTATACAAAAATTTATACAATAGCAATGAAAAGGTCGTGGAGGAAACACAGATTAGATAAAAGTGGATGGATCCAAGTGACCAAGTTGAAAACTATTTAAAATAGTTCCATCTTTATTTCTAAAATGGTCAACGTGTGTTTGAAAATTGGTCAACATCTAACTAAAATATGTTCATTGTGTATTTAAGAAGTAGTCATCGTGTAATCAATAAATATCCATCATGCATTAAAAATATGATCAACATGTAATTTGAAAATGTTCATCGTTTATGTAAATAAGTTTTTTTGTGTATTAGAACTTTTCT
>LR880972.1:1010980655-1010992461 GCA_904067115.1 Aegilops sharonensis | reverse complement strand
CCAAAATTCTCGCCGAAACGGAAATGAATCAACATTCCGGCAAAATATTGGCAACTATCGCATTTCAAATACCGGTACACCTCCAAACACAAACACATATGCAACACCACAAACATATGCAACACCACGAACATACATAGATCTAGCTAGGCCATAAAAAGTGCATGTGCACATTGTTGTAGGGAGAACAACATAAATATAGCTTCCCCCCTTACTTACCTATTAAAACAAGGTAATTTAACCACTTAATTTGAATGAATCTATGGTGGAAATGAGGTGAAAAAGAGGAGGCACCCGAGACAAGGAGAGGTGGAGAGAATGAAGTGGGGAGAAAGTGAGTGTGGGTAGGAGAGGCTGTCCAAAATATCTTGTTGCTGCCCACTTACTAATGGCGCACCAGCACTAAATGCGCCATTAGTAATCCAGGTTACTAATGGCGCACCTTATGGCGGTGCGCCATTAGTAGTTTTGCAAAAAAAAAATACTAATGGCGCACTGATCCACAGTGCGCCATTACTAGTTTAAGTGCGCCATTAGTAGTATTGCAAAAAAAGGAATAAAAAATATAATAAAAAAAACAACATTAGTGGCGCACTTTCGGACGGGTGCGCCATTACTAGTTACAACTAGTAATGGCGCACTTTGTCTGGATGCGCCATTAGTATGTTTGGACAGGCGCGCTAGTTCAAAAAAAATTGTGATACTAATGGCGCACCTTGGGCCAGGTGCGCCATTAGTAGTTTCAACTCTAATGGCGTATCAGCAGGTGGTGCGCCATTAGTATATACTAATGGCGCACCCATTGTCTGGTGCGCCATTAGTGTCAATCCCATCTATAGCCCTTTTTCTAGTAGTGGTTGCTAAGCCCCCGAGTGAGAGGCTGAGTCTCCACCCGGTAGGATTTAAATACTTAGGCGAGTACATGGACTGCAGCTAACCCCCCGAGTGGGAGGCTGGCTCTCCACTCGATAGGATTTTGAATACTTAGGCGAATACTCGGACTGCAGGTAAGCCCCCGAGTGGGAGGCTGGCTCACCACTCGGTAGGATTTTGAATACTTAGGCGAGTACTTGGACTGCAGCTAAGCCCCCAAGTGGGAGGCTGGCTCACCACTCGATAGGATTTTAAATACTTAGGCGAGTACTTGGACTGCAGCTAAGCCCCCGAATGGGAGGCTAGCTCACCACTCGGTAGGATTTTGAATACTTAGGCGAAGCAGATTCGCAGCTAATCCCCCGAGTGGGAGACTGGCTCGCCACTCGGAAAGGATTTTTTTTACAAACTTAGGCGAACCGGATTCGCAACTAAGCCACCCACTGGGGGAAATTTCAACAAAAAGTAATAACAATCACTGGGAAAATTATAACATTCTTGTCTTAGATAAACAAACTACAAAAGTACTTTTATTACATCTCAACCGAGTGAGTATTTAAGTATAAAAGGGGCGGAGCAGCTCCGCATTCCAAGCTCGAGGCTCGTCGATCTGGCGATCAACGTTGTAGAGATGATACGCTCCGTTGTGGAGAACTCTTGTGACGATGAAGGGACCTTCCCAAGTGGGAGCGAGCTAGTGTGGTTTCTGTTGATCCACTCGGAGGACCAAATCTCCCTCTTGGAAGGCTCGACTCTTCACATTTCTGGCATGGAATCGACGCAAGTCTTGCTGATAGATAGTCGAGCGGATCAGGGCCATCTCCCTCTCCTCTTCCAAGAGGTCGACTGCATCTTGCCGGGCTTGTTCCGCTTCTTCTTCATAGTATAGTTCGACTCGAGGCGCATTGTGAAGCAGGTCACTCGGCAGAACTGCTTCAGCTGCATAGACCAGGAAGAATGGAGTTCTCCCAGTCGACCGATTAGGAGTGGTCCTCAATCCCCAGAGAACTGATGGAAGTTCGTCGACCCAAGCTCCTGCTGCGTGCTTGAGATCACGCATCAGCCGTGGTTTTAGCCCTTTGAGAATGAGACCGTTTGCACGCTCTGCTTGTCCATTCGACTAAGGATGAGCAACTGAAGCATAGTCTACCCGCGTGCCCTGAGAGGCGCAGAAGGCTTTGAACTTATCATTATCGAAGTTTGACCCATTGTCGGTGATGATGCTATGCGGAACTCCATATCTGAATATCAACTCTATGATGAAACTGATAGCAGTGCATGCATCAAGGTTCTTGATGGGCTTGGCTTCGATCCACTTGGTGAACTTGTCGACTGCTACTAGCAAATGAGTGAAGCCGCTTCTGCCAGTTCTCAGCGGTCCAATCATGTCTAATCCCCAAACAACGAAGGGCCAGACGAGTGGAATGGTCTTCAAGGCTGAGGCGGGCTTGTGTGACATGTTGGAATAGAACTGACACCCTTCACACTTGTCGACTATTTCTTTTGCCATTTCATTTGCTTTCGGCCAGTAAAATCCCGCTCGGTATGATTTAGCCACAATGGTCCGAGAGGACGCATGATGGCCACAGGTCCCCGTGTGGATATCCTCAAGAATTATCTGACCTTCTTCTGGCGTGATACACTTCTGGCCGACTCCAGTCGCGCTTTCTCTGTACAACTGTCCCTTGATCACAGTAAAGGCCTTGGATCGATGGACGATCTGTCGAGCCTCTTCTTATTCTCTGGGAGCTCTTTCCTTAGGATATATGCGATGTACGACACTGTCCAGTCGGGAGTGATGACCACAACTTCCATAATCAGGTCAACCACGGCTGGGATCTCAACTTCAGTCGGATCATTGGCACTCTTTTGCTGCGGGACTTCTTTTGTGAAAGGATCCTCCTGCACTGATGGTGCATGAATGTGCTCCAAAAATACATTACTGGGAATGGCTTCCCTTTTGGACCCTATCTTCGCCAAATCATCCGCAGCTTGATTTTTCAGTCGGGGTATATGATGAAGCTCTAACCCCTCGAATTTCTTCTCCAGCTTTCTCACTGCATTACAGTAACCTTTCATAGCTGGGCTTCTGACATCCCACTCCTTCATCACTTGATTAACAACCAGATCCGAGTCGCCGTAGACCATAAGGCGACGGACGCCGAGTGAAATGGCCATGCGCAACCCATACAGGAGTGCTTCATATTCTGCTTCGTTGTTGGAAGAATCAAAGTGAATCTGGAGAACATATTTGAGCTTATCTCCTCGGGGGGAAACCAATACAACCCCCGCACCAGAACCGTTCAGCATCTTGGAACCATCGAAAAACATAGTCCAGTGCTCCGAGTGAACTTGAGTCGAAAGCTGCTGTTCAGTCCACTCGGCGAGGAAGTCTGCTACTGCTTGGGACTTGATGGCTTTCTTTGCCTCAAATTTGATATCAAGGGGAAGGAGTTCAATCGCCCATTTAGCCACTCGACCAGTTGCATCTCTGTTATGAAGAATTTCCGACAATGGGGCGTTGCTGACGACTATAATGGAATGATCAGAGAAATAATGAGCAACCTTCTTTGTGGTCATATAAGTCCCATAAACAAGCTTCTGATAGTGAGGGTATCTTTGCTTTGATGGGGTCAGCACTTCAGAAAGATAATAAACTGGGCGTTGAACTTTGAAGGCTTTTCCTTCTTCTTCCCGCTCGACCGTAAGTACGGTACTGACAACTTGTCTAGTGGATGCAATGTAAAGCAACAAAGGCTCTTTGCTGATAGGAGCAGCAAGCACCGGCTGGGTGGAGAGCAGAGCTTTTAGCTCTGCAAACACTGCATCAGCTTCTGGAGTCCACTCGAACTTGTCTGACTTCTTCATTAGTCGGTAAAGAGGCAATGCCTTTTTCACCGAGGCGAGAGATGAATCGACTTAAAGCGGCCAAGCATCCAGTAAGCTTCTGGACATCGTGCACACGCACAGGGCGCTTCATTCGGAGTATAGTGCCAACCTTTTCGGGGTTAGCATCGATTCCTCGCTCGGAAACGAGAAAACCGAGTAACTTTCCACCAGGAACTCCAAATGTGCACTTTGATGGGTTAATCTTGATATCATACCTCTTGAGATTGGCAAATGTTTCAGCAAGGTCAGTCAACAGGTCGGAACCCTTTCGAGACTTGACCACTATATCATCCATGTACGCTTCCACATTCCGACTGATTTGAGTGAGCAAACACTTCTGAATCATCCTCATGAATGTGGCACCGGCATTCTTGAGAACGAATGGCATGGTGACATAACAGAAGCACCCGAATGGAGTGATGAACGCTGTTTTGATCTCATCGGGTCCATACAGACGGATCTGATGGTACCCGGAATAGGCGTCCAAAAAAGACAACCTCTCACATCCCGCAGTTGAGTCGACTATTTGGTCAATGCGAGGAAGAGGGAAATGATCTTTCGGGCAGGCCCGATTGATATGCTTGAAATCGATGCACATGCACAACGACTTGTCCTTCTTGGGGACCATGACGACATTGGCGAGCCACTCGGAGTGGTAGATCTCTCGGAGGAACTCTGCCGCTAAGAGCCGAGCCACCTCTTCACCAATGGCCTTTCTCTTCTGGACGGCGGACCGCCGAAGATATTCTTTAACCGGTTTGACTTTTGGGTCGACTCGTAGGCGGTGCTCAGCCAGTCCCCTGGGAACACCCGGCATGTCAGCAGGCTTCCATGCAAAGATGTCCCAGTTCTCACGGAGGAACTGGATGAGCGCTTCTTCCTATTTTGAGTCGAGTGTTGTTGAGATGTTGGTCGGAGCAGCATTGGGATCAGTCGGGTGAATGTGAACCTGTTTCGTCTCACCGGACGACTGGAATGCTGACTCCGTAGCGGGCTTCTTAGCTCGCAACAAATCACTCGGATTTGCAGTTTTCTGATACTCTTGTAGCTCTACCACTGCCAACTGAGCATCGGCGATCTTAGAGCCCTTCTGGAAGCACTCTTCCACCTTCTTCCGGTTGCCCGTAACAGTGATCACGCCCTTGGGGCCAGGTATCTTTAGTTTAAGATACACGTAACATGGTCGGGCCATGAAACGTGCATATGCTGGCCTTCCCAGAATAGCGTGATAAGCGCTCTGGAAATCCACGACCTCAAAGGTCAACTTTTCTTTCCGGAAATGCTTCGAATCACCAAAAACTACATCAAGAGCAATTTGGCCGAGTGACTCAGCCTTCTTTCCAGGAATGACTCCGTGGAAGCTCATGTTACTGGTACTAAGTCTGGACATCGGAATGCCCATCCCTTTCAACGTCTCTGCGTACAATATGTTCAAGCCACTACCACCATCCATCAGAACTTTGGTCAGTCGAGTGCCTTCGACGACTGGGTCGACCACCAACGCTTGCCTCCCAGGGGTGGCAATGTGCATCGGGTGATCGGACTGGTCGAATGTGATGGGGGTCTGGGACCATTTCAGATAGCTGGGCGTCGCCGGAGCGACCATGTTCACTTCCCGATTGATAACCTTCAATCGACTTTTGCTTTCGACGTCAGCAAAAATCATCAGGGTGGAATTGACCTCGGGATATCCATCATCGCTGTCATCTTTGTCCTCAACTTTGTCTGTCTCCTTATCCTTATCCTTGGGCTGTTTCCCTTGGAACTGCTGAATCAAGAGTCGACACTGTCGAGTGGTGTGTTTCGGGTAAATGAGTTTACCCTCTTCATCTTTCTTCGTGTGAATGTGACATGGCAAATCCAACACGTCATTTCCATCCTGGTCTTTCACCTTCTTGGGGTTCCAAGGACCCTTGGGTTTCCCTTTGAACGTTCCTAGGGTCACAGCCAAGGCCTCTCCGGGAGCAGCTGGCTCGGCTTTGCGCTTCTGCTTCCGACTGGAATTTCTTCCTCCGGCCTCATTAGCGGCCGATTTGTATTTACCACTCCGGAGCCGATCCTCTTCTTCACCATTTGCATACTTGGTGGCAATCTCCATCATCCGGCTCAGGGTCATATCTCCGGTTTGACCGAATTTCAAACTCAACTCTCTGTTCTTGACACCTTCTTTGAAGGCACAGACTGCCTGGTGATCAGATACATTCTCAACTGTGTGGTGCAAAGTGATCCACCTCTGGATATAATCTCTCAAAGTTTCACTCGACTTCTGCACACACGACTGCAACTCCGTCAACCCTGCTGGTCGCTTGCAAGTCCCTTCAAATGCCCTGACAAACACTCGGGCAAGATCTTCCCAAGTGTAAATACTGCTGGGTGCTAACTGATTCAACGACGCTCTGGCTGAACCCTCCAACATAAGAGGCAAATGCTTCATGGCTACCTCATCGTTGCCGCTGCTGATCTGAACAGCCACTCGGTAATCTTCAAGCCAAGTGTCAGGCTTGGATTCACCAGCGAACTTACTGACTCCAGTCGCCAACCTGAAGTTGGGAGGAATCACCGCGGCTCTGATGGCTCTGCTGAAACACTCTGGCCCTGAGACATGAACTCTGCTGCTGGAGGGAACGTCTCTGTCATGGCCGTCTCGGTGAGCTCTGTTCCTGTCGACCAAACCTTGAACGATAATAGATCTCGCATCAAAGCCTGGTTCCCTGGGGTCGACTGGAACTCTTCGCCCAACACTGTGCTGGCGTCTGTTGTCCTGCTGCCGAGGAGCGTATGATCCACCCCTTGGGGGAGGAGTGGGCACTCGACGTCGATCATTGCGATCGAATCTGTGCTCATATTGCTCGCGGCTCTTGTACTGATCATCACGCCGGCCTCCACGTTCCTCACGCCTCGGGGGCGATCTCGGACTATGGGCCGACTGGACTGAATTCGCAGCGACGGATCGGCTGTGAATCCTGTTCCGCGACTGTGATACGACTGAGTTTTGGTCTCCTGCCGCCCGGAGCAGATCTCTGATTTGTAGCAAACCTCTACCCGCCTCCGACTGGGAAGGCTGAATTGACTCTGCTATACGGGCGGCAGCTGCTAAATTCTGAATCGGAGTTCGATATACCTGAGTTGGTGGCTGGAAGAGCTGACGTCGACTGGATTCTGGAACCCTTGGTCACGCGCGCTCGTCGAGTACTCGCTGAAGGTTCTCCAGTCGAGTGCGCTCATCCAGGTTGGCCAAGCGCGCATCCTCCAAGGCACGAGCCTCGGGGGTTTCTCCAACGATAGGAGTGTGAAGCGCATCCAAGTTCCGACGGCGAAGCTCCTCCCTCTGAAGCGAAGTGAGGGGCTCGGGCAGGTACTCTTCGTGTGCTTGCTCCGGATCGCCTCCACCATCACCTCCGTTGGTGCGGGTGAATCCGGGGGGACTGCGTGGTCCATCGACCATCAGAACCTCTGCCGCCGGGTCACTGCTATCGCATTCGGATGCAGTCTCTGTGGAGCCAGTCGATAGGTCGAACAGGCCGTAGAGAGATTCGTCGGGCTCGATCGCTGCGACTTGGGGGGTGGCCGACTGGCAGGCCACCGCATGCCTCACCCACCGCTGATGTCTCGACCGACCGGAACGCTTGCTCCGGCGGGAGACTGGGGGCGAGGACGGCACAGGAGCCGACCCATACTGGGTCGACGGTTGCCGCAGGAGGACGCCGCGGACACACGCGCGAAAGTGCGTCGCCCCGCGGACGGGGAGCGCGTCCACGTCGAGTGGAGCCTCCTGAAGCCAAGTAGAGTCGTCGGCGACGAACGTGAGCGCACCGAGACGGATCTCGCGGCCCTCGACCAGAAGTCCACCTGAAACCATGATGTAGGAGATCGAAAGAATGCCAACTTCTCCAACAAATCGCTAGAACACTTGCCCCACGGTGGGCACCAACTGTCGTGGTTCTAAGTCTGACAGTAGAATGGGGGGTAGGAATGGAGAGGCAAGATCCTAGCTATGGAGTAGTTGTATACGCAAGGGATTTACGAGTTCAGGCCCTTCTCGGAGGAAGTAACAGCCCTACGTCTCGGAGCCCGGAGGCGGTCGACTGGATTATATGCGTATGTGTTACAGGGGTGCGAACCCTTCTACCTGTGGAGGGGGTGGCTTATATAGAGTGCGCCAGGACCCCAGCCAACCCACGTAGCGGAGGGTTTAAGGTACATTAAGGCTAGGCGTTACTGGTAACGCCTTACATAAAGTGTCATTATGACCATAAAGACTATTTAACTATAGACCGTTTGGACACCGAGTGGCTCTTGGACTCCTGGTGGTCGAGTGGGTCTTCATGGTCGAGTGTCTTTGAATCTGTCGAGTGGAAACCTACCAGGTCGACTGGAAGGCCGCTTCTTTCGCGAGTGTCCTTGGGGAGGATACCTTTGGCAGGTCTATGACCCTACCCTAGGTACATGACTTCATCACTTATACCTTGAAATTTAGTGAGAGATCATCTTATAATGCTACCGTCAATCAAAGCAAAATAAGATGCATAAAGGATAAACATCACATGCAATCAATATAAGTGATATGATATGGCCATCATCATCTTGTGCTTGTGATCACCATCTCCGAAGCACCGTCATGATCACCATTGTCACCGGCGCGACACCTTGATCTTCATCGTAGCATCGTTGTCATTTCTCCACCTATTGCTTCTACGACTATCGCTACCGCTTAGTGATAAAGTAAAGCAATTACAGGGCGATTGCATTGCATACAATAAAGTGACAACCATATGGCTCCTTCCAGTTGCCGATAACTCGGTTACAAAACATGATCATCTCATACAATAAAATATAGCATCACGTCTTGACCATATCACATCACAACATGCCCTGCAAAAACAAGTTAGACGTCCTCTACTTTGTTGTTGCAAGTTTTACGTGGCTGCTACGGGCTGAGCAAGAACCGTTCTTACCTACGCATCAAAACCACAATGATAGTTCATCAAGTTAGTGTTGTTTTAACCTTCTCAAGGACCGGGCGTAGCCACACTCGGTTCAACTAAAGTTGGAGAAACTGACACCCGCCAGCCACCTGTGTGCAAAGCACGTCGGTAGAACCAGTCTTGCGTAAGCGTACGCGTAATGTCGGCCCGGGCCGCTTCATCCAACAATACCGCCGAACCAAAGTATGAGATGCTGGTAAGCAGTATGACTTGTATCGCCCACAACTCACTTGTGTTCTACTCATGCATATAACATCTACGCATAAAACCTGGCTCGGATGCCACTATGGGGGAACGTGTAATTTCAAAAAAAATTCCTACGCACACGCAAGATCATGGTGATGCATAGCAACGAGAGGGAGAGTGTTGTCCACGTACCCTCGTAGACCGAAAGCGGAAGCGTTAGCACAACGCGGTTGATGTAGTCGTACGTCTTCACGGTCCGACCAATCAATCACCGAAAGCACGACACCTCCGAGTTCTTGCACACGTTCAGCTTGATGACGTCCCTCGAACTCCGATCCAGCTGAGTGTCGAGGGAGAGTTCTGTCAGCACGATGGCGTGGTGACGATGATGATGTTCTACCGACATAGGGCTTCGCCTAAGCACCGCTACGTTATTATCGAGGTGGAATATAGTGGAGGGGGGCACCGCACACGGCTAATAGATCTCAAGGATCAATTGTTGTTGTATCTAGAGGTGCCCCCCTGCTCCCATATATAAAGGAGCAAGGGGGAGGGGGCGGCCGGCCAAGAGGGGGCGCGCCAGGAGGAGTCCTACTCCCACCGGGAGTAGAACTCCCTCCTTTCCTTGTCCAAGTAGGAGAGGGGGAAGGAAGGGAGAGAGGGGAGGAAGGAATGGGGGGGGGGTGCCGCCCCCCTCCTTGTCCTATTCGGACGAGAGGGGGATGGGGCGCGCGGCCTGCCCTGGCCGCGCCTCCTCTTCTCCACTTTGGGCCCATGAGGCCCATTAACACCCCAGGGGGTTCCGGTAACCCCTCGGTACTCCGGTATATATCCGATAACCCCGAAACCATTCCGATGTCCGAATATAGTCGTCCAATATATCAATCTTCATGTCTCGACCATTTCAAGACTCCTCGTCATGTCCGTGATCACATCCGGGACTCCGAACTATCTTCGGTACATCAAAACACATGAACCCATAATATAACTGTCATCTAACTTTAAGCGTGCGGACCCTACGGGTTCGAGAACTATGTAGACATGACCGAGACACGTCTCCGGTCAATATCCAATAGCGGAACCTGGATGCTCATATTGGCTCCTACATATTCTACGAAGATCTTTATCGGTCAAAACGCAAAACAACATACGTTGTTCCCTTTGTCATCGGTATGTTACTTGCCCGAGATTCGATCGTCGGTATCTCAATACCAAGTTCAATATCGTTACCGGCAAGTCTCTTTACTCGTTATGTAATGCATCATTCCGTAACTAACTCATTAGCTACATTGCTTGCAAGGCTTATAGTGATGTGCATTATCGAGAGGGCCCAGAGATACCTCTCCGACAATCGGAGTGACAAAACCTAATCTCAAAATACGCCAACTCAACATGTACCTCTGGAGACACCTCTAGAGCTCCTTTATAATCACCCAGTTACGTTGTGACATTTGGTAGCACACAAAATGTTCCTCCGGTAAACGGGAGTTGCATAATCTCATAGTTGTAGAAACATGTATAAGTCATGAAGAAAGCAATAGCAACATACTAAACGATCAAGTGCTAAGCTAACGGAATGGGTCAAGTCAATCACATCATTCTCCTAATTATGTGATCCCTTTAATCAAATGACAACTCATGTCTATGGTCAGGAAACATAACCATCTTTGATCAACGAGCTAGTCAAGTACAGGCATACTAGTGACACTATGTTTGTCTATGTATTCACACATGTATTATGTTTCCGGTTAATACAATTCTAGCATGAATAATAAACATTTATCATGATATAAGGAAATAAATAGTAACTTTATTATTGCCTCTAGGGCATATTTCCTTCATCCATCGCCATGGAAACGATGGTGGCAGCCGCCACCAAAGCCATATTGCTCGCGGTAGCGCTGGTGGGTGGAGAAACGTCAACGGCTATCTCTCCTGAGAAGATGACGAAGAAATGAGACAAGGTTCTGCATCATCATTGTTCGAACTTTCTCCGTCGCCTTTGGCCCTGTTGCTCGTTCCGGTGACGGCGACACACGTCTGTTGCCTTTGGCTCTGTGTCTGTGGTGACAGCGGTGCCACGCAGGTCGTCCCACACGCAGAGGTGTCAACTGGATGAGATGCGGAACCAGAGGCTGTCGTGCTCCCGAGCATGCTCAGCGTGACCCTCATACGGCAGTGCCCAAATTCCAGCCTTGTTCCTCGATCTTGCCTTGTATACGACAGGAGCTGGGTGTGGTGGCGTGAGAGGGACAGGGGAGAGCAGTGGCAGAGGGGAGCTCGGCGATGGGAGAGGAGAACCGGATGGGAGCGTGGAAGCTGCTGCGAAGGAGGGCGTGGGGGGGGGGGGGCGATGGGGATGGGGATGGCGGCTTGGGTTATCACCCAACTGTGTGCCCTCCTTTCCTCCACACTGAAATGATCCACTCACATGCACTACTAGGGAAAAGCCTAGCAGTAGCGCAGGTATAATGCCAAGAAGTAGCGCGGGGAGTAGCTAACTTTTAGCAGTAGCATGTGTATGCCCGCTCTACTGCTATATATACGTAGCAGTAGCGTGTTTTACGAAACTGCGCTGCTGCTAATTTTTTTCTGCTGCATATTTTCTTTGTATTTGTACATGTTTTATACAATAGTCATGATGAGTTATGACCATTTTGGACACTAATCATGATGAGCTATTATATCATTGGGTGGAAGAAACACAGACTAGATTCATGTGACCAAAAGTAGGATTAGTAGGATGAGCTATTATATCATTGGGTGGAAGAAACACGGACTAGATACATGTGACCAAAAGTTGGATTAGTAAGATGATCTCCTACTAATCCACCTTTTGGTCACATGAATATAATCCGTATTTCTAACACCCA
>LR880972.1:1010943973-1010979872 GCA_904067115.1 Aegilops sharonensis | reverse complement strand
TCATCATCATCATGATAACAACTCATCATCATAGTCATATAGGAACTAGCTCATCATTCTAGCACAATGTAGCACATATCATCATCATCATCGTCATCATCATCATCGTGATAATATCTCATCATCATAGTCATATAGGAACTAGCTCATCATTCTAGCACAATGTAGCACATAACTACCTAAGACCTGCTACTCTCTCAAAGGTAAAATAGCATAAAACAAGTAAACCCTTGATTCTCCATTATGCAGAATACAGATGAACCTATCTCCCATTTGTGGGTTGCGCTTGATGTTGTCCCCAAGTAGTTCTCTGCGATCATTCAGAACTTTTCTCCAGTCTTTGATTGTGAGGACGCCATCACTTCGATGAATCGTGTATGCACTAAGGTGAAGAGTAGGCCAACTTGGCCATAAGCTTATAATGTTCATGTCACCTTTCATTTGCATAAGACGAGGTACACAATCCACTGGGAGTTTCTGTTGAAGAACATCATAATAACATACTTAGCAAAATGTAGTTTAGCTTAAGAAGAATATATGCAAAAATGCACTCGTGACATAATAGGAAAAAAATCTTACCATGATATATATCTCGATGGATGTTACCATAGTTCAACACGTGCACTAGTGGCACGTATTGACCATAACTTGGAGGGATGCGATGAATCGCCTTAAAAGTCTCAACATCATTAATCCATGAAACAAAATGATTTATCTACTCGCAAGTTAGCTCAGACCCATAAATGCAGTAGGTTTTGTCTACTACTTTCTGTACATTTTTTGAAGAATGGAAATAAGCTGTCAACTATTTTTAAATAATCAATATAAATTACTTAATAAATATGTTTGAGAAACTCACATAGAGGTAGAAGTGGAAGCGTACCAACATTGACCCAAATGTCGATATTATCTTCGTCGATGTCATCTTCAGGATCACCAAGATCGAAGGTGGCATGCATACCCTCCTGAAAACCATACACCTTGCATAGTGCTTCCTAATTCGAGCAACCAAAATGGGAGTAGGTCTCCGCATTGTATAGCTTTAAGACAAAAGCATAACCATGATGGGTCCTGAGGTGAACTCTCTTTGTCTCCATATTCTAATGATCTTTGAAATCCAGCTTCTCCAAGACATAATGCCTTACATGGCACTGGATGCACTAGTCGAATTGTAAAAAGCGGAATTACACGTTGAAGAAGCAGAAGGCAAGCTTAATTACGAAAAAAGACATGCCGTTGTTGCGTACCGTACAAACATCTAAGGTCTCGTCGAGCTTAATAGTGAAGCGCCAACCGTCTTCCAGGTGAGGCCTGTCGCACAGACCCCGGTCGTCGCCACAGTAGTCGAACTCAGGGATCCTATCGTCGCAGACATTTCCTATGTTCATAATTCAAAGATTAAACTTCTCAAATTCAATATATTTACTACCAAAACTAAATTAGATCATTCTTATTCATCACAGATTGAGTTTCGGTCTGTCAGGTCTTCCTTGAAAACTCTCATCTCACGTAGTGTATATGGTGGGCACTCCCTCTCTGATATATTCGACCGTCGGTGATGGTCGCTCCTCCCTTCATCCCCGAGTGCATTACACCAAATTGTTTAGCACACGGAAACGAAGGAGAAGCGATCCCCACGACAACAGTTGGGATTCTTCCTCTATGACATTCGGGACCGTTGGTGATGGAAGCTCCTCCGTTCATTCGAAAGTGCATTACACCAAAATGTGTAGCACCTTCGAATGAAGAAGAAGCTCCCCTCACGATAACAGTCGGGATTCTTCCTCTGTTATATTTTGACAGTATATGATGGACACTCCCTCACAGTTATTTCGACCGTCGGTGATGGTCGCTTCCCCTCCTTCTCTCGTGCATTACCAAGATATATCACGAGAGAAGGAAGAGGAAGCGACCCCCACGACAACAATTGGGATTCTTCCTCTCCGATACTTCGACAGTATAAGGTGGACACTCAAGTAGCATCGACAGATTGAAAGTCAACCTGTGAGATTAATCAACACTCCGAAAAAACATAGCACTTGGGCAAGCACATACAGATGCTAGTACCACACAACCCCACTCCACATATCACAGTAACAGATAGTCCATCTTAATTTACTCACTGGACGACTATAGGATGCTGGTGATCTTCTGGGTGTCGTCGAGCGGCACGTCGGCGATCTTCCCTGCACACAAATAAAATAACTATGTGAGCTATGCTTGATACGCTATCCAAATTTTCAAATGGCTAGTAAATAGCAACCTATGAGAATATCTGGGGTACTCAATATTTCCTACATATTCTAGCACAAGTCATGCTAAAACTCATAAAAAAATCCGGCATGACCTTTGCTAACATAGGACATACTAGCACATATGCCCGTGCGTTGCAACGGGAGAGATAATATGAAATAGGAACATTTTTGAAATTTACAAACCTTTTTGGAAAAATGAACCTCTTATAAAATAACTAATATTTTTTGGATTGGTGATTTTAAAATAAAATAGGAACATGTTTTCAACATTCAGAACATTTTCAAAAAATGGGTTTTTCAAACGCGAACATTATTTTGAATTTATGAACATTTTACTAAAATAAGAATATTTGTAAAATTTTGAACATTTTTTAAAATGTAACAGTTTTTTGAAAATCTCAAGAAAATTTAAAAAAAACTACAATTTTTTGAATTTTGAACAACTTTTGGAGTGAGAAAAATAAAATGCCAAAAGAATAATTCAAAAAATTACATGGGTTACATTTCTGAAAAGTTTCCGGAAATTTAACCAAAATTGAAATTTAGAAAATTTTATATTTGCAGAAAAAATCAAAAATAAAATAAAGTTCAATTGATAAAAAGAAAAAATAAAGAGGAAAGAAAAATAAAAATAATAAGTAAAGAAAAAGAAAGAAAATGGGCCGGCCCAGTCTTGGGCGTCGTGTGCGAAGCCCCAACTGTATGGTGCATGGTGCGGCAAATAGTGTATTCCCCACTACGTGTGCAGTAAATTAAGTAGGCTGGTTTCGCAGGGCCAGAGCGTGCGTGGCCCAGATACGAAATTCTGTACAAAACATTATTCTTTTCTAACAGACAAACGCAAAAAATATTAGTACCACCTGAAATAAAAGAAAAATCTTTTCGATGGTGAACGGATGAAAAAATGACAGACGCACCTTGCTTTATTAGTAGGTATATAGGACATATAGAGCGCCTCAAATTTGCCGGAATGGGAATGAATTAACACTCCGGCAAAACATGGCCACTCGGATTTTCCATGCGATACAAAGATGTCCATACACAAACAACGATGTTTAAACTTGAAATTCTATCCGGATCAATTATCATAATTAAGCATTTGCACAGGAGCATTCAAACTGGTGCTCATTGCATTTCAATGGTTCAATATTAACAAAAACATTTCAATATATCTTATAACCCGAACATTTCATTTGGTTAAGAAGCATAACTAATGCCCTAGTTCTACTCTATTCAACACCGAGGAGTAGAGAAGGAAGAGGTGGAATTTCAGCTAACCGACTCAGGTGTAGAAGTAGAGGTAGTTCCGACGACGATCACTCCAGGGAGACGCGACTCTACAACGCCTGCATATTCCACCAAGTAAAAATTTTAGATCATCAAATCTCATATAGCATTCTTTGATGACAAATAATGACATAAAAACAATTAAATTTTCCAATACATTTCTACATTGAAAAAAAATTACTATACCTAAATTTTCTTACTAAATTTTTTTATTACTAAATTTGATACCTAAAAGTTTCTCATATAGCATTCCAATACATTTCTATAATTGAAAATTTTCTATACCTAAAAATTTCTATTTCTAACATTTTCTATTACAACTTTTTATATATCCAAAAAACCTATTCACCAGTTTTCTATTCTGTTCAAAAGACCATTCTACGTATCTACCTACATTCTACAACAAAATTCTATGTATCTATTCTATTCATAAAACCTCCATTCTACCTATATTTTCTATTTTATTCTATTCAAAAGGCCTACATTTTGTTCATATAACCTATATGTTCTATTTTATTCAGAAGAACATAGATGGGTGAGGGAGGATGGGAGGAGGGAGGGAGGGAGGAGAGAGGGAGGAGGTCGGGATGGGGGAGGGAGGGAGGACGACGGTGGGCAAGGAGGAGGAGGGCGGAGGGTGGCGAGAGAGGAGGAGGAGGGAGGAGGGAGGGGACGGTGGGAGGTCAGAGGAGGGAGAAAGGGAGGGTGGGAGGCACGATGTAGGGAGGGAGATACCTTGGGGGCGACGGCAAGCGACGGAGGAGCGAGCGAGAGAGTGTGAGGGGAGAGTGAGGTAGAGAGGTAGTGGAACGGGCCTTGGGGAAAGAAGATAGGGCTTGCTTAGCAGTAGCGTGGGGTATGAGCCCGCGCTACTGCTAATCCTATTAGTTGTAGCGTGTGGCCTTGACCCACGCTGCTGCTAAGTGGGCCAGGGAGCTGGGCCAGGGCTAGCCACAGTAACAGCAGGGGTGGCAGCACCGCGCTACTGCTAACGGGCTTAGCAGCAGCGCAGTGTGGCCACCGCTTAGCAGTAGCGTGGTCTGGCCACCCACGCTGCTACTGTGGCCAGCCCGTGGGGGCATTGCGGAGCCCACTTAGCAGCAGTTTGTGTGTGGGAGCCCAGCGCTACTGTTAAGTTCTACCTGTACCTGTAGCGCCTATTCAGCACCGGCGCTATTGCTACTTAACAACAACATGCGTTGTTAACCCTGCGCTACTACTAAAAATCTGCCTATAGCTCTTTTCCTAGTAGTGATGCCCTCAGCGGGATCCGAGAATTACACGTGGTGGCACGAATTTGACTGCGAGCCACCCGCACTGGGCATCTACGCACCCAAGCCGTTGACTGGCCGAGCCCTTGAGCACCGGATCCAACAGGTCACTGACATCCGCCCAATATACCGAGGTGAGAAAACAAAACTACTATTCATTGCTTCGACTCTGAATTTTATCCAACGGTCCAGCTCATCCCAGGGGCAGATCCGACGGCCCAAATCGTATCACGGGAGAGATCCGACAACCAGAAATCCCAGATCGCTGAGGAGGCTTAGTTTCAGATAGGAATCTAACTATGGGATTGGAGTAAATTGCATGGAAGTATGCATGGAAGTACTACCCTTGGGACAGCTGTAACAAATCAGTACCACTTTCTATTTTTTTTGCATGTCAATATCATATTTGGAGCATTATATTACAAAATGGTCTAAACCACGTATAACAGTGTATTGACATTGTATCTAACTGTTGGCCTGCCTGTTAGGGGCCGACGTGGCATATCCCTTGTATGCGCAATAAGGGTCCTGCTAGAAAACAAAACTTCGAAAAATAAACGTGCGCACGCCCGCCGAGATTCAAACCCGAGCCAGGCCGTTCGGAGTGCGCACTCGCTGCAGCTGTGCCATTGCATCGTTTGCTTCAAATAGCAGGCGTATACCTTTTTTTACTTGGGGCTGTTTCCTTTTTTGTGCATGTTTTTTTTTCTGGATTTCTTTTATCTTTTTCCAGATCTTGGGTGAAAAAGTATACACATAAATACACGTCATATAAAATATATGCAATATATCAATGAATGTTTTTATAATACAGAAAAGTTCACCATATATTTAAATAAGATCATTTTATATCAAAAAATGTTCAATGTTCACTGTATTTTTACAAAAAATAGTGCATACTAAAAATTTCTCTATCAATTAGAAAATGTTGACAATATTGAAAAAGGGTCCTATGTATATTATACAATTTTGCGTGTTGTTACGAAGCTACGAGGTGGACAGTGGTATCCCCAGCCCACCAGGGTTTAAATCCTGGTGCTCGCATTTATCCTGGATTTATTTCCGGATTTCCGGCAACACGCGTTCAGAGGGTGGAGACGTTCCCGTCGACTGCGAGGCACCTACGATGACTTCGTAAAATCTCAAGATGATATGCCGGCTCAGTCTCTCGGAGGTGCTCATAGGTGTAGGGTGTACGTGTGTGCATTCGTAGGGGTGAGTCTATGCGCGTACTAATGGGGAGGAACAAGGTGAAATTTGATAAGCAAACCTACTAATGGGAGGAGCAAGGTGAAAATTTATGAAGGAGACGATATCTTAAATTAATTGATGTTGCGAGACTAATCGCCTCCATCAAGTCGAACCAAGCCGGTGTAGATGTGTCATTGCAATTCCACAACTAGGATATATATATCTAACATAACTAGATGTGCACCCATATGGTGACTTGAATATACTGCATGCATGCCTATAATATTTTTTGTACCAATTATAGTGAAGGCAGTTACTCACATGTCGGCCTCACTAACGGGAAACAAAATTGCTCTGAATTTGGAAACCTAAATTTGGGATGGATTCAAGGAACCATGTTGTTTATGTGTGTTAATTTAGTCCACAATCCTTCCAAATAACAAAATGAATTATTATTTGGTGTCTTAGAGACACTCTTGTCAATACTGTGGGTTATGGAAATCTTATTATGTGCATCAAAATAAGCCTGGCTTAAGAGATGTGTGTACAATATTTTTATAGGAATGCCCTCTACAAAATCCATGATGTTAACCAGTTCCTGTGGCACCACCTTTTGAGTACTGTGGTCGACCACTGTATCCTGCCGGAGGCCGCATACGCCAGCCCAGGAAATCAACCTATTCATCACATCGTTTAGTATATATATTGAGTATTTTTTAATATACAATTATCTTATTTAAATATAAGATGAACATTTTTTAAATATACAATGAACTTTTTTCATATTATAAAAACGTTCATTGTATATATACTGAACATTTTTAATATATGATATACATATATGTGTATAGTTTTTTCAATATATGATACCACACTGTGTACAACCCGAAGAATACCCAAGATCTGATAAAAGATACAAGAAATCCGGAAAAAAACATATATAAAAAACACGAAACGGCCCGAAGTATAAAAAGGTATACGCCTGCTATTTGAAGCAAACGATGCGGCAGCGGCGCGCACTGTGAATCCCGGCGGGCACGCACGCATTTATTTTTCATAGTTGTTTTTCTGGCAGGACCCTTTTGGCAAACAAGGGATATATGCATTATTAAATAAAAAGTAAGGACACTTTTCACAAAAGAACCTGCCATGTCAGCCTCTGACAGGCGGGCCCCAATGGTCAGATACACCATCAACACACTGTTATACGCGGTTTAGACCGTTTTGTAGCAGACTGCCCCAAACATGGTACTGACATGCAATGTTTTTTGAAAGTGACACTGATTCGTTACAGCTGCCCCAAGTGTGGTACCAACATGCAATTAACTCTAAATAGTCGTTAACCCATGTCTCTGCACGGGCTAGGACTTCTGAATACTTAATATATTCTTGTTCGATATGAATTTTTTGACAATAATAAGATGTTTTCATGAATTGTTATGAAACGGGCAAGTAGTAATTTTATCATGATTTTTTAGTAATCAATGTGTCACAATGATATATACAGTTTATTCTTGTGTCATTGCAAGAGAGTTTAGAGTTATAGTCATTGTAAAAGTACAAACGTGCAACATTGTTAAAATATGCATTTGTAGAATGCACATGATGCTACCGAGAACAAGGAAAGCAGTGTTATAGGATGGTCAGAAATAGTAAATATGAAACATTGGAGCGCAATCTTAAGGGATATAAATAATATTTTCAATTATAACCTATATGTTCCACAAATTGAATACACTGTAGTAGGATATTTTGTAATTTTTTCATGGAAGACTATAGTGTCTGAACTTAAAATTTGCTGAGACTAATAACACATAGTAGAGCATTTAAACAAGTTTGATTACATACCTGCCTTCAAAACATATTATGTTTATTTTTCTGTAATGGGAATATGTGGAAACAAATTATATTTCTTGGAGAAAAAATATTCGTAATGTGCACAAAAATGAAACTCCACAAACAGTACTTATGAAAGCATTTTGGATCACTTGGCGAATGTTCCATAATGGAAAAATGTACACGTAGGTAAGAAACAAAGCAATGTTCGTTGAGAAACGGTTCAGAATAATTTGGATTCGTTTGCTATTTCATTGAAATTTGCTTTTTAAAGCAGGGCATTTGAGCTTGATATATATTAGAATTACACTTTCGAGACTCCCTCAGCCGCAAAAGAATGTGTGTGGATATTTCTCTATTTAATATGGATTAGGCCGAAATAAAGATATAGTGATATATTCTACTTCATGGAGTAGAATACTTCATCTACGTACAACTTTTTTTTACATTGTTTCAATGCATGAAAATGTATACATATTTTTGTACTTGATTTTTCACATATTGCATTAATGATCTTTTGAGCGGTGATAGTTGTGAGGGGAGGTTTCTGTTCTGTATGTATGATTCAAATTTCTTTTTCGATCATGAATATGCTTTTTTAGCATGAAGCTTGAGATTCCTTATTTGTGCATTTTTTTTCCTTACTTGAAGCTGATGGGTACATCCTTTTTGTTTTCATGCGAATTTGGATGCGGAATCTGCTTTTAGCTTGGTAACTGAGAATGTATCAATCTAACATCTAATCTAATGGTAGCTATGTCATAAGACTTAGGCCCTGTTTGGTTCATAAGTCCTAGAACTTTTTTTAGTCCCAACTAAAAACTCGCTAGTCCCTAAAAAGTCACTACCTATTTGGTTCCTGAGACTAAACATGGACTAAAAGACCATGTTACAACTAAAAGTCCGAAAAAGACTCTCCCTCAGGGTCTTCTTTCATAAGTCCCAAATGCCCACTTTAAGTCCCTATAAATCCCTCCTGTTTGATTTAGATCGGACTAAAAGAGACTTTTTAGAGTCCCTACGCCAATAAGTCCTTGTAAACAAACACCCCCTTAAAAATTGTTTACCTCTGGAAAGTAAAATTTAATGGAGCTGGTTGATGCCCCAATTTAAAATACTCAACGATCTGTTTTTCCGACCTCTAGCATGAAAATAATGATATTTTAATGACCACAAGAAAACAATGATATTCGTTCAATTATATTTCCTAGCGGTTTTAAGTTTATTTTTCGGGGTCCTAGCGGTTTCAAGTTCATATAATATTTTTGGATGCGTGATAGTTTATGCATATTTTTCTTCTTGTGTCACATTTAGATGATTTCATGTATTAAATAAATAACCTTGGCAATGATTATATGTTGGAGAGATTTATGTACATATGTCTCATTCATTTTATTTTAACAATATCATCTTTTTGTAGGTGGGATCAAAAATTCTTTTTCAGTCTGGCATATGTTTTTTCTATTTGGGCATAGACCTTCTTTTTAACGCGAGGCTTCTGGACTCCTTTTGTAGTTTTTTTTCTTTTTTCAGGATATGCACGTGGTTTTGGTATAAATGAAAATAGGGGTGTGTGCTTGTATTTTTTGTGATGAGAAGCCACATGTTTGTACGTACCCATTTTCTCTTTTTTATAAAGGGTGAAGGCACATGATTTATTGGAAAGCGTGGGTGAAGTTGGCCCTTTTTTTATAGCGTGAGGAGTGTTCTTCTTAGGTGAGTTATTTTTGATAGTAAGGCAATAATTTTTTTAACACAGTACAGACGCAAGTGCTTATACATACGCGCATACACTCGCCCCTACCCCTATGAGCACCTTTGAGAGATACGAAGTTACCGTAGGTGCCTCGTCGTCGACGGAAACGTCTCCTCCCACTGAAAGCGCATCGTCGAAAATCCTAAAATAAATTCAGAAATAATGCGAGCACCAAAACTTGAACCCTGGTGGACTGAAGATACCAATGTCCCTCTAAGGGCATCTAGGATGCCCGCTGCTTAACTAGATGCTTATAGACAAAAGGAAAATATTATTAAATTAAAAAACATCTAGGCGGGCCTGTCCTGCAACGCAAGACCCAACTACCGGTTCTAATCGGACGCTAATTAAACAGCCCATGTGCCTCATGCGGGAAAGATAAAAACGAAGCGCCCGACGCATCTGTTTGCGTCAAGGCAGCGCCCGGCGCCAGGATTTGCCGGCCTCAACTGCCAATCGACCAGAAACTTGGCGCCCCCCAACCGTCACGTGTTGGACATGCCCTAACCATCTAACCATAGATTGGTTCGCAGCAATAACTCTTCTTTTGTACGTGTTGGGTAGAGTGTCCTTTCTATACGTGTGGGTCTAATTATTTACGTACGTGGTGTTTTTTTAAAGATGGGTCTTGTAATAAATCTTGACCCCTAAATTTTAAATCTAATGGCTGAATTAATCTTGAGGACACCTTTCGAGCCTCCAATTAGTAGATATAAGATTATTGGTGTCCGCAAATTTACTATTTACTGGTGTTATGTTGAATTTGATCCATTAAGTTTTGATGTGAAGGATCTCGTCAGCAGGACGGTTCTCTCTACCCCTTCCATGGTGATTCGGTGCATATCTCAGTGGCTCTTTCTATTGCGCTCGACGCGCCAAGAGGTCGAGGACAAGCTGCACCACGCCCCAGCAGCGTTAGATTTAGGAAAAACCAGCGTTTGTTTTAAAATTCAGCTAAGTATCTTTGCCGAGTTGGGCTCGAAGACACTCGCAAACATAACAATCACGTGACTAGCACCATATCCGTTAGCTGACCGTTAGAAATTTTATTTTTCCAAGCAGCCCCATTTGACACTCGGCAAAACCTTTGCCGAGTGCCCGAGAGAAGGAACTCGTCAAACCCCGCTTTGCCAGAAGGTAGCATGCTGAGCACCCTTTGCCGAGTGTAAAGCGGCCTTCACAGAGTACTCTGGTAACTTTGGCAAATAAGCCGACTCCACTAGTGTTTTGGAATCCAAATATTTCAATATTTGATGTGTCGGCCCCCTTGATGTCGTCTTTGCTCCTGAGCCCGTTTATGTGTGGCCGGCCAAGCACAAAGAGAACTGATATACTCTCTAGGTGTATGGCGAGGCTTTTTGAGGTGCGGCGGGAGACGGACGATGCCGGCAATGACACTGCATCACAGCTTCTTCGTTTCATCGGTAGCAGGTACGAACATACAACTTGGCATGCACGCTTTGCTTCCAAATAGTGGTGATTAATCCTGCATGCTCAATCAATACATCCTTATTTGCACGTACGAATCAAGTCGAATGCTGCATCCATCACTGATGTTTGAGATATATGATGGGAACGAATCTGGAGGTCGCGTATCGGACATCCATCTCCGGAAGAAGAATATGCAGTGGTGACTGGTGAGTGGTGACCCGACATCAGACGAAACTTCAGACGTACCCGACATCAATTCTGGACTTAGACAAGAATAGCTGACATGTGACCCCTACGTCCTGCATCTTGCATCTACACACCTGTTATCTGAGTCATTTCCAAAGTTGAATGCTCTTCGTTAAATTCTGCACTGCATTGCAAATTTGCATGGCAAGTTCACAATTTCCAGTTCCAGCCCTCAAGTTTCAACCAGATGCAAACAGCAAACCTGCAGGAGCATTGACACACAGCAATTACCAAAATAAAACAATAGTTTTGAGTGCGAAACTGCGACTCACAGAGCCACCACGAGAAACATCAATGGACATCAAAATGTCAACATCATATTTTGTACTGCTATTGCAATCATGGCAATGTTTTATCCATATTATTACTAATTGTTTGGCGGACTCCTTATTCTGTATCCATGGCCAGGTCCTGTCCATGGCTAACCCCTTAACCGTTAGACCAATCACCACCGTCCATATTCAAGCTCGCAACGAGGAGCGCGGCGTGGTCTGGGCCTTCCTCTTGGCCTAATGTAGCGACTTCCACCATGTGCTTGCTCTGCAAGTATAGTTCAATGTCAGATGAGATGAAATACTCTAGGTTTCACAACACTTCACATCGAAAAGAAGTAAAGATGTTATCAATATGGATTTAAAAAAAAGAAAAACTTGACTAGTTTCCCCACCTGTATCCCCAGCCGCTACGAAGTGATAACTAGTCCTACTTTCTAAGAAGAACACGTGGTAGCATANGCGGCGTGGTCTGGGCCTTCCTCTTGGCCTAATGTAGCGACTTCCACCATGTGCTTGCTCTGCAAGTATAGTTCAATGTCAGATGAGATGAAATACTCTAGGTTTCACAACACTTCACATCGAAAAGAAGTAAAGATGTTATCAATATGGATTTAAAAAAAAGAAAAACTTGACTAGTTTCCCCACCTGTATCCCCAGCCGCTACGAAGTGATAACTAGTCCTACTTTCTAAGAAGAACACGTGGTAGCATATGAAAATAACCTTGCTAGACATATTAGTTAATTCTAAGAAGAACACGTGGTAGCATGGTTCAAAAGTTGGAAATAACTGACACCCTTTGGTTTGTGGGAAACTATAACATAATTCTAAGATCAACATGGACACTGCTTGATGTGTGTTTCACAGTCTCAGCTCGCGTAACTCCATTTTGGTAAGTACAGAACTTACTAATTTGCATAACATGGTAAGCACATCACTATATGATTATACTTAGCTAATGGAGTATACCTTAGCTCTGAGATAAATGCATCCAAAACCAGACAGAAAATAAGGAAGAAACCAAATTTAGATGGACAACAAAGTGCAAGTGCAGAGTTGGAACAATATATGCCGGCCCTTTAAGAAAACATTACTTCNATTGCAAATTTGCATGGCAAGTTCACAATTTCCAGTTCCAGCCCTCAAGTTTCAACCAGATGCAAACAGCAAACCTGCAGGAGCATTGACACACAGCAATTACCAAAATAAAACAATAGTTTTGAGTGCGAAACTGCGACTCACAGAGCCACCACGAGAAACATCAATGGACATCAAAATGTCAACATCATATTTTGTACTGCTATTGCAATCATGGCAATGTTTTATCCATATTATTACTAATTGTTTGGCGGACTCCTTATTCTGTATCCATGGCCAGGTCCTGTCCATGGCTAACCCCTTAACCGTTAGACCAATCACCACCGTCCATATTCAAGCTCGCAACGAGGAGCGCGGCGTGGTCTGGGCCTTCCTCTTGGCCTAATGTAGCGACTTCCACCATGTGCTTGCTCTGCAAGTATAGTTCAATGTCAGATGAGATGAAATACTCTAGGTTTCACAACACTTCACATCGAAAAGAAGTAAAGATGTTATCAATATGGATTTAAAAAAAAGAAAAACTTGACTAGTTTCCCCACCTGTATCCCCAGCCGCTACGAAGTGATAACTAGTCCTACTTTCTAAGAAGAACACGTGGTAGCATATGAAAATAACCTTGCTAGACATATTAGTTAATTCTAAGAAGAACACGTGGTAGCATGGTTCAAAAGTTGGAAATAACTGACACCCTTTGGTTTGTGGGAAACTATAACATAATTCTAAGATCAACATGGACACTGCTTGATGTGTGTTTCACAGTCTCAGCTCGCGTAACTCCATTTTGGTAAGTACAGAACTTACTAATTTGCATAACATGGTAAGCACATCACTATATGATTATACTTAGCTAATGGAGTATACCTTAGCTCTGAGATAAATGCATCCAAAACCAGACAGAAAATAAGGAAGAAACCAAATTTAGATGGACAACAAAGTGCAAGTGCAGAGTTGGAACAATATATGCCGGCCCTTTAAGAAAACATTACTTCGTCTACGTGATCTCCAAAGTGAAAACATCTCAACCGGCAGCAACCAGCAAGGTCAATAATTCCTGTCCCATGGTTTTCCAATTATGGCATGAATAAAATGATTAATAAGGCAATAATAAAAAACCCCTAATTAAGGAAAACTAAAGGTAGTGCTTATCAGTAGCTGATTGCCAACACTTCTTCAAAAAATATACTTCAAACTGCTTATACACATAGCAAAGACACAAATTGCTTTCACATAAAAAGAAAACAGATTGTCAGATGATTTTCTCTGAAGAAATACTCTTTTGTCCTCGTAGGTACGATAACCAATTTATTAAAGTATACTATATGTGGTAATCTTGCCTGATACCACTCATTACACCATATGGACTTTAAAACTGGAACATCATAGGGGATGGTGCTTTAGAGGATTCTTACCCTCGCTATACTGGGTGTGTGAAGATAACTTGTTGTCCTTGTAATTGCTTATGTCGAACCGCAGAGGAACCAACATGGAAGGAAAAAGACAACTTGAGAGATTGACTACATGTGCTTTGGTTCAAGACGCCTACCAACCCATTTTTTTTGGGCCAACTAGTAGCATTTGAGCCCTTATTTCCATTGGTGAAATATCTTTAACATACAAAACAGCTACTCAATTATATATTTTCATTAGAATTGAAGTACTTACTTAAGAGTTTGTTGTCGACCCAGTGCGATACACCCCTAAAATATGGACGTGAGGTGACTCTTTAAATATACTGCCGACAATTGTTCACCCGCTTTTATTAGTTTACAAGGTACTACCTATGCCCAGGTTAATTAGTCCCCTTCATATGTTGTGCTAAATTTTGACCTTAGATTTGATTAGCAAAATATAATTTATATGTCATGAAAATTATATTGATAGATTTTTATTTGAAAGGAGTTTCCAGTGATATTATTTTTGTTACATATAAATTATATGTTGCTAGTGATACTATGGTCAAACATTATCCCAAAGTACAAGGGGGACAAATAAACGGGACAGGGGTAGTAGGCGCTTTGAAATAGATGGTATCAAGGAAAAGAGGACTCGACTTCACGATCCAATCAATGAACTATTAATAAATAGCCCACATCAATCCCACGACTAGGCTCACATAGGCTTCAGAAGAGCCTAGATATGAGTGGTGTGTCGAAATATATTGCACAAGCTTCTTCATCAGCCTAAGCTTTTGGGGAACTACTAGTTAACATCATGAATTCAAAAGAGGGTATACCCATTGAATGGTTCAACTCAACTGGTTGTACATGTGTCTGTTAGGACATGAGTTTTGGCTTTTTTCAATGCACATAATTAGTTTTCCTATAAGCCCATAATATTGGCATGAGTGTCTCAAAGAAGCGAATTCATATTTATTTGGCAAGATATACATGGACATAAATAACACACAATCCGTAAATGGTTGCTTCAATCCATCACAGATTCCGGTTGCCAAAATTGACCAGGTAATCCTGACACATAATTCAAAATGGTTATGCTTCCCATACGGGTGGAGTGGTGTGCCATCTACAGTATCAACGATGGCGAGTCTTGGCGGTAAGGTCCTGCATGGTCTCGGCACTGGATACCATTTGATGGGTGCACGTAGGAGGCTGGCGTTGTTTGGCGTNAGGAAAAAGACAACTTGAGAGATTGACTACATGTGCTTTGGTTCAAGACGCCTACCAACCCATTTTTTTTGGGCCAACTAGTAGCATTTGAGCCCTTATTTCCATTGGTGAAATATCTTTAACATACAAAACAGCTACTCAATTATATATTTTCATTAGAATTGAAGTACTTATTTAAGAGTTTGTTGTCGACCCAATGCGATACGCCCCTAAAATATGGACGTGAGGTGACTCTTTAGATATACTGCCGACAATTGTTCACCCGCTTTTAGTTTACAAGGTACTACCTATGTCCAGGTTAATTAGTCCCCTTCATATGTTGTGCTAAATTTTGACCTTAGATTTGATTAGCAAAATATAATTTATATGTCATGAAAATTATATTGATAGATTTTTATTTGAAAGGAGTTTCCAGTGATATTATTTTTGTTACATATAAATTATATGTTGCTAGTGATACTATGGTCAAACATTATCCCAAAGTACAAGGGGGACAAATAAACGGGACAGGGGTAGTAGGCGCTTTGAAATAGATGGTATCAAGGAAAAGAGGACTCGACTTCACGATCCAATCAATGAACTATTAATAAATAGCCCACATCAATCCCACGACTAGGCTCACATAGGCTTCAGAAGAGCCTAGATATGAGTGGTGTGTCGAAATATATTGCACAAGCTTCTTCATCAGCTTAAGCTTTTGGGGAACTACTAGTTAACATCATGAATTCAAAAGAGGGTATACCCATTGAATGGTTCAACTCAACTGGTTGTACATGTGTCTGTTAGGACATGAGTTTTGGCTTTTTTCAATGCACATAATTAGTTTTCCTATAAGCCCATAATATTGGCATGAGTGTCTCAAAGAAGCGAATTCATATTTATTTGGCAAGATATACATGGACATAAATAACACACAATCCGTAAATGGTTGCTTCAATCCATCACAGATTCCGGTTGCCAAAATTGACCAGGTAATCCTGACACATAATTCAAAATGGTTATGCTTCCCATACGGGTGGAGTGGTGTGCCATCTACAGTATCAACGATGGCGAGTCTTGGCGGTAAGGTCCTGCATGGTCTCGGCACTGGATACCATTTGATGGGTGCACGTAGGAGGCTGGCGTTGTTTGGCGTCATGGTTAAGTCAACGGCAGACGGGTATGACAAGATCAGTGCATTGATTGCTTGTGAACGTGGGACTGTGGAAGAATACGGCGATGGATTCTATAGCGTGCGCATGCAGTGCACGTTGAAGGTCTGCTAGACCAGTGGGTGCTCCCGGCTAGCCGGCGAGCCGCTTGGTGAGTCCACCAGATTTCTTGGTGTGTGTGAAGCGAGGTCAGGGCATATCATCAATCTTGTAGGTAGGACGACAGTTTTCGGCAGGAAGCTATCTTTGGGCTGAACTATGTAATGTGTGTGTGCATCACGCAATGCAAAGGCTAGGTGTAATTATCCTTTTCGAAAAAAGAAGGCCGATGTGTGAGACATTACCCTTTGAGTAATTTCTATACAAAAACTTAGCGAAATATGTTCAATGTATCAAGTTACGACATGGGCGCACATTTGGTTATGAAACACAGGTGACTTGGAGTTATCCTAGTGGTGGAATTGAACTGGCTCATCTATACCGACTTGTGTTCCACTTGATGGAGGCACTTAGTACTAATACAGTTATTTGGACACATCGTCTATGCTTGACACAAAGTGCCACCTTGCTCCTCCCTATTAGTACAAGTGATTATCAAAGTCACCATATGAGGCACATTTTAGTACGTAATATTAAGGACTTAGAGATAGCATTGAGGTGGAATTGTAATGGCACATCTTTCCATTTGGGTTCGACGCCATGGAGGCAATTAAGTTCGCAGTGTCTGATCATTTGGGATTATCGTCTCTCCTTGAGATGAAATGGCAAATCCCTCCTCTTTTTTTGTACATGTCATTATCAAATTTACAACATAGGGTACATTCAATTATGTAATACAGACGACTTGGAGTTGTAGAATTGCAATGTCGCATCTTCACCGACTTGGGTTAGACTTTCGGTAGAAGGTGGGTAATTTGATAATGTTGATTGTTAGGGCCTGGGGTCTCTCCTTTAGATAACAGGCCGTACCATTCGACCCCATTGGCACATGTCATTATGCAATACTCATTTGAGTCAGAGTAGGCAATACACCATATGTGACCGTAGATGATGCACGGGGTGGATGCAGCTTGACCCCTGGCTCAAAAATCATGGGTAATATTGAAGGTTAATGATCTCCTCAACTCCACTTATGTTCATCTAAATAGCGGAAAAGCTTAGTTCCCTTTCCATTATATTGTTTGAACAAATGTACACAACCATATATGTTTAGAGAAGTAACAAACCTGTGGACACTAAAAGGTGGGCACAAAGTGTGAAAACAAGATTACATAGTAGCATATATAATCAATATCAACTACTACATAACTAATTAAGCGACCCATGTCAGGACACATGTTTTTTGACAATTGAATCTGATACAAAGCCACCGACAACTTTTCGCTCCATGTCCTCCATCCTTTGCAACATAGACCACTTAGCTTGACTATGAAGTAGTCGCTGGAATGAAGCCCAATGCCCATGTAATATGTGGGTTTGAATTATATGAAGAATAGTTGATGTATGTTAGAATCCTCCATTGAAGCTCAAAAAATTATCCTTTTTATGCCTCCTATCTTTATTAGCTTTACTTGATAGGATACCTCAAGAATCACCATATGTCTTTCTCTGTCATGCATATTGTAAGCCTTAAATTAAAGGTGCGGAGAAATAATGATGACTGTTCGCTCCATGTCCTCCAGCATTTGCAACATAGACCGCTTAGCTTGACCATGAAGTAGCAGTTGCAATGAAGCCCAATGTCCATGTAGGATGTGGGTTTGAATTACATGAAACATCAAATTCTCGTGACTAGTTACATCGTGTCATCCCCGATCTAGTACTTCCAGCCAAGTTGCCACCCTACCGAGGGTACTGACAGGTTTACGTATAGTCAGTGTTAGCCGAGGACATCGTGCTAGAACGGTTGCTAGCTGCACCTAGCACGGTGGCGAGCTGCAACTGGTGCTCGACATAGCTGCAACAAACACCCAATGGAGTTGCGTCCGACACGGCGCCGAGCCGCAGCTGGCGCTCGACAGAGCTGCATTCATCACAGCCGAAAGCTGCAACTAGAGCCCGAAAGAACTACATCCGGCAAGGCATTTTTTTCAAGGATACATCAAGCAGATGTATCGATATCATAGATAGAAGATGCCAAGATGGCAGGTTTTAACAACATTACCCACGGCTACATGAGCTAGAGACCGCATGTTGACTACTCACTACTACTCAACCGATCTATCCTAACTGGGAGCGATCCTGCCTCCCGCAACAGAGCCATGGACCTCCAGTTTTGTCCCTCCGCTTCGATCTGCTGAAGTACCATGTTCACAGATGACGAAGCTCCATCGAACATGATGTCGCTCCTGTGTTTCCACAATGTCCAAGCCACTAGAGTGATCCCTGTCCATGTTTCCTTCCTTTTGTTTTTGTGTATGTTCATGGAGGTACACCAACCCACAAGCTCTGGCTCCTGTTTCGGCATCCAGTGAGGTTTGCCCCAGTTACCCATGATGATGGACCAGACTTGTGTAGCAAGAACGCACCCAAGGAGCAGGTGGTTGATCGTTTCTAGCTCTTGGTCGCAGAACGGGCATGCGGCCGGATGTGGCAATAGCTGTCACCGCAATTTGGCCGCCGTCCAACATCGTTTCTTCGGTGGCTCCTGCAGTCTCCATACGTCCAGCAAAATGAGCATGATAGGTTGATCGGGTGGAAAACAAGCCATCTCCTTCCCAAGTCCAGACAATTTTGTCTTCAATTCCGTCCACTAGCTCGACGCTCTGGAGCTGATCTACCAATCTAAGAAACTCTTGGATTGCCTGGGCGGCCATGTTGGGTGACACATCACGCCACCACTTCCTTGACATTGCTTCTCTTGTCGTCCTGACCTTGGCTGCGCTCTTCTTGATGGCATCTACTAAGCTAGGCAAGCCATCGAGCTGCAACCGGCGACATGTGGTACTACGACCGCCCAACCGTGACGGTGTGTCGTCCAGATTTTCCAGAGCCGACATCGACAAGATGCTGCAAACATGGCATGCTGGTGCGACTTCCGGGTCGGGTGGTTCTGCTCATGTGAACCAACTCACGCCCAGGGGCCAGCCGTGCTACATGCTACCACACCGGTGATGCAACCGTGGTCGGCGGTTGTTGCGACCGGCCAGGGCACCACCTCGGCGGAAACGAGTGTTACCCTGTCGGAGCTCAACCACCATGGCCATGATGACGGCGGATGGCCCATTGTTGGGGCAGCAACGCGGGCAAGTGTGTAGCGTGCGGCGCGAGCAATGCACTAGGTATTTCCCCCCTTGCCTTGCAAGCGCAGCGAAGGAAGGACGAGGCAGATCAGACAGTTCACATCGTTCTAAGGCGGCTAATCTCTACCTAATAATAAAGCACACATCGGGTCTGGTCGTCCCTCATGCCTTTTACAAAAAAGTCTCTGCACTTTGTTGAAATCAACCCGCAGTCCATCTTTAAGTCAGGACGTCCTTTTTTTCAGTTTTACATAAACCCCCTTGACATTTAAACTAACCAACCCGTAGTCCAACATAAGTCACAACAAACCGTTTTATGAAGTTTTACATAAAAGCCCATAATCTTTGCGTTAATCAACCCGCAGTCCATCTACAATAAATAATTTTTAAAAATAAATCATGTCTTTTGAGCCCTAACTCCAATTATAACATCTTATATATGAAATTTGATTAAAAAATGTGTAGAATCCGAATATGATGTTGTTTTTTTATCTATTAACTATTAAAAAATGTTATTCAGGATGCAACCTAAATCAATGGCGCATGATCCGTCATTCCTTCGTAGCGGCGTCGATTCGTATTCCTTAGTGTTGAACGGCACCGACTGGTTGCTATCTGAGTCTGGTCATAGCTGCAAGCCCTCAATATTGCAAGCCAGAACCAAAATTGAATCTAAGTGAAAGCAGTGGCTCGGATAAAAAATATTTACTCTCCCGTTGCAACGAACGGGCATGTTTGCTAGTACTCCCTCAAAGTACGTAATTCTACCTTTTCAATTCATTGGCATCCTTGTAGTAAAAGTTAATTAATGGGGGAAAAAACATGCGCGTAGTTCTAGCTTCCAAACGAGACAGCATGTTGAAGGGTGCTATCCATACCAAGGCCAAGTAATACAGTCAACTGGGGGGGAATTTATTGCGACGCTAAATTGCAGTCCCTCGGAACACATTCATCCGAAGGAGACAACTAACGAATGACAAAAACAGTTTGTTTGATTGTACCCAAGGGCGAGGGATGCACGCATAGAGCCATAGACACACACTAGGTTGTAAAGCAAACAATCTACAGTAAGTACAGTAGAATATATAGAATGAAGTAAGGCCAAGTAATGAAGTACGCACCTAAAGCGCATGCCTCGCACCCCGATGTATGTCTATACCCGGCGTGCCTCGACGGAATGTTGCCCGGCTGATTAGCATCAAGATCAAATTGCAAGCGATTAGACAAGCCAAGAATACATACACTACACATCAGGCAATTCATTAAGGACAACTGTAGATTAACATAACCAGAAGGATCATTAGTGCTAAATCATTAGTAGATGGTTAATTACTTCCAAATAAGGGAGCNTTTATTGCGACGCTAAATTGCAGTCCCTCGGAACACATTCATCCGAAGGAGACAACTAACGAATGACAAAAACAGTTTGTTTGATTGTACCCAAGGGCGAGGGATGCACGCATAGAGCCATAGACACACACTAGGTTGTAAAGCAAACAACCTACAGTAAGTACAGTAGAATATATAGAATGAAGTAAGGCCAAGTAATGAAGTACGCACCTAAAGCGCATGCCTCGCACCCCGATGTATGTCTATACCCGGCGTGCCTCGACGGAATGTTGCCCGGCTGATTAGCATCAAGATCAAATTGCAAGCGATTAGACAAGCCAAGAATACATACACTACACATCAGGCAATTCATTAAGGACAACTGTAGATTAACATAACCAGAAGGATCATTAGTGCTAAATCATTAGTAGATGGTTAATTACTTCCAAATAAGGGAGCCGGCTAGCTAGCGGATGGAGAGCTAGGTAGGAAGATCCACGCACGATGCAGGATCCAGCAAGGGAGAGGAGGCGACTCACCAGGTGGTTCTCGGAGACAGGCGGGGGCACCGGCGTCGTTGGGAGCGCATGCACCGCGACGTGGACCTCTCGGGACTCCAACCGCACTCTGTTGGCGGCCGGTGCAGGGGCGGGGATGGCCTGGCGGCGTCTCTTGGGCTTGCGTTTCACCAGCGCCGGCGCCGTCGCCGCCTGGAGGGCAAGCACCACGCACGGGCGCCCCTCCCAGGGCTGCACCTTGCCTTTTCCTTTGTCGTCGTCGGCGGCGGGTGCCTTCCCTTTCCCATCGTCAGCAGCGGGGGCGGGGGCCGGCGCGGCGACGGGGTGTTCCTGGGCGTGGTCCGCTGAGGGCAGGGCGTTGACGACGCCGGCGTCGGCCATTAGGTCGATGGTTCTTCTGTGATGCGTGGGAGAAGAGAAGCGTGAGGAGGCAGCCGGAGGAGAAGCGAATGACGGAGAATGGAAAGAAACGGGCAAAGGATACGAGGCTCGCGCGGTATTTATTTCTCGGCATTAATACCGTATATTTTGCAGAAACGCGGCGAGGTCGGGGCATCGCGCGCCAGAGTACGTATTAATTTGCTACATCTAATTACTAGCCTGGCCTATAAATGCATTATCAAACATAGACCTGTATTTTAAATGCGCGCCAGGGAAAAAAATGGCAAAAAATATATAGTATCGTTCTATCATAGCCCTGTATTAATAGCTACGAAAAAAGAAATTTATACTTACCAAAATAATCATCTTCACTCCTACTTTGGACTAGATTTAACACTATACTTTCTACCTTGATATGGTCTTAGTCAGCTGGCAACCGTCAGAGCAATTGGTTATACGTCAATGGAAAAAATACCGTGATACAAGATTTAGCGCTGCCCTTCTCAAAATGGTATACAACTTATAGCGTGCTATATTCAAAGATAGCGTTTTGCATAAAAATGTCAAATATATCACAAACTTCAAGGCTTCCATAATTTGTCAGGAAAGGGACACCCCAAATTAAACAAAAAAGGCATACAAGAGCTGGGCTCAGGGCATGTATACTCCTAATTTGTAAGGAAAGGGAACACTCCTAATTAGACTGAGAAGCATCGGCGGTTAACTTGCCAGCGTCGGCGGCGTGGTTCATATCAGCAATGTCTTGCAGCCACGAGCTGGTGGGAAATTGATGACGGGTTGGCTTTGCTAGGCTATATTTGTTGCATTTGTGTCTTAGAGAGAGTGAAAGTGAGTTGGACCGATGCGATGATGCGGTGATGCCTGATGGGCTGCTGTGTGGTACACACTAAAATGCTACAATGTTATTTCGTTTCGCGTCAAAATAGCATGCTATAACGTGAATAGCGCCGTTGTGAGCAAATTAACTAAAACGTAACGTGTTTCTTTCAGATATGCTATAGTGCTATAACGACGCTATAACGTTGAAATAGCGTGCTATTTTTTGGTTGTTATACGTGCAAAGTAAGTACATGAGTAATACTGTATAAAATATTGAAAGATGGCGAGGTTGGGACCGTTGCCCTGCAGCTCGGATTAATTTCATGCATTTAATTGCTACCTTTATATANGGTTGTTATACGTGCCAAGTAAGTACATGAGTAATACTGTATAAAATATTGAAAGATGGCGAGGTTGGGACCGTTGCCCTGCAGCTCGGATTAATTTCATGCATTTAATTGCTACCTTTATATACAAATGCACTATCAAAGATACACCTATATCCACTCCAGGGAACAAAAAGAATCACAAAAAGTTAACATTTTATTATAGCCCTGTATTAGTATCAAAAAAATAAATTAAATAATTTATGTACCAAAATAATCATCCTAGTACCACTTTAGACTAGATTAAACACTATACATTCTATCTTGATATGGTCTTCTTATTCAGTCGGCAGCTTCCCTAGCAATTGTGTATACGTGTCATTTGAGTACATGATCAGTAATGTACTGATATCAACCAGACAAGCGTCACAACGATGTACACTATTCTGGATCTGGTTTGAGATAAAGGGTTTCCTAGGTGGTTCTCTAATAATAACAACATGGTATTCCTAGGATTTTTACACTATTGGAAAAGGAAGGAACTATAAGTATCGACACATTAGTGGCGGGCGTAGTCTATGCCGCAGCACTGACATTTCGTCCTATGAGCAGTGGCCAGTAGAAAAATGTACCTGCCACTAACATTTATAAACCAGTGGTGAACGGGAGTTGCCGCCCACCACTGGTTCTTTGATCCCAGGTTAGCCGTTTGGCAACATTTATAGTGTCGGGCAACAAAACATTGCCCACAACAAGTAGTAATAGTCAGTGGCGCGTACTTCTTTCCGCCCGCCACTGAAACACACAGTTAATTTGTTTAATTTCCTGCTTTGATTTTAGATTTTAGCATGGCCTTTTTATGACCTTTTTACCGTATAAAAACTGTTTCGAGTACTAATTCTTTATTTTAAATATTTGAGACCTTTTATTATAGCTTATATGTTTTCCTTTCTAATAGGTCCAGTTTTGTACGTATCCATGTTGGACTCAACATGCATGTGTCAATGATGGGAGTTCTTGTACGTGCTGTATAGTTTACATAACCTTTTGATCTTTTAATCTCAGCCATTAGAATTAGAATCAATGGGGTAATCATTTTAGTAATAAAATAGATTAGTACATTGCCTGAATATATATTAAGAAAATATTGTTAGTTAAAAAGAGAAAAATATGGTACAGCATATCCCAAAAGGCTTGTAGTTTTGCTGGGTGTACCATATATAAAAATTTGCAGTATGGTTTGATTATCGTATAAAAATCAAGCAAGAAAACGATTGCGCTAACGTGCAATGGCTTTCACGCTAGTGAAAATAGAGATATGCTAGAAAATATCACATAAAACCAAAACATGAGGAAATTCATTTTCTTGAAGTTTATTACAGCAGATCATAGTCATTAGATGTTCAGCATTCTATCAAAGACTATATATAACCAAACATTCTTAATCAAATGGATTTTATAACACTCTTTGTACTCAAGCGCCGCCCCATTATTTTATTTGCTGCTTTATTTATGTTTTTACCTTTGCTCAGTTGTTTAGATAAGATCGTCCTTATTATCATTCCCGCTATCAATCGAGGAATGGTCGATTTCCAGAAAACGCTTTAGGGATGAACGTAGTCGCGTGAGTGACGACGTAGCTGCGGGGTTGGTAGTTGCATGTGCAATCGGTTCCTGTGGGTGCGACTCTACTTATCACGAATTGCAATAACCTTCTGCACTTGCAGGCCATCAACATCCCACCGATCAGAAAGGACGCTGAAGTAGTTAGTTGGACCATGTGCCCTTTCAAAGATTGTAAGATGGTGCAATTGCAAGGATAGACAAATAGACTTCGTGTCGGGTTCCATTATGGTCTGTACCCGAGGATGTATTTACTCACACACGAACATGGTGGCAGGAAGGTTGATGTAGATGGTCACCATGATGAATTCCACTATGCCAGAGTACTGCAAAATCTCTCTAAATTCGATCATGGCAAAAGAGAGAGGTGCAGCAATGGAAATAATCATCGATAATTAGTTGAGGAGCTTTCGGGAGGTTTTAAAGGTGTCGACTGACAGAGGCGGGTGAGACGCCTCTGTGGGCCGACGCGAGGTCCCCTTGTGCCCCAGCCCTAGTCTGCATATGGGTCCAAAGGAGGGCCCTCAGCTTGCTCCGGTTCATATTTTTTAAATCCTCTATTGTGTTTTAAATTATTCCACATGTGCATGTAGATGGTGCTAGTTCGATTTTAAAAATAATGCGAGCTTGGGTTTTAAACCAACTATTGAGGCCACAAAAACTTAAAAGATATATATGACCGACAAAAACATAGTCAAGTGCGCAATGCAAAAGATTGAGATGAAAATTCCTTGTGGATACCTCATACAATATGGAACTCTACTCCGAATTATATACACTTAAAATAAACACTAATACCGTCTGACACCTTTATGAAGATATGTCTGAAACAACACACATCTTAGAACTCTATGCAAGAAATTTGAAGATACTAAAATAAATGCAATCACTTCAATATACACTATCATTTAAATATGCTTGTTAAACTCCAGTTTCTTAAACATAGATAAATAATATATCATTTNGCCTAATGTAGCTTGTTCCGAGCACTTGCTCTGCATGTATAGTTCAATGTCAGATGAGATAATATACTTTAGGTTTCACAACAATTTCCACTGAAAATAAGTAAACATGCTATTGATATAAACAAACTTTTCGGAAAATAAAAACTTGACAAGATTCCCCACCTGTTTTCGCAGCTGCTACAAAGTGACATCTACTCCTACTCGTAGTAGACACTCCAAGTTGCTTGATCCTCCCTAGAGATATAAGCTAATTCTATGATCGACACACGGTAGCCTAATTCTATGATCTGTAATTCAGTCTGGGCTTTTGTAACTTCAGTTCCAGCAAGGTCAAGAATTCTTGTCCCGTGATTTTCCAGTTATGACATGAATATAATGATCAATAAGGTAATATTAAAAATCCTCTAAGAATGAGAAAAGGTACTGCCTATCAGTAGCTCATTCCTAACACTTATTCAAAAAATATATTGCAAAAACGCGTATACGCATAGCAAAGACAAAGATTGCTACTTCATAAAAAGACAACCGATTGTAAAATATATTTTTCTAAACAAAATACTCTTTTGTGCTCGTAGGCAGAATAACCAATTCAGTAACGCATTGCACCATATGTACATTCAAATTGGCACATAAAAAAGGGTATGTGATGCTTTAGCGGATTCGATACCTGGCCTATTAGTTTGTGTGAATATAACTCGGTGTCCTTGTAATTGCCAATGTGGAACTGCGACCAACATGGGAGCAAAAAGACAACTTGAGCGCCTGGCTGTGTGTGCTTTGGTTCAAGAGACCTACCTGGCCCATTCTTTTTCTCAGGGCCAACCAGTAGCATTTGAGCCCTTATTTTTATTGGCAAAATAACAGGATCCATTGGCAAAATAACCATGACAGACGAAATTATCTATTCAATTATATATTTCCATTATAAGTTAGTCCNATTCCTCGCTTATCGATCATGTTATCCTCGTTGACTGGAGAAATCATTATCTTGGAGGTGCTATCACGATTTGGATTGGTTAACAATTACAAAGCTATATATGTTCCAGACTGTCTTGTGGCTTGTCTGTCGGACGCTAAGTAGTTTGATGTGGTCAGTTAAGCAAAGAAATAAGTAGGGTTTATTTCGAGCTGGCATAGCAATCAGTAGTTGCCAAGAACAAGGGTGTGTCGGGATCAGTAGAATTTATTGACGTCTCGTCGTCTCCTGTTCCTGTAGGTATAGAATATCAGGTTGCAGACATGAACGTTTTTTGTGCAGAACTATTTATCACACGGATAGAACAATTTATATCTACATATAGTTGCCTTGGACGGAAAAAGCCATTTTTACTCTTAGGTCACATACAGTTACATTTGTAATTCACAAGGAAGCATGAAGAGCTGCAACCTCCTGTGTACGTCACACTCCTGAAACTGTATTCAACTAACTTATTTGCGCGTGCAACCACAATTCCGAGCCACGGCCATACGTACCAGCTGCAGCTTCACTGGAGAGTCTGTATAGTTCAGGAACAAAATGAAAACCAAAATGCAGAAACAACTATAAAAAGAACAAAAATGAAAAATCAAAATCAAAATGCAGAAAAAACTATTAAAGGAAAAACATCCAGTTCAGCAACTTTCTAGAAGGTTCGCAAAACCAGTAAAATATGACACGAACCTTCTAGAAGATTCCTGAACCGGAACGAGACACTTTGCGTACAGCTAAAAATGGGTGTTTCACTAGCAATTTGACGCAGTTATCATCATATAGGAAATTCCGCGTGGCATGTACGCTAAAAATGGGTGTTTCACTACGAATGTACATCTTGGCATGTACGCTTTGCTTCCAAATAGTGATGAGCAATAATGCATGCTCTATCAATACATCGTAATAAGCACGTACGAATCGAGTAGAGTGCTGCATTCGTCCCGTCTTCTCGTCCAACCTTTCGCGTTCTCGGTTGTTTGATATATATAACTTTGGAAGAAGGATAGCAAACAAGTTTCAACCAGATGCAAACAGAAAACCTGCAGGAGCATTGACACACAGCATTTGCCCAAGCAAAATAACAGATTCAAGTACGGAACTATGTATCGCAGAGCCACCACGAGAAACTTAACGGAAACAGCAATGAACATAAAAATATCAGCATCATATTTTGTACTGCTATTGCAATCATGGCAATGTTTCATCCATATTATTACTAATTGTTTTGTTTCGCAGACTCCCTCTTATTCTGTATCCATGGCTAACGCCATAACCACCACCGTCCAAATTGAAGCTCGCACTCGAGGAGCACGGCGCGGTCTTGGCCGTCCTCTTGGCCTAATGTAGCTTGTTCCGAGCACTTGCTCTGCATGTATAGTTCAATGTCAGATGAGATAATATACTTTAGGTTTCACAACAATTTCCACTGAAAATAAGTAAACATGCTATTGATATAAACAAACTTTTCGGAAAATAAAAACTTGACAAGATTCCCCACCTGTTTTCGCAGCTGCTACAAAGTGACATCTACTCCTACTCGTAGTAGACACTCCAAGTTGCTTGATCCTCCCTAGAGATATAAGCTAATTCTATGATCGACACACGGTAGCCTAATTCTATGATCTGTAATTCAGTCTGGGCTTTTGTAACTTCAGTTCCAGCAAGGTCAAGAATTCTTGTCCCGTGATTTTCCAGTTATGACATGAATATAATGATCAATAAGGTAATATTAAAAATCCTCTAAGAATGAGAAAAGGTACTGCCTATCAGTAGCTCATTCCTAACACTTATTCAAAAAATATATTGCAAAAACGCGTATACGCATAGCAAAGACAAAGATTGCTACTTCATAAAAAGACAACCGATTGTAAAATATATTTTTCTAAACAAAATACTCTTTTGTGCTCGTAGGCAGAATAACCAATTCAGTAACGCATTGCACCATATGTACATTCAAATTGGCACATAAAAAAGGGTATGTGATGCTTTAGCGGATTCGATACCTGGCCTATTAGTTTGTGTGAATATAACTCGGTGTCCTTGTAATTGCCAATGTGGAACTGCGACCAACATGGGAGCAAAAAGACAACTTGAGCGCCTGGCTGTGTGTGCTTTGGTTCAAGAGACCTACCTGGCCCATTCTTTTTCTCAGGGCCAACCAGTAGCATTTGAGCCCTTATTTTTATTGGCAAAATAACAGGATCCATTGGCAAAATAACCATGACAGACGAAATTATCTATTCAATTATATATTTCCATTATAAGTTAGTCCTTACATAGAAGTTTGTTGTCGACCCAATGAGTAATACGCCCCTAAAACATGCACGTCAGGTGACTATTTATATAACCACAGTTTCATTGGTTTAAATTTACTAGTTAGGTGATTGGAAATCGATATAGTATCAACGAATAGAGGACTCGAGTTTAGGACCCAGTAAATGCACCATCAATAAATAGCCAACATCAATTCCATGACTAGCCTCATCTAGGCTTGAGAAGAGCTTAGAAATGAGGGGTGTGTTGAAATATTTTGCACAACCATCTTCCAACTCAAGCTTTTGGGAAACTACAGGTTAACTTCGTGAATTCAAGAGAGGGCATACCCATTTAATGGTCGAACTCAACTATTTGTACTCCCTTCGTTTATATTTATTCCGTGTATTAGATGTGACCTAAGCCAAACTTCACAAAGTGTGACCAAGTTTACTGAAAACAATCTAAACTTTCATAATAAAAAATATATATGGTCTGAAAATATATTTAATGATGATTCTAATGCTATTGATTTGGTCAAAGTTTAGAAATTTTGTCACGAGATAATGCTAGTATGTGAAGTAAATAAAAATAGAGGGGGTACAAGTTTGTCTCTTAGGCCACAAGTTTTGGCTTATTTCAATGCACATAATTGGATTTCCTATAAACTCATAATATTGGCACGAGTGTCAACTCATATCCGACTTGCTAAGATATACATGGAGATAAATAACACACAAGCCAAACATGGTTGCTTTAATCCATCAAGGATTCTGGTTGCCAAAATTGGCAAAGAAAACTGGACCCTAGATTCAAAGTGGCTATGCTTCCCACTTGGGAGGCCACTGTGTAAGACATTACCCTTACAGTAAATGTTATAAAAAAGATTGGAAAAATGCTTTCAATATATCAAGTTACCATATGGGGCACATTTCATTATGTAATACAGACGACCCGGAGATAGCCTAGTGGTTGAATTGATGTGGCACATCTATATCGACTTGAGTTCGACTCCATGAAAGCAATTAGTTTCATAATTCCGGTTATTTGAGCACATCCTCTAGACTTGACACAAAATACCACCTTGCTTATCCATTAGTACACGTGGTTATCAAAGTCACCATATTGGTCACAATTTATTATTTATTATTAAGGATTCGGAGATACAATTCAGGTGCAATTGTAATGGCACATCTTTGTGATTTGGATTCGACATGATGGATGAAGTCAAGTTTGCAGTGTCAATTGTTTGGGATTATCGTCTCTCCTTGACAAAAAATGGGAATCCATCTTGTTTTGGTGAGACTTTTGGTAGAAGACGGATACATTCAATTATGTACTACTAACTACTTGGAGTTGTGAAATTGCAATGGCGCATCTTGACCGACTTGGGTTAGACTTTTGGTACAAGATGGGTAATTTAATAATATCGATTATTAGGGCATGTCGTGTCTCCTTGAGATAATAGAACATACCGTTTTCCACCCATTTACACACGTCATTATGCCATACTAATTTGGTTTAGAGGATTTTGCGTTATAAACCATATGTGACCGTATATGATGCACTTGGAAGATCCAACTTGGCATCGTATTCAAAAGTAGTGGGTAATATGGAAGGTTGATGATCACCTGGACCCCACTTATATTAATCTAAACAAAGGGGGAGCTTAGCTCCCTTTCCATTGTTTGGTCGAACAAATAGAAATAACAATATAAGTTTAGAGAAATAATCAATATAAGTTTCATATGCGCATTGGAAGGTAGGAACGAAGTGCGAAAATAAGATTACATTGTAGCATATATAATCAATATCAAGTACCACATAATCAATTAAACAACCCATGGATGGACATAAGTTTATTGACAGCTGAATCCGATAACCAGCTAGTGACAACCATTCGCTCCGCATCCTCTCGCCTTTGAAGCAGACCACTTAGCTTGACCATGAAGTAGTAGTCACAATGAAGCGTAATGTCCGTGTAGGATATGGGTCCAAATTACATGTAGGATAGTTGATGTATGTTAGAATCATCCATTTGAAGAACATAACATTATCCCTTTCATGTCTCCTATCTTTATCAGATTTAGTAGCTAGGATACCCATGCATATTGTGATCCTTAAATCGGCCTATTTGGAAAATCATCCAACTATCTTTCAATCACATACAAACTCGTTCAAACTCAGATCATATCCCTATTCCGATAATACTGTCGTACCACCGATCAGGGTCCTATGTGGCCGATGATGGAAATTTCAATGAAACCATATGTAGTGGTTACAGCATTTATATTCTTCCAGTTTTGCTTTTGCATATGTCACTCCATAAGTATGGGAGATCGACTACCTCCACAAGTTATGATTACTCTTTGACTAGTGTCATCCTCTTGATATCATTAGGAAATAAGGGGAGAAACTTGTTGTGTGTACTCATGTTGTCCTATTAGCCCATTTCATTTCCATCTTCTCTCACTAGACAAGATCCAATATGCGGGTCTACTTAGGTCATCATGANCAGCATTTATATTCTTCCAGTTTTGCTTTTGCATATGTCACTCCATAAGTATGGGAGATCGACTACCTCCACAAGTTATGATTACTCTTTGACTAGTGTCATCCTCTTGATATCATTAGGAAATAAGGGGAGAAACTTGTTGTGTGTACTCATGTTGTCCTATTAGCCCATTTCATTTCCATCTTCTCTCACTAGACAAGATCCAATATGCGGGTCTACTTAGGTCATCATGAAAAGATCCAATATGCGGACCTAAGTAGATCCACATATTGGATCTTTTCATGTTTGCCTTTGATCCTCTTATTTTTTTATAAAGAATAGCCAAAAACTTGTTGCCTGTCATTATCATTAAGAATAAGGGGAGATTAAATACAAGATGCGGGAGACAGAAAATGCTCTTGTTCCCAAGACAACACCACTAACATAGCAAAACCTACTCCTCGGGATAGCCTGCCTCATGTTCCTGCGTCTTGTTCCAAAGTTTGAACACTTCAAAAGCTAGCATGAGCACAATTTGCATCGAGGAAGCCTTACCATCAACAACCAAGCTTTATGCTCTAACCAAAGCTTGCGGAGACCCAAGATCATAATCGTTGCCAGATGCAAGTGCTTCACTAGAGACCTAGGTCCGTCCATCATGCACCATCAGTCCCTGACAGTATTGTTCACCATCGGTGCCAATTTGTGCATTCCAAATTTGGGAAGCAGCAAAACCAGAAGGTCCTAGCGAAGACACACTGAAGCATAATGTAGTCTATAGTTTTAGACGCCCGATGACACAACATCGAACGTGTTGGGTGTTGCGTCCCCATTCTATCGAGCCGACACGACCCTCTTAATTTTGTTCTGTCTTACAGGACAAATATAAATTCCTTTATGGGAAACTATTCCCACTAGTTATGGTTGCATTGTATCTCCCATACAATAGGTGCCAAAGATAAGCAAGTAGTGTGTTATGTTTGATGATTGGTAAGATGGCTAGTTAGTATGTACGGATATGGCTCCAACTCTTGGGTCGGTTACATAGCCACCATTCACATCCATCCAACTGGTAACTTCCATATCTTGTGTTCCTCCACTTAGTCATCTTATTTCTCCCATTTTGCCGGTCATGCAAGTTCAACTCTTTAACTCATTTGGAAACCAAGCATGAACACCCACCTTCTCTCATAGTTCCCATGGCGAGCAACATAGATGATTGTCAGAGGCTAACCTCGAAACACCAGGGATCAAGGAGATACCCCATATTTGTTAGTTCGGCTAGGGGCTAAAACAACATGCCAACCAACTCACCAAGATAACCAAACCAGTCATGGACACATGAGAGTTTATACAGGTTCAGGCTGCCTTTGAGGCGTAAATTCCTACATCCTATTGGTATTTCCTATCAACTCAAGAGCACAAGTCTTTATGGTGTACAAAGAAAGTGGCCGTGGTGAGATATGGGGTGGTTGAGGTACTCTCTAGAGTACCCTGAGTACTACTTATCTCCTCTTCTCCTACCCTATGCTTTGTGCTTCTTGTGAGTGCGTTCTTGCCAGCAAAAGTTTCATCCTCTACTCGACCGTCGTCCTCCCCTTATATAGATCCGGGGTGTACCACACTTGGTCACCCTAATACATACGATACAATGAATAGATGGAGATATTTTCCGCGCCTCGCCCACTTGCTCCTAACAACTGGTCAGAGATAACCTGACACTGTACCAGGTCAGGCCCTCGAGCTCCTTCCCTGACGTGACGTGCTGCACCGCCCCTATCTTTATCGACGACCAGCGTCTTGGCTTCTCTCGTGTCTTCCAGGTCATCGTGATGATGTCCCTAGGTGTACCCCTATACCGAGCTGCGTGAGTAGCCCGGTCATGCATTCAAAGCCCGNGATTGTCAGAGGCTAACCTCGAAACACCAGGGATCAAGGAGATACCCCATATTTGTTAGTTCGGCTAGGGGCTAAAACAACATGCCAACCAACTCACCAAGATAACCAAACCAGTCATGGACACATGAGAGTTTATACAGGTTCAGGCTGCCTTTGAGGCGTAAATTCCTACATCCTATTGGTATTTCCTATCAACTCAAGAGCACAAGTCTTTATGGTGTACAAAGAAAGTGGCCGTGGTGAGATATGGGGTGGTTGAGGTACTCTCTAGAGTACCCTGAGTACTACTTATCTCCTCTTCTCCTACCCTATGCTTTGTGCTTCTTGTGAGTGCGTTCTTGCCGGCAAAAGTTTCATCCTCTACTCGACCGTGGTCCTCCCCTTATATAGATCCGGGGTGTACCACACTTGGTCACCCTAATACATACGATACAATGAATAGATGGAGATATTTTCCGCGCCTCGCCCACTTGCTCCTAACAACTGGTCAGAGATAACCTGACACTGTACCAGGTCAGGCCCTCGAGCTCCTTCCCTGACGTGACGTGCTGCACCGCCCCTATCTTTATCGACGACCAGCGTCTTGGCTTCTCTCGTGTCTTCCAGGTCATCGTGATGATGTCCCTAGGTGTACCCCTATACCGAGCTGCGTGAGTAGCCCGGTCATGCATTCAAAGCCCGGTCGCTGGAGTGTGCCGCAAGGTTGGCCTTGCTCAGCCCATGCATGTCCTCGCCATCACAGGGTGGCAGTCCCAGTGCATCATGGGTCACGTCAGAGGCTCCTCGGTGATCATCTTTGGAGGCTGTGCCGCCTTGTTTCACATGTTTTCTACTTTTTCCACCATGGTCCTTTTAGAGGTCAAAAATACGACATGTCTTTACCATCGAGCGGGCGCATATATTTTTGCAAATCATGCATAACCTTTGCTTAATTACTCCATCAGTGATATATTGGCTCATGACCAAACATGATTCTTGATCTATTATCTTCCTGTGTGGCCCAAGGCATAGCTCCGACGTTGATGTTGCACAAAGTTGACGAGATGGATATTCTAGTTCAAACAATCCACGTATCAAAAGAATCATGGAAAAATTATTAGGAAAAGCCATTTAGAGTGGCCAAATTGATCATGAGGCAATATACCAACTCTCTGCTCCCTCATAGTGAGATAGAGTCAATCAATCACAACAAGATACCATTATAACAGGTTTGGCGACCTAAATCATTGATGATAATACTTACGTTTGTAGAGAATACACATCAATCCCCAACCTATGATCTTCATGAAAAACTAGGTGTAGTGACACTAGTAAATATAATCAAGGTATTTAGTGCCCAGAACTAATGAAGAAAAGGCATAGTTCTTGATGTAATTGTTCATTAAAACAAGAGTTGAGAGGTCGATGGGTTAGGGACGATCAATATGTCTATATGCATAGGAACACTCGGTCATAATCTCAAAGAAACGAGAGATCACTATACCACTATACCCATATCGGTCACCACTGACGGCACATGAAAACACATTAATAGTGTTACTAAAAACTGATGGGCACCGGGATTCCCGTCAATGCTGACTCTAAAGAACAATCCATTTTTATGAAAAAAGTACTATTGACGGGCCTAATATGTTACCCATCACTGATGCATTGTTATCATTGACGGAGAACACTGATGACAATTCAAACTTGTGAACTATCAGTGTTATATGACCCACCATTGATAGACTAAAGTCATAGTCCTTAAGTGCCTAAATCATTGCTCTTTAGATCATGACTCAAGAAAAGCATAGCCTAGATGATAAGTAAGAAAATCTCTTCCTAGTAACACTAATTCCTCATCTAGCCACCAATACACTTGTCTGCAACCTAGATGATGTTGGCATCAACTTCTTCCTCAACCACCGAGTCATCCAGGTTAGTGATCACCATCGAAGTGTGCCGCTTGTGGTGGGTGGCTTTATCCATCTAGATCTTAGGATTCTACTCTTCTTTATGTGGCTCCCTAGCGTTTTTTTCTTTGTCAAGATCCCCAGTTCCATGCCTTCTTTGAAAAACACACCACGAATCCCATCAAGGAAGAGCAGGATCGAGGAGTAGCAGCGAAAGAACCACGATATTGAGGTCATGGATCCCTATCAGACGCTATGAAGACTTGACATAAGAGGATGGCGACGACATGTACGAGGACACATCATTGATAGGTCATGTATCTTTCCCATTCATTGGCCTATTTCTTGGGTTTTGTTTTAATCACCATTTGTGGGTACATGACTGGAAGACTAGTGACTGGGCAACGAATCACTCATTGCGGGGTGTTTTTGGTACCGTCTTTAGAGCATGGGTTGCTAGTTTAGTGTTAGCAGTACCACATGATAATGTGTGTCATGAGAGAGAGACAGAGATAGGGAGGGGGCGAGGGGGAGAGGAGAGGAGTATGTGGCATGCGAAGAGGGGCTCTATGCATGGAGCACACATCAAACCAACCGTGACATGCCTACAAGGCACATGAGTGGCTGGTGATGTAGATATACCAAATAGTGATAAGACGCATTAATACACAACTACCAAATATACTCTACCCACTACACAAACACACACACACACACACACACACACACACACACACACATAATA
>LR880972.1:1010901723-1010942931 GCA_904067115.1 Aegilops sharonensis | reverse complement strand
CCCCCATATCGCCGCTGCTGAGTTCCTCCCCCGCAGAAAAACTCGACGAGGATTGCCCAACAAGCTGGCCGCATGATGCCCCTCGCTCCTGCCGGCAGAGGCCATGGCCGAATTCGAACTTCCCATGGACGCGCCCCACGCGTGGCAGGCTGGTGATCGGGGGGCTTTTGTGCTCCGCCGCAAACTACAAGCGGCGTCGACAAGGAGGTTTGCTTGCACCGGTGACTGCAGATTCCATAGCGGGCCCTAGAGGTTGCTGGGACCGGCCATGGTAATTGATATGTGAGCGGCGATGGAGGTTGCTACCATGGGGTTGGATGGCGCTGCAAGGGCTCGGTGATACAACATGTTGTTGCGACTGTACCCGGTGATGGTTTCATGGTTATCACGGTGTTGTTGCGACGGTTACCAACCGTGCGAGCTGCAACCGGCGCGTGATGGACATGCATCTGCCAAGGTGGCGAGTTGTATCCAGCCGGCAGCCGACATAGCTGTATCCGGCACAGCAGCGAGCTGCAACCGGTGATGCCGGGTGCTGCGACCGGCCGACCGTGATGATGGGCGCGGCCAGATTTGCTGAAACTGACATCGAGGGATGTTGCTGATGTGAACTGCTGCGTGCCCTCCGGCCAGCAGTGCCGCATCCTGGGACTCCGGCGCTGCAGCACGGCCTCCTTTTTAATTCCTTTTTATCCTTTACAAAAAGTTAATGGGGGAATTGCAGCACGGCCGCCTTTTTATTTCCACCTTTTTAATTCATTTTCATCCCTTACAAAAAGTTAATGGGGTAATTGCAGCACAGCCGTTGGATACAATGATCGAATGACAAAATGTACTTTTGCAGATTTTTGCTATTTTAATTAACATGGATGGCACGTTGTTTGCTAGTAGTAGTACCGAACGATGCATCATGTAAGCGTACTATAGTGGTAAACAAACAATCTTGTAGTAACAAGTACGTACCTAAGGCGCATCCGCCGCAGCCCGTTGTATGTCTATATCAGGCGAGGCGCCCCGGCATGTTGTATGGCTGCTTGCATGAAGGTCAAATTGCACGCTATTAGACAAGGAAATAATACATAAGTATACACATCAGGCAATTCAACAAGAACAACCGTAATAATTAATATAACCAGCAGGATGATTAGTGCCAAATCATTAAAGGATGATTAATTCCTTCCAAATGAGGCGTCCGCTAGCTAGCGGAAGGAGAGCTGCAGTGCGTAGTTAGTATCAACAGGTAGGAGGATCCACAAAGGGTGCATGGATCCAGCCAGGCGGATCACGCAACTCACCAGGTAGTTCTCGGAGGGGCAAATAGCTCCCATGCGACGTTGTTGAATTGAATTGTCTCTCATGCGATGTCGTTGGTTATAATGGCTCTCATGCGACGTCTCCCAGCGCAGAAATAGCTCAAGCAAGACAACCCGTTTACACGGCTAGCTGGCTGTTAGTTGGGCTGAGGTTTGGTTGGGACACTGAGGGTTATGTGATAAGGCTGGTGGGGTCCACCTACGGCCACGTCGTCAAGAGTCAACTGTCTATTACTCGACCGGTGACTGTGTGACCGTGCTTGACTCGACCGTGCTGGACTGGGCGAGCGGCGCCGCCAAAAGCATCTTCTCCGGCAGAGGCAGCGGTTTCTTCTCCGCGGTGGTGGAGCGCCTTTCTCGGCAGCGGCAGAGCTATTGCGAGTGAGTATTTTCGAAACCCTAGTCCCATTCCCCAAAATTCTGGGGGGGATCTGTGGCCTCATGCTGCCCCTCTGTTTCTTGGCGATTTGGAATCTCGATTGGATCCGGGGGCTGTTTCTTCTCCGCGGTGTTGGAGCGCCTTTCTAGGCAGCGGCTATTGCGAGTGAGTATTTTTGAAAATCTAGTCCCATTCCCCATAATTTTGGATAGATCTGTGGCCTCATGCTGCCCCTGTTTCTTGGCGTTTTAGAATCTCAATTGGATAGTAGCGCGGGGGCTGAATGAGATGGAGCGAGGAGACAGTGCTTCAAATCGGTAATGCCGCCCTCTTTTCTCTTTTAGCTTTTATCGAACTCGATTTGGTAGTGACTGTCGCTTACACTGCCGCTGCCTGCCATTGACAAAACAAGGGAGGTTCCGGTTCTGCCACCACATTCGCAATTATAGTGGAATTTTTTACCTGTAAAGCCAAGCTCAGTGATGACAGTGTACAAGACATTGATAGAGATACCACCGTGAGGTTGGATGTCGAACTTGCAGATGTTGATCCCCAGGAATTGGAGAGCATGAAGGAGAAGGCCGTGGGCAATTTGGTGGAGAGAATTGGGGAGAGTATTGTTTGGGTCTAGAAGAAGAGGTATCTCTGCAACCTTTCGACAACTATAATGGTGAATATGTCATAATTGAAGATTGAGAATCCATGGTTGCTGAAATTGATCAGCAAGAAGGGTGTGAGGGAGTCCGGGATTAAGGGGTCCTCGGACAGCCGGACAATATACTTTGGCCGGACAGTTGGACTATGAAGATACAAGATTGAAGACTTCGTCCCGTGTCCAGAGGGTACTCTCCTTTGCGTGGAAGGCAAGCTTTCGGATAAGTAGATCTCCTTCTCTGTAACCGACTCTGTGTAACCCTAGCCCCCTCCGGTGTCTATATAAACCGGAGGGCTTAGTCCGTAGGACAAGAACAATCATAATCACAGGCTAGCTTCTAGGGTTTAGCGTTTACGATCTCGTGGTAGATCAACTCTTGTAATACTCATATCATCAAGATCAATCAAGTAGGAAGTAGGGTATTACCTCTATCGAGAGGGCCCGAACCTGGGTAAAACATCGTGTCCCCCGCCTCCTGTTACCATTAGCCTTAGACGCACAGTTCGGGACCCCCTACCCGAGATCCGCCGGTTTTGACACCGACATTGGTGCTTTCATTGAGAGTTCCGATGTGCCGTCACGATAAGGCTGGATGGCTCCTTCAATCATCTTCAATGACGCGGTCCAGAGGGAGGTTTTCCTTCCCGGACAGATCTTCGTATTCGGCGGCTTCGTACTGCGGGCCAATTCGCTTGGCCATCTGGAGCAGATCGATAGCTACGCCCCTGGCCATCAGGTTAGGTTTGGAAGCTTGAACTATACTGCCGACTGCGGAGACTTGATCTTCGATGGATTCGAGCCCGTGTCAGGTGCGCCGAACAGTCAGGACGAGCATGACTTAGATCTGCCATCGGACAGTGTTCGGGAGATCGCGCCTGCGGCGGCCCCTGGAATCAATCCGGAGCAGATTGTGCCATCCGAGGACGGGTGGATGGACCCCGCCACGGAGGCCGCTCACTCATCGGCCTTGGAGCCGAACACTGACCCCACCTCCTATGAGGCCGGTATCATCGGACCCTCGGACTCGTCTCCGGCTACAGGATCCGAACCGCGTGCGTCCGTGCCTATCGAATCTGATTGGGCACCGGTCATGGAGTTCACCTCCGCGGATATCTTTCAGCACTCAACCTTGGGTGATGTGCTAAATTCATTAAGGTCTCTCTTCTTGTCAGGAGACTCTTGGCCGAACTATATCCGGCTCGAGTGGGAAGTGGACAACGAAGAAATTCGTTCCCCACCCACCACCCACTTAATAGCCACTGTCGACGACTTAACCGACGTGCTTGACTTCAACTTCTAAGACATCGACGGTATGGACGATGATGTAGGAGAAGAACAGGAACCACCGCCTATAGGGCGCTGGACAACCACCTCATCATATGATATATATATGGTGGACATGCCAAAAGAAGGCGATGTCAATGATGCAATGAAGGATAATCCCCTCGATAAGCCACCAAAGCGACGCCGTAGGCGCCGCTCTAAATCCCGCCACAGTAAAAACAACGACAATAGCGCAAGAAGGAAAAATACCCCGGCGGACTCCAAAGAAAGCGACAACCCCATGGCCCCAGCGATGGAGCAGGTTGAGCCAGGGGACGTTGAACATAGTCCAGAGCCGACGTCAGATGACGCCGATCCCGAGGGTAAAATTCATCAACCTGTCTCCGGAGAGGAGAACAGTCCAGACGATGATGCACTCATCATCCCAGAAAAACACTTGGAACAAGAGAAGCTCCACAGAAGGCTTATTGCCACCGCGAGGAGCTTGAAGAAGTAGAAGCAAAGGCTTAAGGCCGCGCAGGATACGCTCAACCGCAGATGGAACAAGGTGCTTGACACTGAAGAAAAATACGGTGGCGATCGCCACACAAAGAGCTATCCAAAGCGCAAGCTGCTGCCCGAATTCGACGACGAGGCCACAGAGCCCATTCAGCCAAAAAATAAAACGGCCGATCAGCCGGACCGACCACCCTGTGGCCGCGAAAGGATGGCTAATGATGCCACACACAAGTCAGCACACGATTTACGTGAGCTCCTGGACAAAAAATCCGGTATGGCCAGGTCCATCTATGGATCTAGGAAGCGCGCTTCGGCACAGGATCAGGGCTACCAAAACGAGCATGTTGATCGAATACCAGCTAGGAATCAACACCGAACACAACAACCGTCGACAACATGCCATTACACATCGAAATACAGGGGTGCCGCACACCCCCCGTGCTTCACCGATGAGGTGCTGGACCATGAATTTCCGGAAGGATTTAAACCCGTGAATATAGAGGCATATGATGGAATGACAGACCCTGGGGTCTGGATTGAGGACTTTATTCTTCACATCCATATGGCCCCCGGAGATGCTCTCCTCGCCATTAAATACCTACCCCTCAAGTTGAAAGGACCAGCTCGGCACTGGTTGAAAAGCCTTCCCGAAAACTCAATTGGAAGTTGGGAAGAACTTGAAGATGCTTTTAGGGCCAATTTTCAAGGGACCTATGTCCGACCTACGGATGCAGACGACTTAAGTCACATAATTCAACAGCCCGGAGAGTCAGCCCGAAAACTTTGGAACATATTTCTTACTAAGAAGAATCAAATTGTCGACTGCTCGGATGCCGAAGCCTTAGCGGCATTCAAGCAAAGTGTCCAGGACGAATGGCTTGCCAGACACGTCGGCTAGGAAAAACCGAGGACAATGGCAGCCTTAACAAGCCTTGTGACCTGCTTTTGAGCGGGCGAGGACAGTTGGCTGGCCCGTAGCGGCACCAGCAACCCAGGCACATCCGAAGTCAGGTATGGCAACGGGAAGCCACGACGCAATAAAAACAAGCGTCAAAACAATGAAAACAGCCCAGATTCAGGGGCTCTCGACCCGGTCAATGGAAGAAGCCATTTAAAGGCAGCTGAGATGGACCGTCCAGCCTAAATTAGATTCTAGACAAATTATGTCAGATTAATGGCACCCCTAAAAAACCTGCAAATCACAGCCACAGAGAGTGCTGGCTTTTCAAACAGGCTGGCAAGCTAAATGCCGAACACAAGGGGAGGGAGACGCCAAGTGAAGACGAGGATGAGCCTCGCCAGCAGAACACTGGGGGACAGAAAAAATTCCCACCAAAAGTCAAAACAGTGAATATGATTTACGCAACTCACATTCCAAAGAGAAGGCGCAAATGCGCACACTGAGACGTATACGCTGTAGAGCCCGTCACCCCTAAATTCAATCCCTGGTCAGCCTGCCCGATCACTTTTTGATCGCAGGGATCATCCGACTAGTATCCGGCACGGAGGATCGGCTGCCTTGGTGATCGACCCAATAATTGATGGATACCATCTCACCCGAGTCCTTATGGATGGCGGCAGTAGTCTTAACCTGATATATCAGAACACTGTCCGCAAAATAGGGATAGACCCTTCAAGAATCAGCCAAAGCAATACTACCTTTAAAGGAGTGATACCAGGCATCGAGGCCCGCTGCACGGGCTCTCTAGTTCTAGAGGTTGTATTCGATTCTCCCGACAACTTCACAAGCGAAGAACTAATCTTCGACATCACTCCATTCTGAAGCGGCTATCACGCACTACTCGGGAGAACAGCCTTCGCTCGTTTTAATGCAGTATCGCACTACGCCTATCTTAAACTTAAGATGCCCGGTCCACATGGCGTCATCACAGTTAGCGGAAATACAGAGCGTTCCTTACGTGCGAAAGAATATGTCGCGGCTCTAGCAGCCGAACACTGAATGGCCCCTCCAACCAGAATAAATGGTCGGTAGTCAAGACCACGGACACGGTTAGACGAGTCCGGCGCTCCACTAGATGTAACAGCCCAGATAAACCTGAGCTTGGGTTGATAGATATACCCCCATAGGTGGTACTAGGGGCTGCTCGCAAAAAAAAGAGAAGAAGCCCATAGTTCGGCTTGACCCTATTAGTACAATAACAGATTGCATCTTCATGGTTCGTTCAGATTAACCAACTCTTAGCACGAAGTCTTTCACCAGGGTTTTTCCTTTTTTACAGATGATCATCGTGCTACACCCTTCCAGGATACGGCACAACGGAGCTAAAGGCGCAGACGTGCAGCAGGGCCCCGCTCAAAGGTTTCTTTTTAGATTAATACCCTGCATAAACCTTTTTTAATCTCTCTTGTTGCTTCATACCCTCCGGTCACTTAACACAACTCGGAGGGATACTGGAGTTCTTGACACTGTCACGCCAGACTAATTCATGTACCTGGAAACACAGGGCTCATGATAGAGGGCGTTACTCAGCCCAGTATATGTCGTAAAGTCCGAATACCTTAGGGAGTGTTCGGCATCGCGAGTTTGGCCTTATATGCATCAGCTCCGAATCATGTCTTTGGTCAAATGTTGGGTTTGCCCGGCTCCCGTGTTTTGCTACCTTAGGTTCCGCTCTATCGGCTAAGGGGGCACCGGGAGAACTACTGCGATTGTGCCCTGGTTCATCTGGGTCAGCACCTTAGTAGAGAAAGCCCAAAACTGACTGGTCAACCACTCGATGACTCAGCAGAATCTTCGCGATTCCTCCGCATTAAGGAAGGACTGGTTTCCCGATCATGTACGTACGCGCACCACATTCGATCGGATGAACGCGGAAGTACCAGGGGCTATATAGTAGCCCCACCGTCAAACTCCTATGGTTAAGTGAAAGTGTTAAAGCTATATAGTCCAATTGACTGGTTCACCACACTATCACCTCCTTAATGGACCAAGACGTTGGATCAAGTGTAATTACACGCTTTTCCGAACACCCCCGCATTATATGCGTGGGGGCTGAAGACGACGACTGCAAACTTTCATGTTATATACATACATACATAAACGGCCGCACATGAGGCACTATAATACTCTCAGGCAAAAGTATAAACACAACCTTTATAATTAAAATAGCATTGTCTTTACAATTCAGATACATGTCACTCAAACATGGTACTCTTCGAGCACTGAGCCTCTATTAAACGGGAACCTTCTAGGACTTCTTCAAAATAGTGCTCGGCCGGGTCCTGGCCTCCCGCCGGACCCCGGGTTGCAATAGCAGTGGCTTCCATCCCTGCCCAGTATGTCTTAACATGGGCAAGGGCCATCCGCGCACCCTTCATGCACGCCGACCTCTTCACAGCGTAGATATGCGCCACAGGACCAAAGAATTGTTGCACCAAACCAAAATAACTGTCTGGCCATGGTCCCCTCGGCCAAAGATGATTCACGACAGACCTCATAGAAAGCCCGGACAACCTATGGAGCTCGGCCCATGCGGCCATTCTGTCATTCAACGGCAGCGGATGCGTCAGGGTACTGAACTGCGACCGGAGCAACTTTTCTACCTCATGGTCTTTCCGATCTTTGTAAAACTCAGTCGCATCGGCAGCACTCTTTGCCAAGTCCGCATACGCGTCTGCAACACTCCACAACTGATCCAGAGGGGCATACTTCGGATCTCCTAACTTCATCCCCAACAAATAGGGGCTCCCAGCCATGATATCTCCGGCTTCACGAAGCTCCTCCCTTATCCCTCTCATTTCAGAGCGGGTTTCCTTGGCTGCCTCCAGGGCCTTCTTCAGGTCAGCCGCTTTCGCTTGGCTTTCCTTTTCAAGGAGCTCATAGCGGTCGGTGACATCTTTCAGCTCAACAGCCATCTTGGCTATCCTTTCTTCGCTTCGGCGATGAGCAGCCTGTTCGGCTCTTAATTCTTCGACCGCCTTCAGGGCGGCCGCATCACTTATTCGGGCTTGTTCCTTGGCTCGGGCAAGCTTCGTCCGAAGGGTCTCTACGGCAGCAACTCCATCTGCAGTCACAACATATTATAGATACTAGCATCATGCTCCTCTTAACATTTGCTGACAAGCCGAACATACATACCCTGGGCCTCGTCAAGCCGCTTGTTAACAAGTGCGATGTCGGCATCTGCCACGTCAAGCTGCCGCTTCTGTTCGGCAAAATCAGCAGTCCGGTCAGCCGCCGGACCCTCAGTCGCCTGCACATAAAAGCACCGCGATTGTTACCTGGGATTATGATCCTCTGTTTGCCACCTCTGAATGACAACCAGAGTCTCAGGGGTTACTATCTATACAGAGCACACCTAGCATGTGCGGTACCGTAAAAAATACATATATTATTTTTTTACGTACCTCAAATCCTCTCAGCAGACTCGTAAAAGCTTCATTCAAACCGCTGTTGGCGGATGAAATCCTCTCAACCACCATACCCATTAAGGCACGATGCGTCTCTGAGATGGCCGCTCGCTCCAGAAGACCCATCAGTGTGTCTGGCTGTGTGCCGGACAATACCGTACGCTTTCTGTCGCTCTCCTTGGGAACCGAATATTCCGGACTTCGGGCAGCCGAAGTGTCAACTTCTGGCCTCGGCGGATCAGGAGAAATCCTCCGTGACGACACCTCGGGATCCTCCGCCCCGTGTGGCGGGGAAGCGGGAGGAGGCGTTTCGCTCTCCATCATCTCCGGAAGAAGATCCCCCGAAGACGAACTCTGTGGAGAAGGGCTACGAGCCGGACTGCAACAAATATGTCTCAGTTATTTTTCTCAGAGACAAAACAGGATATGTTTACCAAAGTACTCTATTTACTTACGGCTTGGTTGAGGGCTGGCCCCCTCGCAGGCGTTGTGCAGTAAGGACACCCTCTGGGGCAGGGCCCCCTGGTGAGGGTTTCTTCCCTCGTTTGGAAGCATCCGCTTCCAAGTCTTTAGAGGCAGCCCTTTTCTTACCATGAGGAGATGGGATTTTAGATTCACCTCCCCGATTATCCTCCTTCGCGGAGGAACTTACTCCCCCGATTTGGATGTGTGAAGTATGAGGCCCACATGTGGATTCTCTATTCCTCCCCTCATCTTCTCCTGATGGCACCTGATACGGTGCGCGCTCACGCATCCTGGTCAATAAAGGATCCGGCGAGCCTTCAGGAAAGGGGGCCGAACACCTAATCCTCTCCGCCTTCCTTATCCAGTCCTGGCAGAGAGCAAGTTTTTGGAATGATGTTATCACAAACATAAAGGACGGCGTGTTCGGTAGCGGAATTACTTACTTGGGTATCCGGACGGTTGTAGTTGAGACCCACATCCTCGGTGGTGTCCGGACACTTTATTCGTGATCCGAAGAACGATCCATACATCTCTTTGAGCGTCACACCGAAGAATTCTTGAATGGTTCGCGGTCCTTCCGAGTTGAACTCCAACATACGGAGAGGTCGACGTTGGCATGGCAGGACCCGACGAACTAGCATTACTTGCATTACCTTGACAAGACTGATATCCCTCTTAAGGAGGTCTCGGATGTGGCTTTGCAGTGTCGGCACATCGTTAACTGGCCCCTAGTCCAGCCCCTTGTTGACCAATGACGCCAGTTGAAGCGGAGGGCCCGAGCGGAACGCTGGAGCGGCCGCCCGCTTTGTACCTCGGGGAGCTGTGATGTAAAACCACTCCTGTTGCCATAAGTCGGAAGTTTCCGTGAAGGAACCCTTTGGCCGTGGGGCGTCGGCACCTTTTCTTATTATAGCACCTCCGCACTCCGCGTGGCGCCCATCAATCATCTTCGGCCTCACATTGAAGGGCTTGAGCCATAGGCCGAAGTGGGTGGTGATGCGGAGGAAGGCTTCACACACGACGATAAATGACGAGATGTGAAGGATGGAATCCAGAGCTAGATCATGGAAGTCTAGCCCGTAATTGAACATGAGCCCTCTCACAAAGGGATCAAGACTAAAACCTAGCCCTCGGAGGAAGTGGGAAATAAATATGACACTCTTGTTGGGTTCGGGAGTGGGGATGACCTGCCCTGGAGCAGGCAGCCTGTGTGGGATTTCAGCAGTGAGATACCTGGCCTCCCTAAGCTTCTTGATGTCCTCCTCTATGACAGAGGAGGCCATCCACCGGCCTTGAAGGTTGGATCCGGACATGGTTGAAGGTCCGAAGCACTTAGCTTGAGCCTTGGGTGTTGGAACTCGAGGTGCGGGAGGGGAAGGATCGAGCGTGGGAAGAAAAGGACAGGCTTTGGCCCCCTTAAAAAGAGGACGAATATCAAGCGTCCCCCGCGTGACCGTTTGGGACTTGCCTAAAATCGAGGAGTCATATTAAACAAGCGTGGTTGGGTTACCCACACATGTATTGATGAGAATCCCGTGATAAGGGGAACGTGATCTCTGCTTCGACGAGACGTGCCAATAAAACTGCCTCGCAACACGTGTAGTGGCTAGTTGTGAAAAACGGTTTGAATAATGACCGGGCCATGGCGTGATGTCACGCTATAAAAAGTTGTCAGCAGATTAGATTTTTGGAATATTGTGCTCTCTACGGTGGTACGTGGAATTTGTTTTACAGAGCCGGACACGATTATTGTGTTCAAAATCTTCTATGGAGTATTCGAAGAAGGAACCCGCCTTGCAATGACGAAGACAATCTGCGTGCCGGACTCATCGTCATTGAAGCCTGGTTCACGGGCTACCGAGGGAGTCCGGGATTAAGGGGTCCTCAGACAGCTGGACTATATACTTTGGCCGGACTGTTGGACTATGAAGATACAAGATTGAAGACTTTGTCCCGTGTCTGGAGGGGACTCTCCTTTGCGTGGAAGGCAAGCTTGGCAATTTGGATATGTAGATCTCCTTCTCTGTAAAACGACTCTGTGTAACCCTAGCCCCCTCCGGTGTCTATATAAACTGGAGGGCTTAGTCCGTAGGACAAGAACAATCATAATAATAGGCTAGCTTCTAGGGTTTAGCCTTTATGATTTCATGGTAGATCAACTCTTGTAATACTCATATCATCAAGATCAATCAAGCAGGAAGTAGGGTATTACCTCCATCGAGAGGGCCCGAACCTGGGTAAAACACCGTGTCCCCCGCCTCCTGTTACCATTAGCCTTAGACTCACAGTTCAGGACCCCCTACCCGAGATCCGCCGGTTTTGACATCGACAGGGTGGGCAAGAAAACAAGTAACATTTTATGCAGAGCTAATTGATCTGCAAACTTATTCCAGAGTTGGTTATGTGCCATCAAAGATGGCTGCACAGGTGGAAGATGATGAGTGGGTTTCACAAAAGAAGATGTTGGCATTGTTGACTGAACCGATTGTAGTAGCTGAAGATACAGGGATTGATGCAGATGGAGAGGAGGGAACTCATGGTGCTAGGAAGATTGTTGTTGACTGGAATGTAGTAGAGTTGAATGAAAAAACAGATTTGGTCATTACACCAATATCTGACATTGATATGGCCGAAATGTTTGGCATTGAAGTAGATGACAAAGATAAGGAGAAGGATGACAGTTCTTTTCCTGCTGATGGTAACACATGCCCTAGAAATGCAAATGAGGATGAAGAAGAGCTGATGAGAGAGGATGCAGATGATGTGGATGATGCAGATGATAATGAGCTGGTTTCTTTGTATGACAAAGAGAACCTAGTTATTGAGGTGGGAAAGTTGTGGCCAAGCATGGTTGAGTTTAAGATGTATTTCAGGACCTATGCAGTGAAAAAAGAATTTGATGCCAAGACTATGTGGACTGATCGAAAGAAATTTTATGCTCGGTGCAAAGGTTATGATGGTGGTGGCAATGCTTGCAAATGGTACGTATCTGCCAGACTACAACCTGATGGAAGTACAATAATGGTAAATCAAATACCACACCAGCATACATGTATGACCACTTCACAGAGAGTTTCAAAGATGACATCACAACTTTGGGTTACAGAGAAGATTACTCCTATTTTAGCCAAGACTCCAAACACTACTGCAAAGAGGCTTAAAGTTGACTGGGAGAAGTTGTACCCCATCCAGCTACAAGATACCACAGTGTGGAAAACAAAACAAAGGGCCATGAAATCATTGTATGGTGACTGGGCAAATACATTTAGGATGTTGTATAGTTATAAAGCAGACATGGAGAAGAGGTCACCTGGAAGTGTGGTGGAGATCGATACAGAGGTAACAGAGGATGGCATGGTTTTTTTCAGCACGTTTTTTATGTGTTTGAAGTCTTGCATATATAGATTCAAAGCAGGTTGTCGTCCATATTTGAGCATAGACTCATCTTTTTTGACTGGAAAGTGGAATCGTCAGTTGGCTGCAGGCAATGCTCTAGATGGACACAACTGGATGTTCCCAGTTGCACTAGGAATGTTTCAATCAGAGACAGAGGCATCATGGATATGGTTCATGATGCAACTGAATAGATGCATAGGGCCAGTTTCTCCTTTGGCCATCCACACAGATGCATGTAAAGGGTTGAAAAATGCAGTAATTTTTTTCCCCCACGCTGAGCAGAGGGAGTGCTTTGGACATATGTGGATGAATCTCATAAATTTTTTTAGAGGAGATGAATTTGGGCGCATGTGGCCAGCAGCAAGATCCTACACCAGACAGACACATTCCTATCACCTTGGTAAGATATTGGCATCATGTAGTGATAATGAATTTGCTTCATGGTTGAACAACCACCATTCTCTGTTGTGGTACAGATCAGGTTTTAATACTGCCATAAAATGTGATCATATCAATAACAACTTGGCAGAAAGTTTTAACAACAAAGTGAAGGATTTGAAAGACTTGCCTGTGTATGACATGGTGGACCAAATAAGGATCATGATCATGCGTTTGCGGGAGTTGAGAGGAAAAATTGCTAATATTTTGGAAGGGGACAAGCTTCCAGCAGTGGTACAACAGGTGGTCAACAGGAGTAGAAATCTTTCACATCTACCTGTTGAGAAATCTTCCTTGTGGGGTGCTGAAGTTAGAGATACAAAGAGTGGCAAGAGGCATGTGGTAAATACTGAGTTGCATGAGTCACTACAAGGATTCCGGTCTATTGCAACGAAATTTATTGCTACAACTACGTTTTGTTGTAATAAAATGCAATATTACCACAAATTCTCTGGTTGTGGTAATAGGTTGCACATATTGCTATAACTTAGTTTCGTTGCGATAAATACTAACTTTTGTTGCAATACAGCCCTCATATTGCAACAACCTGTATCGGCGTTGCAATATGGTAGCGCTATTGCGACAAACAAATTCCGTTGTGTGAGGGTAGTCATTTTGTTGTATTAGAGACTAGGTATTTCAACAAAATAACTATTGGTGGCAATATTCAAAAAGATATTGCAACATCGGTGTGACGTTGCATTAGTTACAAATATTGTTGCAAAAAAGTGGCTTACTATTGCAACAAACTGCATCGGCGTTGCAATATGGTAGCAATATTGCGACAAACAAATCCCGTTACGCGAGGCAGCCATTTTGTTGTAATAGAGACTAAGTATTTCAACAGAATAACTATTTGTGGTAATATTCGGAAATATATTGCAAGATCAGTGTGACGTTGCATTAGTTACAAGTAAACAATGAAAAAATATATTATTTGAATTTATAGATATTAAGTTATGATTTTTGCAAGCTTTAAGGAGTATTTAAAATATACTTTAATTGCACAAATTTCAATTAACCAAAACAATGGAAAAAGTTTATAAATGGATAGAACACACTTTCTTGATAGGAATATTATTTAATTTGTTAAATTTGGATTTGAAATGGCCAAGTTGTTGCCATTTTAAAACTAGGGTGTTTTCTGCCAAAACAAGGACTTGTCAGATGGAAATCGAAATTGAGTTAATTGCATGGAAGTGTCATAATTGGGGCAGTACGTGCAGATTGGTACCACTTTTCGTAACTTTTACGTGTCAGTACCATGTCTGGGGCTTTTACGAAATGATTTAAACTGCGTATAATAGTGTATTGACGGTGTATCTGACCATTAAGGCCCGCATGTCAGGTGTTGACGTGGCATGTTCTTTTGCAAGAAAAAAAACCCCTTAGTTTTTACTATTTAATAACTTCTCTATCCCATGTTTGCAAAAAAAGTGTCTTTCCAGAAAAGAAATTAAAAAAAAAAAACACGCATGCGGCCGCGTGGATTTGAACCTTGTAGTGGCCGCTTACCACACGAGCACTCTGACCGTTGCGCCAATGCATGAGTTAGTTCGTACGGAAGGCATGTAATCTTTTATACTTCTTCCGTCTCGAAATTCATGTTGTGGGCTAGTTCAATTTTTTCTTTGCAAAAACACCCCTGTGCGTTTAAATCCGTTGCACACAGATCCCTTCTCCTTCCTTCCTCGCCCTGTGAGACGCCGGTGCGAGCCACCGCCGCGAGCCACCTGCGCCGCCCACCACATGCACTGCCCACCTCCGCCGCTGCCGCCCACCTGCGCAGCTCGACCGCCGCCGCCCCACCTCGCCCACCCCCGCCCACGGAGGCGACCATCGCCACAGCAGACACTTCGTCCGCTTCGGCCGCCGGCGGCGCGGATAATTCCGGTGGCTGCCGCGTCTTCTGCTGCTGCTGTATTCCTCCGCCTCTGCTGCTGGTAGTGGTGGTGGTCGCCTCCGCCTCTGTTTCTGTCTGCATGATCGGCGACCTTGTCCTCCAGAGCCCCCGCCTCTGCTGCTGCTGCCTCGGATAGATACTGAAATTTTGAATGTCATATGGTGAAATTGATAGTCATCTGGTGAAAATGAATGTTTTTCTATATCAATTATTGCTAACGTTGTAGAAATAGAGCAGACCATCCAATTTTGAACATATGCAGTCATTGTACCTTTGGACAATTGTGAATATAGAGTGAATATACAGTGAATATACAGTCAATATCTGAGATTGCTAAAACTGCATATATTTTCAGTGTTGTACTTTCAGACAACTGAAAATTCAGTGAAGTGTCACTAGGAGCAGTAGGAACTGTCAAAATTCAATTACCTGTCACCAGGAGCTTTCAAAATTCAGTTTGCTGTACATGTGCTGAAGCCTGATTGAATCTTTTGTTGGTCTGAAAACCTGACACAAGGTAGGGTACTGACCCATGGACAAACACAATCACTATTCATACAGACCATGTCGTCATGGAAAACATTTGCCTGAAAGCACTGTGATCATTCGATCTGCAAGGCCACTGAAGTCGGTGCATAAGTGCATGATGATGGTGTGCGTATGTTACGTGGCGCTGCCGGTGGTTGGGATCACCTGGTGGATGAAACACAATTGGATTTTGTCAATGTAGACTCTGTTTGTAGAAAGTTTGTGCACTGTTAAGCAGAGCAGCGCGTGAGTATAGGATACACATCATTCTTTCAGTATGCCTACTAGCTAGCACAATTGTTCAGAGACTACTGTTTTTGCAAGAGACTGCATTAGTCACTTGTCTAAGCCAATAACCCTAGACTTTGCCAAACACAGCTTTATCTTCTTGAGTCACTAGATTGTCGGGTTAGCCTAGCCATTCAGCTAAAATTACACTAACTACGTTAACTAACAAAACAGTGTTAACTGAAAAAAATTCAGTAGACATCAGCAGAGCAATTATGATCTGAACAATTTTCAGCAGAACAATTTTCAGTAGTAGAACAATTATGATCTATTGATAATGTACTCCAGAACTGTGAATACTAAATGAAACTTTGAGGAGGTCACCTTTAATCTGAATAATAAATTGTTTACAGGGAAGCTGTAGTACCATATGAATGCACAAGATGGATGTTTTACTGTCATGATCTTTGTTTGCAAATGTTTCAGTAAACATCATACTCCTCAAATTCAGTTAAACTACTGCACAGAAAATTCAGATCGACCTATCAGATAACAAGCTGACAGGAGTCATCCCCAGTGAGCTCGGCAAGATACCGACGCTCCACCTCTTCGAGAGCCGCCTGCAAGGGAGTAGCATCCCACGGTAGCTGGGCAAGATGGGTGTCATAAGGAGAATAGACCTGTGCAATTCCGATGGAGTTTCAGAACCTGCAGCTGTTCTCTGACAACCAAATCCATGGTGGAATCCCTTCTTTCCTGGGGGCGAGAAAGCTCACCGAGGGTGCCTTGGCGGCGAACGGAATCCCCTCCTCCTCCACGGATGGGTGTGTTAGAAGGGAGAGAGAGGTTTGATGGAACAGTTGTTGTATTGCTTGAGCCTCGTGGGCATATATATAGAAGTACAATGATCTACTTAGAGTACAAGACAAAACAGAACAAATCCTAATCTATCTCGTCTTTCCTAATAATCACCATACTCAACATCCTCCCACGGTCACAACGATAGCGACGCAGACGGTGAGACTGGAGAAGAATTCGAAGACAAGCTGAAGGACACCCCCCACAGTCGTAACGGTCGATGCATCGCGGAGTCGTGGCTGGAGTGAAAACCGACGAGGTTGCTCAAGCAGGCGGTAGCCCTTTGTGCACTTTGTCGATGTAGCCGAGAGCGTGAGAGGTGGAGCCGTGGTCGAGGTAGCAGTGAGAATAATGTCGTGGTCGATGTCGAGTCGGGGTAGCCAGTGTCGAGGAAGTCGCCGTGGAGCCGCGGCGCAAGGAGGCGCTAAGTTAGTCATGGGCGCAGTGGTGTCGAAGTAGTAACAAAGATATATGTAATAACAAATATGGGCACATAAATATACAATATTTGTATATTTAAATAATATTATACTTTTGTATTTCTTTTCATCAAAATCACAAAAAAAGTGCAGCTGACAGGATTGATCTGGTCATAGTTGTATACTTTTCTATTTTCTTTTCATCATATTCACAAAAAGGTGCAGCTGACAGGATCAATCCGATGATATCTCCGTACGAAAGGAAAGAACGCAAACCACTAGTCTATCCCATCAGTTGTGATATACATGCTTTTTTCATGGCAACTAAGTTTTTCATGGACGGATCTGACGGGCAAGGGTACAAATATTTGACATATATCCCAGGTTTCAATTTTTTCATGATAACTAGGGAGTAAACAAAGATACAAAAGCATAGATCCATGATGAAACAACACGTTCCTAACACAACCGATCTCAAAACGAAATTGGTTTGGTTGTTAGTTTACATAGTTGAATCTTTATGGTTTTCGTTGAAACAAAAATGACAAGCTTATGTTGAACCAACTCTGGCGCGGAGGAACCCTCCATGGACTGTCCGGTAAGATGAAAGATGTTAAGATCACCCCATCTCAAGATCAAAATGTGAGATCGAGATTGACATAGATCGACCGTCTCATCCACCCATCCCATTTGTACTTGTTTTCCAAGGCAACAGTATAACCTAGTAGTTTAAAATGAGGGCCACATGAGGTTTCTGTGAGTTGTAGTTCAAAACTGGTCAAATTTTTGTTGCTTTCTGAAAAGATTTTCGAAATTGTAGTGCAAACCTGGTTGTACCTACAACCGGGTCGTCCGGCGACAACGCGCTAGCACCGGTCGCGACCCCTAATTTCGCGCGACGACCATCCCTACCAGGCTACATCTCATGCCGTCCTGACCCGAGCGGCAAGCCCCGGCCAGCGAGCCGCCCCCTCTGACCTTGCACGCTGCTCCTGGTCGGCCATGGCCCCTGTCGCATGCTTCCTCCATCCTCGATGCTGGCCATGCAGTTGCGTTGTCCCTCTTTCCGACCTTCACCCGCGAGCTCGAGCCTCTCCACCGGCTATGGATGCGAGCTTCCCACACGCCGCCTACCGCCAGACTTAGGGAAGATGACGGACATGGGACGATTTCATCAGGAATCTCCCTATCTAGTTCGGAGGGAAGGTGATGGTCGTGAGACGATTTAGCGGCATATATATCTCATATTGCTTTGAAATATTATTTCTCCAATTTATTTAATTATTCTAAACATTCCCTTCAAAAAGAATTACTTTCCCACCACATAATTTTGGTTTACTGTAGTTTACGCCTATATTTTGTGTTCCCACCAAAAAAAAAAGAGTGTATTTATCTTGCCGTTAAAGGCCCTTCCTAACTACCCACACAATTACTATTCTAAACCAAATCACACGGCGTCTATACCGGCGATTGGATCTGGAGCTCTCGTCCCTAGTTCAGGTTGTTCTTTCTCCCGATCTCCTCCCATCCTAGAACATCCAGAAATCCAAGCTTCGTCCAGCGGGTGCGGTGGTTGCCCAGCGCGCCGCGCGGTGCCGCCGACGAGAAGTCGTCGTCCTCTATCTCACCCTCCTCCCTCTCCTCCGCGCCCGCCGATGTGGGCCGCGTCTCCGTGTCCTCGGCCATGCCCGCTCGCCGCCGCATGACCCGTCGGCTCCCCGACACCCGCGCAACCCCGCCCTGTCCTACTGCCCGCTGCCAGAGGCCGTCGCCCTCGCCTGCTGCCGGAGNAGAGTGTATTTATCTTGCCGCTAAAGGCCCTTCCTAACTACCCACACAATTACTATTCTAAACCAAATCACACGGCGTCTATACCGGCGATTGGATCTGGAGCTCTCGTCCCTAGTTCAGGTTGTTCTTTCTCCCGATCTCCTCCCATCCTAGAACATCCAGAAATCCAAGCTTCGTCCAGCGGGTGCGGTGGTTGCCCAGCGCGCCGCGCGGTGCCGCCGACGAGAAGTCGTCGTCCTCTATCTCACCCTCCTCCCTCTCCTCCGCGCCCGCCGATGTGGGCCGCGTCTCCGTGTCCTCGGCCATGCCCGCTCGCCGCCGCATGACCCGTCGGCTCCCCGACACCCGCGCAACCCCGCCCTGTCCTACTGCCCGCTGCCAGAGGCCGTCGCCCTCGCCTGCTGCCGGAGACCCCGGCCCGCGGTCGCCGCCCCTCGTCCGCTGCCCGAGACTCGCGAGCGCCGCCCCGCCCGCTTGCCTCGTCCATTGCATCACAGGGCGACATTCCTCGGCAGCGCCCCGGCCCCCATGCTGCCCGTCGCGAACCACGGCCAGTGCACCCTCCCTTGGTGGCGCCTACGTTCGGCGAAGTCGAGCCAGCGGGCATGCCCTGGCTCCCCTCCCCCGGGCATTAAGATAGAAGTCTGGCTTTCCTCCTTCAAACATGGAGGAGCCATGCACTGCTAATGTAATATCTCTTGTTTTTGATAATTTCGCATAATGTAGTTCATGACTACAATGTTTCTTACTCTGATTTTATTGTGAAGATGTTGGATGATGAAGACGATGGGTGATCGTGATGGTGACACCCAGAGCTAGAAGGCCACGAGGAGTTCAATATGAGATGTTAGTATTCACATCTGCTCTACATAATTCTGCAACTATATGTGTATGAGTACTAATCAGACCAAAAACTAACAGTATTTCTTTTATTTGTGAAGCAACAATGGTATGATATCTGCTATTGCCGGCGTGTTGTCTTTGTAGCNAATATGAGATGTTAGTATTCACATCTGCTCTACATAATTCTGCAACTATATGTGTATGAGTACTAATCAGACCAAAAACTAACAGTATTTCTTTTATTTGTGAAGCAACAATGGTATGATATCTGCTATTGCCGGCGTGTTGTCTTTGTAGCAGCTCATTGAGAAGTTAGGCTTTAATAATGTGACTGATAAGCCAGCTGCACTTAAAATGATGAGAGATTTATGTGAATCTGTTCTTGAATCCTCTGAAAGGAAGCAAAGCTAGCACATAGTGGCGGTGATATCTTGAAGAGTTACAGAGTGGCCGTGCGGAGGCATCTTGGGCAGGTTAACAAGGGATTGCATTGGAATTATTTCTGATTAAGTATTAGCTCTGGATTACCACTATTGTTGGTGTTAATCCAGCTGTACTAGTGCCATAACTACACTATCTGGGTTTGCACTTCAGTTGAATTCTGGATTTATTCTTTTGGTCTGGTTCTCTCCTTATGATTGTCATATACTGTATGTCCTGGTATATCATACTTCAAAACATGTTGGGCATGTTTCTTTGCGATACTCAGTGAGGAACATGTGCAGGTGTAGGGCTTGATAAAGCTTGGAGGTTAGAGGTGAATCACTCGGAGGTATTATAGGGATTACTGGTGAATCACTCAGAGATATTATAGATCATGATTGCATGATGATACTGAACTAATACATAGACTTCACTTTTAGAAAATTTATCCTTTTTATTTGGAGATGAATACAGGAATGCATGCATGGTTTGCTGCTTTTGTGGATACTCGGTACAGTCTTGTTCTTNTTTTAGAAAATTTATCCTTTTTATTTGGAGATGAATACAGGAATGCATGCATGGTTTGCTGCTTTTGTGGATACTCGGTACAGTCTTGTTCTTCCAATAATTGGTGTTCGGGTACACACAGCAGTAATTTATCGATACAGGTGAACATAGTTTTGTGATTTGTCCCATGTAAGTAAAGCAATGCTCTTTGTGGTGGCCACAGGGATTTCAATGGGCAATAGATAATGACATGTGGCCAGCTAGACTTGATAGCATTAAGCCTTTATTTGAAGGTTAGATACCATGCATCCTCTTTAAGATTGGGCACACACCATTGAAAAAAATAGATCACATATGAAATATATGTCGTTTTGTATTTCCTACAGAAGCAAGAATTGATTCAGGGAAGAGTGAAATAGATGCAGAGGTTGTGAAAAAGATGACTATCTGATTTATTTGACATTTATTTCTTATTGTTCCATTGTAAATGTTTCACGATCGGGTATTGACATATTTTTACCAGGTTTGGGACAAGATAGCACCTGGTATGGCTTCACAGTTTGATGCTCCCTACTCAGTTCCTCTGATTGCACCACGTCCACTCCTCCTCCTAAATGGTAAAACCAATCATATTTCTTATTGAGTGCTTCTGTTTCGTCCAATAGTTATTGCATGACCCAACATATTCAAAAGTCTCTCACTTCTCTTTTCTGAGTTCAATGAGCACTTGTCAGGGATGGGCTTCCAGTCTTCAGTATATATTTTTGTTTTATGATTTTATGGTTGAGCTAGAAGTGTTGTTAACCCTTAGTTTAAAAATTAATGTTAACTGAGCATCATTCTTGCTGCTGGAGCTTCATTTATCAATTACCATGCAGATGCTGACGACCCTCGTTGCCCAGCCCTTGGTCTACAAGAACCCGCCTCCAAAGCTGCTGAGGCTTATGCAGAAGCTGGTTATGCGAATAAGTTCAAGGTAACATTCAATCTGCTCCCTCTGATCCAAATTAATTGACACTCCTCTAGCACAACTTTGTCTTTTGACATGCAATATGTTTACTTTTCACCATGAGGTGTGGTTCTATGTGTGCCCAGACTTTTTTTTGCATGAATCCAATGCAATTGACAATGGTTACCGCACCTATAATTGTTCTTTCCGTTTTACGACAAAGCACGTCTAAGATGTTGAAAACAAAGAAGCTGAAACTCATGGTCCACTTTCAAGTGAGCATGTCATTGGCCTTAATAATTAGCTAGCTTCTTCTTCTCTTTCACCATGCATTGCTGCTGCATTGAATCACAACTTAAAAAATGAGTATGTGCTAGCTAGGGACATGAACTTAACTGAGACTATAGATTAAGCCACAACTTAAATCAGTAGTGGAAGATTTTGGTACATGTACTTGTGCTTATGCTTTAGGCATTTACACTTGTAAAATTGTTCTGATCCCTAAGTTACATGCTTGTTGACACAGTATTACTCGAGTTAGTCTGGCCACTGTTCTTTTTAACAATGGGGCTGGAATAATTGTATGGCGTATGTTATGCTGGACTCATTAACTATAACTATATATATTTTTTGATTTCTTGATTGCAGGATTCAAATAACTAGCTCGAATGGACTATAGATCACAGACAATTTAGTCTTGGCACTTAATTAGGATGTCTAAATTACATTTGAGTTTCACTTGATGGATATTTGCTGTCATAATTATGAATTCTGTGAATCAACATATTATATGTATGGTTTTGAATATTGTAATTGAATGCCTGTATTTTTTTTAGGTTGAAATAGGCTATTGCCACAACCCACTTTTGGTTGCCACATGTTAGCACCACGAAAATTTAAATTGTCGCAATAGTTTCTCGCTACAAACATTTCACTCGTTGTGATACCTGTTTATCACCGCCAAAACTAGTATGTTGCAATTTCTTGTTACGACGACTGGAATATTTGTTGCCATAACTTAATGCCACAAGTGTAGCGCTTCGTGGCAAAATGCCTAATGCCACGAAAACACGGATTGTTGCCATAGTTTATTCCCACNTTTTTTGCATGAATCCAATGCAATTGACAATGGTTACCGCACCTATAATTGTTCTTTCCGTTTTACGACAAAGCATGTCTAAGATGTTGAAAACAAAGAAGCTGAAACTCATGGCCCACTTTCAAGTGAGCATGTCATTGGCCTTAATAATTAGCTAGCTTCTTCTTCTCTTTCACCATGCATTGCTGTTGCATTGAATCACAACTTAAAAAATGAGTATGTGCTAGCTAGGGACATGAACTTAACTGAGACTATAGATTTTGGTAGTGGAAGATTTTGGTACATGTACTTGTGCTTATGCTTTAGGCATTTACACTTGTAAAATTGTTCTGATCCCTAAGTTACATGCTTGCTGACACAGTATTACTCGAGTTAGTCTGGCCACTGTTCTTTTTAACAATGGGGCTGGAATAATTGTATGACGTATGTTATGCTGGACTCATTAACTATAACTATATATATTTTTTTATTTCTTGATTGCAGGATTCAAATAACTAGCTCGAATGGACTATAGATCACAGACAATTTAGTCTTGGCACTTAATTAGGATGTCTAAATTACATTTGAGTTTCACTTGATGGATATTTGCTGTCATAATTATGAATTCTGTGAATCAACATATTATATGTATGGTTTTGAATATTGTAATTGAATGCCTGTATATTTTTTAGGTTGAAATAGGCTATTGCCACAACCCACTTTTGGTTGCCACATGTTAGCACCACGAAAATTTAAATTGTCGCAATAGTTTCTCGCTACAAACATTTCACTCGTTGTGATACCTGTTTATCACCGCCAAAACTAGTATGTTGCAATTTCTTGTTACGACGACTGGAATATTTGTTGCCATAACTTAATGCCACAAGTGTAGCGCTTCGTGGCAAAATGCCTAATGCCACGAAAACACGGATTGTTGCCATAGTTTATTCCCACAATTGACTATTGCCACGAAATAGTATACACCACGAAACGAGCGTCGTTGGCATAGGTTGTTGCTACAAATGTCTATCGCCACGAGCTATCAGTCGCCACGATTCGTTACATGTTGCATTAAAGCTATCTCCACAAAGCAAATTGTGGCATCAGATGAGTGTTGCCACGGGAAAACATGTGGCAACTTCCCACATGGCTGTTGCAATAGTACACTTTATTGCCACAATTGCATTTTTGTGGCAATAACCTATTACCATGTGTCCAGTCGCAACGGCTGCCAACGAATGCTGTTTCGTGGCAATAGGCACTTATCGCCACAAATCGGTATGTATCGTGACGAACAATTTTGTTGCAATAGATCCGAATCCTTGTAGTGAGTGCACTTGCCAAGAGTGGCAACACACTGGAAAACCATGTGAGCGTGCAATACTTTTTTTGGCATCTAAACCCAGGTTAAATATGCACCCATATTTGCATGAGTATTATTCAGTATGAAAATTCAAAGCTGCATATGCAAGTCCAATTCCTGCACTGACTAACCAATCTCTGTGGCCTGAGGTGGAAATAGAATTTACCTTGTGTCCCCCTATCACTAGAAGAAAGGCTAGGAGGCCAAAACAGAGCAGATTCAAATCTTGGTTTGAGAAAGGTGGTTGTGTAAGAAGGGGAAAAAGGATAAGGAAAAGAATGAAAAGCCCAAAAGGGCTCAAAAAGGTAACAAAAATAGGTGCAAGTTGTGTGACGTTCTTGGGCACAGAGTTGGTTCATCCAAATGCATCTACACACTCCTCAGGGGCCACAGTATGTTTATGTTACTGTTTTTGCAAGTTTTTGATTTTGCTACTTGTTCTAGTATCTAACCAAGTGAAATGCTTTATTTTTTAGGAGGAAGCGTGAAGAAAAAGCCCCACCTCTTGTTGTTGAACAATGCTGGCCAGTGAAAAAAGCAAGACTCAATGGCTTTAGAAGGAAGAGAACTGAGCAGATAATGTTTGGTGACAAAGATATGGAGCAGATAATGTTTGGTGACAAAGATATGGAGCAGATAATGTTTGGTGACAAAGATATGGAGCAAACTGAAACTGTTACTGCTGAACATGAGCTAACTGTTTCTGTTTTGGACGATGTGATGCATACTGAATCTGTTTTGCAGGCGCTAGGGCAATCTGAAACTGTTGCAGATGATGCAACTGTTGTGCTGCCATGCGAATCTGCATTGACAGCTGTGTTGCCATGTTTGGAGGTTATGTTGCCAAGTATTGAGTTGCAAACTGAAGTTGAACAATGTGTGCCATCTACTAAATCTGCAGAACTGCAAACTATGGAAGTGGGACATGGTCAGGTGCAAAAGTTGAGGCGGCCTAGTGGAGTTGGCAAGAAAACCAAGAGCATCAGCATCAACAAACCGTGCGCCGTGGAACCAAACAGTGGAAAAAAGGAGAAGAAATCGAGTGGTAGAAAGAAGCAAAAGAAATAGAGTCGAAATCATTCAAATGTGATGTGATTTGATGTGAAAACTCAAGTTTGTTGTCATTTGATATGAAAACTTATGTTCTTTGATGTAAAACGTATGTGCTATGATGTTGATTTGACTTGAAATTCAAATTCAAATTACCAACATTCAAATTTGAACCTATCTCCAATATTTTTGGAGTTCATTTGTTTGTTCTGTGATGTTGCACTGTTTTATATACTACCATGCACTTTAGTTCATAAATCCAACCCTTTTTGCGAAGTCGAACTCATAGTCACTCAAAATGTTGTCCAAACAGGCTCCAAAGTGCATGGTAGTATATAAAACTTCAGATCCTGCTTAGTCACTCCAAAATGAATCTAAGGTGAGGTTTTTGAATTTTTGCATTTTCAAAACCTCAAACCCTCTTCTCACTACTTTGAACTCTATGCAACCTCAGTCAAGATAGTCCAATTTGTGAAGGTTTTTTCATGCAAAGATCATTAGATCAAGTTTACCATTTTATATCATAACTATGTAACATAACAAGACTATATGCGCAGGTTTTTCATTTTTTAGATTTTTTTGAATTAGTTATACACATTTGAATGTTCGGTCAAACCTTTCAAAACCCCGTTGATTGCCTCCAAAACCCATCTAACCCAAACGCCAAATGTCCACTATCGATCTAACCCTAGCGCCAAAATGCGACCATCGGATAGGCCTTCTAGAAGGATTCCGCGGGTGCAGCTGGGGCGATCCGTGGGAGCCCTGATTCTCCAATCTGATTGGCCACCATTTTTTTCTCTGACAAACAGATAACATTGTGCGGGGGAGCATCTCAGTGACCGTTGGGCCGAGCAGATCGGGCCCGGCAGAGCCTGGCGTGCGTGCGCACGGCCACGGCGCATGCATGCGAGAGGGATGGGCCACCATGCATGCCATGCAACGGCGTCGCAGGCTAGCTATTCTGCTCGTGAAGGCATCGACACAGCCTAGCGATTTGCATGCACGCAGCGACACAGCAAAGCAGCGACAGGGGCGTATGGTATAGGTACGTCACATCTAAGCTATTTTAACAATTGCATGCACGAACCCTACACATGGAACGAACGCGTCAGTGGTGCAGCTCCTTTTTCAGTGTCACGCGCGGATGAAGCCTTACCGTCACCGCCGATGCAAGTCCAAAACGAAGCATATTGCCTGTGCCGCCCGTGCCTCTTTGGATGCTCTGCCGCAATTAATTTTGCCACCACGCACGGAGAAGAGAAAACGATTGAAGGCATCATGTGCATTGACTACGGCTGCAACGCGGGCGGCTATAATAGGGCACCATTTCCTCATCCGTCTCACACTCATCTCTCAAGCCTTCTCCGCTTCTTCTTTTCGAGCCAAATCCACCACTGGAGCCACCATGCAGTTCAACGGCTCTACCTACCGTCGCCCTCGCACCGTGCCGGAGAGGGAGTACCCGGCCGGAGTCACTGTTGAGAATAGCCTGAGGGTGTGGGCCATCTCAAGGTGGAGGGGCCCTAGAGAGTTGACTCGCTTCTTCCTCTAAGCCGGCTACCGCCACCTCCCTCCGTGCACTCCGCCCATGTTCCACCTCCACAAGGTGTACGATGGGGCCGCCGTCAACGGCATCGTCATCGGCCTCTACGTCACCTTTACCAACCCCTACGACGCTTACCACCTCCTCGGCCAGGTACTTTCGTGTGGATGTGAGTTCACCGCGTTCACCACCTACAACATCTTCACCAACTTCCACCACATCTTCCCCGTGGCCAACGGCATGCACACCCTCCCCTACCACATGCCGGAGAACGACGAGTGAGGGGCGCCGGCTAAGGAGGGGCCAAGGAGTTGTTTGAGTGTTCTGATGGCCGAGTCTTTCTATCTAGCTTGTGTTGTGTTGGTTCGGGCATGTGTGCCCGTGTGTTCTATCTAGTTTTAATTATTTTTCTTTCATGTTTTATGCACTATATGTTGTAAGGGGATGCCCCTCTATATGTTGTAAGGGGATGCTACTAGGGTACCCGATGCCCCTCTATCGTGCTATCTATTAATGTATTTTCGGGCCTAAAGTTTCTTCATTGCATTTTATTTATGTGGCCATGTGAACTTAAAATGCACTAAAACATGATCCAATCATAAAAGTTGTTGTTAGCAGGTGTCTAGTTAATTGTTTTCCTTTTATGTTTTATGCACACGAGTAAAAACTTTGAAAACACCATAGCACAAACCAAAAAAAATTAAAAATGGTGCTTGGTTCAAATACTCCCTCCGTGCAGGTGCATAGGGCACCTAAGAAAAAGCTCTGCAATTTAGGTTCCACCAGGCCCACCTCGTTGCAATCTCTTGCCTAATCACCGCTGGTTTCCTATGCATGCATTGGATATTTCCCTCTTTGCCAGCCATCCACAATTAATCACCGGAGGAAACAAGCGGCAGTTAATGCATATTACGACTTACACTTCCCAACACACCAGGACGGAGGAAGTAAATTAGAACCGAACAATTGCAATGTTTTTGGTTCACAAAGACTGCAAGTTAGACTGCTAACTAGAACTAACCTTTTGTTTTAGCCGAAACAACACGGGACCCTACCATCAGACACGATAGCTTGTGCATAAAAATAGCTCAAATAATTATCAGATGAGTTATCTCAAAAAAGATGACTGCAAGAAGCTTAAAATTTGTGAAATAACCTAAGCCGAAAAGATATATCGATGTCAATGACCGTGTGCACTTTTTTTTGCACCAGCTACACATTTTTTTATCAATGGGCCTGGATATGTTCTATTCGGCCCTGCCTACCTTCTATATGGGCCTGGCCTTTTCAGGCAACTGTCGACGAACCTTTTTTTTTTCCTTTTCTCCCTCTACCACTAAAACTGCCCCTGCAATTGAAACTGATGACGAACTGCAGAACTGAATAAACGGGGCTGAAACAGAGTGGAGAAGACATGCCGAATTCGTACAACGCAACACTTTTATTCAAACATCCATATCATTATGATTACAGATGATGCCCAATCTATTCACTAACAACTAATTATCATCACATAAACAAATGCGAGAGCAATTACACAAACATAAAAAATTCATGCCATCAAATTGCCCTGCTTCTTCAATTCGATGAGTTTCTTCATCTGCTTGTTCAGCATCTTCAGCTCTACCGCCCCTCCTTCATCCCCCACAGTAGCCCAATGGAATTGCCAGATCCAGGGGCCCCAGATCCAGACTTGGCCCAATCCAAACTTCTCCGCCTCCAACGGTAAATCGAGCTCCCCTGATGCACCCTCCAGTTGAATCCGCTCTATGTACTCATCTAGCCACTTAAAATGTGCGCATTGCTTCAATTTCTGAAATCGAAAAGATGAACCCTAAATCCCAAATCCGATGTAAAATATGAAATTGGGAGACAAAAACCAAAATTGGCATATTGAGAAGTAAAATCTCACCTTTCCCTGCTCTGGTTTGCTCTCGCATTTCACGAATTCCCGCCCAAGGTTGCCATTCTTGCCGGTCGTTGTGACTAGCCGCTTCAGGGGTGCGGTACGTGGGCATGCAGGGCACCTTGTCATGGGCACTGCGCCATAGCGCGGCCATGAGCGGTGGGAGGCTGAAGCAGAGCTCGACATTGCTAGGTCGCGGCCCGGAACGGCGTTGCTGCGCGTCATCGCCGGAGAAGAAGAAGAACAACGGTCGGGGAGCGCGGCGAGGATGGGGGGCGGGCTCGGGTGCTGCACGGCTCGGTGTCCTCTTTTGTACCAATGCTGAGCTGGATAAGCTAGTGGGTCCCACGCCGTGGGTCCCGTTTTGTTACGTACCAATGCTGAGCTGGATAAGTTAGTGGGTCCCATGCTGTGGGTCCTGCTTTGTTACGTAGGGGCTCACCTGATTCGAATTTTAAACATGTGTCTTTGGATTAGGCAGCAGTGTCGCACGGCAGCTATTTTTTGCAACGCAGGTGTCGCATGAGAGCCACTACAGCCAACGACGTCGCATGAGAGACAACTGAACTCAACGACGTCGCATGGGAGCTATTCGCCCGTTCTCGGAGACAGGCGGGGGCACCGCCGCCGGGGATGCAGCCGCCGTGAAGTGGCCCTCCAGGGACTCCGACGCCTCTCGCTCGGCCGCCGGGGTGGGGGCGGTGGTGGCCATGCGGCGTCCCTTGGGCCAGGGTGCCAGCACGCTGGGAGCGAGGGCGGGGGACGGGGAGGGGCAGCCAGGGGGTGTTCCTCTGAGTCGTTGGTTGCGAACATGGTGCTGGCCCTGCTAGGGCTGGCCATCATGGTCGATGGTTCTTCGGTGATGCGTGGAGAGAAGGATGAGGATTAGTTCATGCGGCCGGAGAAGAAGCAAAGAATGAGGGGCGAGAGGAGAAGAATGAGATAGCTAAAGCCTCCTGGCCGCCCTGCTTGCGCTGCCTGGGGATGGATGGAAAGAAACGCCAGCGGCATTTATCGCTCGGCATTAAATATGTTACTGTACAAAAAATCTAGGAATTTATTAACCAAACGTTCTCCCATACTAGAGATTTTAGCCTACTATTTGTGTTTGTACCTCAATCGGTTCTGGGGTTCGTCTCCTCTCCAGTTAAGTGTTTATTGTACAAGTGCAGTAGCATGTACGATGGGCCGTCACCATGGTTGGTAGAACGAACGAGTATGCTTAAAGTGAAGGTTTATGGGCCGTCACCATATTGAGAAGTAAAGTGAAGGTTTATGTCTGGAGTATGCTTAAGAATGGATTGGCAGTGGGGGAACAGCTGCACCATTGGACTATGTATCAAAGAAGGGGTGCCGTGTGTGGCTTGTGGATGAGGTGACTCTATATTATTGCTCCATTGCTGGTGGTGCCATTATTCCAATATATTATGGAGGTTCCTACAATCAGCTATGGGTGCTAGTATTATGGCGCCACGGTCGAACGTCCACACCGACAGTGACTTGTGTGGATGGTTCAGGGATTTGTTGGGTCGGGCGTAGGAAAACGAAAAAAGGTTGGTCACTACTACATATCCAAATAGCACTAACAATCAAAATTTTATCATCACTAACCTGCTAGTGGCCTTTCAATGCCTCTGGGTATGTTGTGACTTTGACACCACAGACGGGCATCCTGGCTTGTCAGTGACAACACTTCATCACAGACTGCTAGCCTGTCAGTGATAATAGTTCATCGCAGGTTGAATTTGCTCCTTTTATTGCTTGGCTATATTAATGTTGGTACAAGAAACGCACGCAAATGAAAATTTTGGAAACATATGAACAGAATATGCATGCATACATCATTCATTTGCGGAAGTTGCTTTCCATAGAAGAAAAAATGTACATTGACACACTTCACGACAAACATATATCTGGAACATAGATACTTCTACCACATTACAAACAGTAGTCTATCCGTCAAGAAACTTAACAAACTAGAAAAGGAACATACATATTACCCTGATAAAGGGTGTTGGAGTACCGCCTCCCTGGGGACTTCGCGAGCGAGAGAGCTCTCTGTGCCTTCCATTTCCGGGTGGGGTGCCACAAGGGCCTCTCGGGGGTTCTACGCGCCATCCAATCTACCACATTACAAAGAGTAGTCTATCAATCGAGCCACTTAACAAACCAACATATATATGGAACATAGATACCTCCAGCACATTACAAAGATTAGTCTATTCGTCGAACCACTTAACAAACTTGACAAAGGATATACATATAAATTTAAATATGCCTAAACTACTCATAATCTCTAGTAGTCTATCTATCGTGCCTCTTAGCAAACTAACGGGCTCTCCATAGGAAGGAGATGATGCGAATAATTATCTCACCAATCTATGTCAAATCCAATGGCCAGTGTAGCAAATACCGATGAAACCAGTCGGTGCTTGCACCAATAGGTAAATTTGTAGCACCACTCATCATCTTCATTTATGTAGTGCCACCAAAATAAAATTCTCCATAAAACAAAAACTGGCATGACATAAGATATTCATCGATCTATTATTTCAGATCAAATGCAAGCAAACTTTAAGAAATAAGAAATTAGTTAACCAAGTACTTGACTTAAGCATTGGTGTGTTTACAACAGACAAAACACTCGAAGTTTATCCAGATGAGGTTCACCTTTTTATGGAGTATCGCCCTTCCAACTAATGGCAAAAATGGCATTTTTTGTGTGCAGTGCAACTAAATGGATATCTGTTTCACCACAATAGTTGTTATGTAGTTTTCAACTTACATAGAGATCAATAAAAGGAATAATTGCTTTGTTCAAGAACATATAAACCACACAGATAACATAAGTAATCTTATTATCTACATCAAAGACATTACTCCTTTCATTAGAATGAGTTAATGAACTTAAGTTATTCTTCAACACAGTAGTCAAAGCATGGCGTGCCTTAGTTGTGTGTAAAGGTAACAAGTTTCATCATCTGTCTACTAAGAAGTGTGTAGTGCTACACCATCCGAATAGTTGCACTAAACTCTAAATTCTTAACAGATTTCTACAAAGATAGAGCTAATGCTAAAAAAAATCTATAAGTTATAATACATCAAACCCTACAAAAAATTGGTTGAAATACATCAACCCCTATAGATTTCTATAACCAAATACATGAACTAACCCTATAAAATTACATCCGCACGATGGTTAGTAACACAGAAAAGCCTAGAAGTACTATAATGTAAGACGAATCGAAGTTCACCACCATAATCGCCATCACGACTAAAGAGCAAGGCAGGAGTATATCTGGTATACCACCTCGCATGATGGCGTGGGAGACCTGGTGTCCAACGACAGGGTGGATTTGACCGAACCAGAGATGCCAGACGGAGGTTATGACGCCACGACATTCGATGTGATGCCCGACAAGAGAGCGCAGCTCAGGACGGCGTGGGAGTGGCCGCGGCCGGACTTGGTGGCCGCGGCCGGACTTGGTGGCCGCGGGGAGTTCAGATAGTGTGCCATTGGAAAGGATCCATGACCGGGCATAGTGCAATCTCACAGGAGAGGGGCTCGCCAGCGGTGGTGGGAGTTAGGGAATTGGCATGGAGAAGATATAAAACATGTACAACACAACTCTTACGGGTGAGAAAATGAAAGTGACTATTTTCATACAATAACTTCGGCGGGTCAAATGTGGCAGCCGTACGTGACAAATATCCGTTCACTTTGGACATCGGAACACATGGTCACTGACCGATCAATTTCAAACCCGTCTCTAATAAGCATGCAGTAGAGCTCAAAATACCTCATCACTGACGCACCATGGAAGACTCATCAGTGATGAGCACTCATCACTGATGCGTGGGCAGTGGTCGGTCAGGTAAGTGATATTCTAATCTGTAGTAATGGATTGTGCAAGGCTTCTATAAGATCTGACTTGTGAGGAACAATGTGAGTTACACTAGTAAAATACGCAGATCGGTGGCCGAAAAAACTATCTTTCATGTGGAGCAGTGGCACAAGCACACCAATAGGAGGACATACAAGTCGTAGCTCAGTGGCAGGAAGGATGGCACCTGCCAAGGGATGGGCGGATCTAAGGGAATGCTGACCATGTATGGGCCAATAATCAAGACAGAGGAGGAGAGTCGGTCCTGAGAGGCCATCCAAGGGAGTTCGTTGTAGGCTCATGCGCTTTTACCCTCTCTAGCTAAACCTAGAGTGTTGGAGTTACAAGCATGTTGGCGTGTCCTTGCACTAGAGAAGGAAGTTGGAGTCTAGACGATCATCTTGGAGACGGACTGCAAGATGGTGGTGAGCAGGCTCAACTCTGAAGGGAAGGGCGGATCACCCGATTGTCCGGTGGATGAAGATGTGAAGGGCATGCTCCAAACTTTTATTGAGTCCAAGATTACTTGGGTTCATAGAGAGATGAATTGTATTGCCTACATCTTAGCTAATGAAGGTTGTCGGCATGAGTTGTCAAAAACATGTACTATGACCGTTTTGAACTCTGGCACTGCCAAAAACTTTGAATACAATGGCAACCACTCTATCTAAAAAATGATTATTTACAGGTATCTTTTTCCTTACCAACAAATCGAGTTTAAAGAAATTCAGTTTAAAATAGGAGCAAGGTGATTACCAACGTAAATATTTTTTGAACACAGTACATACGCAAGCGGTCAGTCCTTCTAACTATCCAACCACAGGTTGGTTCGCGATTACCAACATACTTATTTTATTCTGTATATATATCTTAATGCATGGCTATATAAGATGATATATTTTTCGTCAAAAAGTTCCACGTATTACATTAGTTGACTAGGGAACTAAATCATAACTAGTAATAGTACTCCCTCCAAAACAAATAAATGCACTACCAAATAGTAGGTATATCTTTGTTTCTAAATATAAGAATATTACTATTAAATACTAGTATACAAATATATATTTAATACTATACCAAAATATAAGAATATTTAATAGAAATATACCAAAGATATGCTACTATTAATTGCTGGTATTAAATAAATAAATCTGTAGATTAACACGCGGTCCCCACCTTGGCCCGTGCCTTCCGTTTCAGTTCATAAAGGGCAACACATGCTTCTCCTCCTCGCTCACATTCTTCTCATCCCGCTCTCCTCAACCAACTCCGCGCGTCTGCTCGACCGATCCACCGCGATGTCTAGCTCCGACGCCAGTGCCATACCCGCAGCCAACCACGAGGAGCACAGCCTGGCGGCCCCCGCCCCGCCCCCTGCGGCCGCGGTCGCCCAGGGGAAAGAGAAGATGCTTGCGCAACAGGCGCCTGCGCCGGTGGTTCACAAGCGCAAGCCCGGGAGACCCCAGGAGAAAAGCCCGCCCCCAGCGGCCACCAGAGAGGAGCTGGAATCCAGGGAGTCCCGGGAAGGACCCTTGAAGGTGCTTGCGCTCCCGGCGCCAGGGGCCCCGCGTGCTTATGTTGTCTCAGACGACAAGATGGTGAGCCGCACTCGCGCCCCCACACGGCGTGCAAGCGCGGTATCCGACGACAAGATGGTGAGCCGCGCTCGCTCCTCCCCCCTCTGCTACTAGTGATTTGAAGTTAACCGGTGCCTAATGAGCTGGAGTTATTGACAATCTTTAATCTAGTCATGTGAATTAGTGCTAGTGCTTAATGAACTACCTGATGTGTATGTGCAAGAATTACGTGCTGGGTATATGTCCTTGGACTTTCTAATCGCTGCGATCTCATCTGGCAGATGGACAGGAACGAGATGGCGCCGGTGGTTCACAGGCGCAAGCTCGGGAGACCCCAGGAGAAAAGCCCGCCCCCAGCGGCCACCAGAGAGGAGCTGGAATCCCGGGAGTCCCGGGAAGGCCCCTTGAAGGTGCTTGCGCTCCCGGCGCCAGGGGCCCCGCGTACTCACGCTGTGTCCGGCGACAAGATGATGAGACGCGCTCGCGCCCCCACCCGGCATGCAAACGCTGTCTCTGACGACAAGATGGTGAGCCGCGCTCGCGCCCCCACCCTGCATGCAAACCGTGTCTCCGATGACAAGATGGTGAGCCGCACTCGCTTCCCCCTCTCCTACTAGTGATTTGAAGTTAACCGGTGCCTAATGATTTGAAGTTACTGACAATCTTTAATCTAGTCATGTGAATTGTACTGTAGCTTACTGAATTACCTGATGTGTATGTGCATGAACTACGTGGTGTGTATATGTCCTTGGATTTTCTAATCGCTGCGGTCTCATCTGGCAGATGGACAAGAACGAGATGGCGCCGGTCCAGGGGGTGCTGCGCATGCGAGGGAGCATCGCGTCGTCAAGTGCGGTTGGTAAGTATACTTTATGCTGCTTTTTTTGTCAACATCGTCTCCATACAGGCTACACTGGCAAACAAGCTGCTTAACTCTTGTGCATGCTGGTTTTTCGTCATCACTAGTATACTGGTATTGGACTGAAGCTTGTTAGCTCTGTCCATGTTGGGTCTTTTTGTCATCATTAGTATTGTTATATATTAGCTGAAGCTGCACATGTTTTCTTTCCATTGACGTTGGTGCGGGCGGTGCTACGCGTCAGTCGGCCGATGGATGGACGCCTTACTCACCTGATTTAAATCAAGTCCACCTAGGTGTAGTTTGTTTTGTCACTAGCTGTGTATACATAGGCGAGCTCCAGCACTGTGTTGCAGCGTGGAAAACATATGAACTGTAATAAGAAACATGCAATGGCTAGAAACATCTCCACATATTTTTTCGGCACGTTTTAGGTGTCAACGAAATTAGTCAGATCGCCAGCCGTCGAATTAACACATGGAGCATTGGATCACACTACACGGCAGCAGAGAGAATGGAAACCGTGTTCCTCCATAGCCTCCACAATACATGTGTATCCACCACCCCTCCCACATCGTCGCAACAGACAATTACGTCGGCCCCTTGCAACACCTGGCTTTGGTACCCTAGAGATCCCTGATGTCGCTTGGATATCCTGCAAGTATTATTACAGTGCGCCAACGAGGCGTCGTCCTTGCAACATTGTCTTACAGACAATGTAGTTGATGCCACCACCACCATCACCCATTTACACATGGCCGTGGCATGTGGCACTATTCGTGGGATAAAACACACCCCGCGAGAATACGTGTTGCACCACTGCGATCTATGCAACTTAGGAATTGTTGTGACTGCCCCTGCAAAACTAGCGATGATACGACCATCGCCCTGCAACATCGGCCATAGTTGTAGCACATCTGAGAAGACGGATGCAGCACCTAACAACACAGTATGTGTTTTTTGCACCATAAGAAAGCACTGCCTTGCAACATCGGCTATCAGGGTGCTGCACCGACAAACACACTCACGACCTTGAGACGTCGTATGCCTTGGCCGATGTAGCATAGTGCTCCTCTTTCAGCATATAGCGATGGCTTGTAGCATTGATGGTCGGAGAGTCGCAGCATCGTTGAGTGGCAGTGCTAGCCCAACTCATTGTCATAAAGAAGGGGGAATAAAGGATGGGTGTGCACGTGGTGGAAATAAAGCGAATGGATATGGTGAAGAGAGAGGAAGACTAACAAGGGGCATCTGGCGCTAGAGCGAGCTGGCTGATTTCCCCCTGAAACCAGCCTATTGAATATAATTCAATTTTCTTTTGAGAGACCTCATAAAAATGTCGCAACATGCGAGCATGTCTATACAAAAAATTGTAGATATAGAACACATACTCATTAGCTGCAACAAATCAGTGAAAAAACACAATGTATATAGGCCTGAACCGATGGATCATCAGCATGCATCTGCCAGCTCTTCCTAGGTTACGCCCAACCGTGAGTCGTTCAATTGGATCACACATCACTACCCAATCAACCACCAGCTTAGTTGTTCCTCTCGTCTCCTCTACCCACCCTTCGCAACATACACCCATGATTCTCAGCAATAGACCAACATGGAGGCGACAATGGTGGCCATGATAGGCTAGTGAAAAGCACACTGGTGATCAACCTTACAACACTAAACAGAACATTGCAACATGAGGTAACCCCAACTTTGTAGCACTGGTGCACCATTTTCAACCACCTTGTAGCAATGAAAAGTTCACTGACCAATAGCATTGCTGCACCAAGTTACCGGCTTCCAGCACTGAACACCCGGGCTTGTAGCACCGCGATGATCGATGGTCGGCCTTTCAACAGTATTAGTTAACATTGCACACCTCGTCTCCATTTTTATGTACATACACATGAGTGAGCTTGGAACATCAGTAACGTATCAACATTATCAAACATGAAGACGATAAATTTGTTTCTCCAAGCATCGACCTTACTGAATAAGCATGCAACTGCACATCCACCACATGAGCCATAATTTTTTAGCTCTGCGACAATAGCTTATAGTTGCAAAAGAGCTGATGATGATGGTTTAGAATGTATATGATCAAAATAGATTAAATGGAGGGGAGGGTGGACTACCTATGTTGAATCAGACTAGCCGCAAGGTCACAAGTGCCTTGTCTAAATAGCCAAAAAGACAAAAGGATGCCTCCTGGATTCTCCATCCTGAAGCTAAGCATAACTCCAACTCCAGACACGCTAGGGGGCTACTAAAGGTGCAATACGCTAGGGGTGTCTTCTGGGTGGGAAGCCTGGTAGCAGGCCTGCCTTAGGGCCCAAGAGGCCAAGTGGAGGATCGGTGCAGTAGGGCAGCTCAGGAGCCCAGATAAGGACTGTGAGAGCATCTTGGCAGGCAAGCTAAGATGGCAGTGGTATGAGATCTGATGGATTCCTTGTAAACCTAGCCCTTGCCACCTATATAAGGAGGGGCTCGGGGTTGTCATTCACATATACTCTCATAGACTATACTCTCTGTAGCATTATACTTCATCTCCACTCTAAACCCCTCGCACAAGGTGCTCCACCATGAATAAAAATCAGATACAGGATGTTGGGCATTGCCTCTCACCGAGGGCCCGAACCTAGGTAAAAACCTTTGTGTGAACTCCCTTGTCATGGATCCCTACAAGTTCACCACCCTACTATAGGTACTCACGGTTTTACATACTGTCACATAGTTAAGTTCTGACACATTTTCTCTGGGGAGTTGAAGCAACTCATGGTGTAAGTAGGTGTTGCTTGAAGCACTAATTCTACTAGCACCTCCTTTCCCGCCTTCGAGATACCTTGTCCTTCCTATCCAACCACTTTGCCATTTGAGCTTTCTTTAAGATGTTTAAAATTTCCTTCCTTTGACCTACCCACCACGGTTGGGAGCCCCAAATAATGCTCGCTCAATGCCTTAGGATCTGTGCAAAGATATTTACAACAACTTAGTCCTCCTATTTGCCTCACTTCCCAAAGAATGTTGAGGCTTTTTGAAAATTTGCCATTTGTCCCGAGGCCGACTCGTAGTCAATGAGGATATATTTAAGGTTACAAAGTTGCCATTTGACGGTTGAAGAAATACTATACTATCATCTGCAGAAATAAGATGGGCTACATGGGGGTTAGTGCTCCCAAAAGATATACCATTGATCTCTTTATCTTTGAGCACTCATGAGAAAGGCCAAAAAACTCGCAACATAGAAAATAAAAAAATAGGGAGACCATGGGTCTCCTTGCCAGAGCCCTCTTCATAGTATAAAAAAATACATAACACACTCCTTTCAATTTGATAGAAAACCTGGCCGGGGTACCACACATCATAATCGTCAAGATCAACCTATCTGAGAAACCAAGTGCCCTCATCATCAGATCGAGGAAAATCTAAACCATCCTCTTATGGGCTTTCGTCATGTATAGTGTAATTGTGAACATTGGATTTTGCTATTCCTTGAACAAACATACTTTGTTCCTCCGTAATCTATTTGCTAGGCCTTTGAAGTAATCTGACTGAGTGTGTTCAATAAGCTTATTGATCCGATTTGAGGAAGTATCTCCAGCGAGTAAATTTGGGGATCACGACTAGAACCGTATCATTGAATTTTTCTAGTGCAACAACTCCATTCAAAAAAAAAATCCCCTATTACTATGTGTACATCATTTTTTAACAACGACTAGTGAAATTCGTAAACATAAGTTGAGAGGTTGTCTGGCCCTGCACTTTTGTCAGTCCAATTTAGAATAGTGCATTCTCAATTTCTTCATCCATCACGTCTGCGTTCACCCTCTCCTCCATATCACTAGTCACACAAGTTGGATGTGAGCTAAGATGTGGTCAGCTTCAGCAGAGCTTTCTGAAGAAAACAACTAAGCATAGAAATCGGCCAACATCTTCCCCATCTCATTGTCCACCGTTCATCTTGTGCCATCTGCCCTCATGCCATCCGCCCTCATTCTCAATTCCAGTTGAGAAAGTTGCTTATACATTATTTGTTCCCATGCACGAACCATATGAAGCTACACTTCAATCTCGCTGATCTCTAGTGAGGATCTGGATCCCAACGCTATGCCCTCTCTATCGAAGCTGGACCTTGTGCCTAGTAATCTCACAACATATGAAACAAAACACCGAGCCACTCCAATGTTGCATATCATTGGTGACATTGTTAATCATCCCATACAACGCACTCTGGCCGGAATTATTATCACATGCACACTCCCATGCCTCAATGGGGCATCCTCCTCTCTTACTTGTGTAATGCCCACTTCTTACTTGTGTAATGTACAGGTTGTCTGGCACTCTAATAATGAGTGAAGCATGGTCTGGTCCTTTATAAGAACATGTTCAATGGATGTATCATAGAATAAATGCATGAAAACATCATTGCTTGAACCCCTGTCCAAATATGCCTAAATGATCTCATCTTCCTCCCTCTAATTGTCCCATGTGTACGGGTAGCTACTAAAACAAATGTTTGAAAAGCTATCATTGGCTACACTCTCCCTAATGCGCTCCATTTGTGTGAAACTCATCAAGTAATCTCCTAGTTGCTGTGATTCAAACAATACTTTGTTGAGGCATCATTGTCACATATAAATATATATTAGCATCCAGTCTCTCGGAGCCTCTCTTAGCTACACAAATTTGCTCTAATCTGACTTCCTATCCAGTAGCTTTAGCTGATAAGCCTTGTGACGCTTTAGGTGATGAGCACTACTCTGCCTTGTCTTATGAACACAAGTGCCTTGTCTGCGTTGCCTCGAGGTAGATGGGTCATCCTTTCCCAAAACCTTGCACCCTTTCCCGTATAGAATTTTTTATGTCTTGCTTCCTTTTATATTCCGTCCTTAGCTCCCACTTCCTCTTCAGCTGAAAATCATCCCTTAGTTCAGAAGCATGTCACCAATCTTGACTGCACTACGTCGTTCTTAGACAATTACCATCTACATGATCATCTTGAGGTTCCTCGCTATTGTGAGAGTCCAGGGAGTATAATCATTGTATCACCAGCGCCTAAATGGGAGGTCATGCAACTCTGCATGCCCGCCCTTGCTTGACCTTGTGCTCCCAAAACTAAAGTGCTTTCTGTCGCCAACTTCTACTCAGTTTCTGTCTGTGAGAAGCTATGTCCGAGTGATACCCTCAATCCTTCACCCAACTGGGGTGAGGAATCAACATGTCGTTCAGATCGTCCATCAACATGTGCTAGTCTGCCGCAGTCAATCCAAAAGTGAGGTATCTTCTCAAATTAAAAATCAAACCAGGTCCCCTCGTCTTTAGCTGAAGAGTGGAGAAAGAAGCCTCGGACCAATGAAACAATTATGAAAATTCTAGCTCTAACTCTGACATGGTTCCCCCCATAAATTCGTCCTTCTGGACGCGAAACTTTAGCACGTCACCAAGCTAATTCTCGAGAGCGTTCCAAAAAGTATATGATCATATATTTAGGAGAAGATCCGTAATTCTCATACATGCCTCCGTCATACAAAACATTATCTTCGACAGCCTAGTTTTACCATCATAATCCTTCAAAACTATCACACTAAAACCAAATTGCCACGGTCCATTATATAGAGTGTGCTTCTAGACTCCTTTGTTGGCGAATCTCAAGAAGAAGATATTATTGCCAATGTGACTTATTTGGGCTTACTAGTAGAGTCCTCATGCCTTTCGCATAGCCTTGTGAAACATGTTGATGTTGCTTTGCTGGAGTGAGCATGCCTTTCCAACTGCTGACCGCCTAGTGGGCCTCGATCTGTCCAGAATCCCGATCCCGAAACATAATAACTATTAGTTCCTTCTTTGTCATGTTCAGGGCTCCTTGTTTGGTTGAGATATTAGCGGCCTCCCCAGAAGCAGTTCTGTCTGTCAGGGACTTTGAAGTTTCTCGGCTTATCCGTTTTTGGTCGCCCGCTTCACTTGAGTTGTAATCTATGCCACGTCTACTCTCCCATAATTGCGCAAAGGAGAGGAAGCACGAAGACTAATCAATGTAGGAGTTTACGACATCATCGCCCATAGATGAATAAAACCATAACCATAGCACTACCTGACAGTCGCCTATAGTTGCCTTAGCATTTCCTTTCATGGTGGGCCAGCCACCAGGTATTTCTATCGGTCCTTCGATTGGTACTTTTTTCTACGGTGGAGCCTTTGTTCTTCATTTGCCTTTCTACAATGGCGGTTGTATCTAACTAATATAATATCCTCTATCTATTGGAAGCCAGGACATTAGCCCTTATTTTTTCAAGGAAAATACACTTGCTAGTGTACAAGCGACATCGAAATTAGTCTTGTCACATGTGAAGATGATACTAAGAGTGTGATACATATAGGTGCACATATGAACAGCTCGAGGGGAACCGAGCGCACAAAGGAATCAGCCACCATAATCTAGTCATTTCCAAAGAAACAAAGTGACAAATAGAGATACAAGACATTAGCTGCTTTATGGAAAACACATATATTTAAATGTTGCTTTGCTCTTAGATTATTAACAAGAAATACTCTTTACTAATATTTAACTTTTGCTTTGCTCTTTGATTATTAACAAGAGATACAAGACATTAGCTTCTTGACAGATATGGAATGTACTAAAGAATCGTATAAATTTTTTGGTATGTTGAAATTAGAAGAAGTTCATGTGCCTTCAAGC
>LR880972.1:1010859952-1010871086 GCA_904067115.1 Aegilops sharonensis | reverse complement strand
GACCCCTGCGCCCATAGACGCCCTTGCTTGACCTAGTGCTCCCAAAACTAAAGTTCCTGCTTTCTTTCACCGGCCTCTACTTTGTTTTTGTCTGTGAGGAGCCATGTCCAAGTTATGCCCTCAACCATTCACCCAACTGGGGTGAGGAATCATTTTGTGGTTCAAATCATCCGTCAACATGTGCTTGTCTGTCGTAGTCAATCCAAAAGAGAGGTATCTTCTCAAATTGAAAATCAAACAAGGTCCCCTCATCTTTTGCTGAAGAGTGGAGAAAGAAGCCTCAGACTAATGAAAGAAATATGAAAATTCTAGCTCTAAATCTGAGATGGTTCCCCCATAAATCCATCCTTCTTAACATCACTCTTTACCACGCCACCAAGACAATTCCCAAGAGCATTCCCAAAAGTATATGATCATTATATAGGGGAGGATCTGTAATTATCACCCATGGCTCCCTCATACAAAACATTATCTTCGATGACCTAGTTTCTTCATCATAATCCTTCAAAACTATCACATTAAAACCAAATTGCCACATTCAATTACATAGAGCGTGCTTCTAGACTCCTTTGTTATGGAATCTAAAGAAGAAGATATTATTTCTAATGTGACTTATTTGGGCTTCCTAGTAGAGTCCCATGTATGTTGCATAGCCCTAGCAAACACGTTGATGTTGATTTGCTGGAGTGAGCATGCCTTTCCAACCACTGACCACCGAGTAGGCCTCGGTTGGTCTGGAATCCTGATCCTCAAACATGAGATCTATTAGTTCCTTTTGTTGTCAAGTTCAGGGCTCCTTGTTAATTTGGTTGAGAGATTAGCTGTCTCCCCTGAAGCATTTCCATCTGTCAGGGACTTTGAAAGTTCTCATCTTAGCGATCCTTGTTCGCCATGTTCACTTGAGTTGTCGATTTACGCCACGCCTTCTCTCCCATTGTCGTGCAAAGGAGTGGAAGCACCAAGACCAATCAATGTAGGAGTTTACAGTGTCATCACCTCATAGATGAATCAAAACCTTACCCTAGCACTACTTGTCGGTCGCCTATAATCGCCCTTAGCATTTCTTTTCATGCTGGGCCCACCACTAGGTATTTATACGTGTGCTTCCATTGGTACTTTTTTTTCGCTGGAGCCTTTCTGCTACATTTTCCTTTCTACAAAGGCGGTCTTATCCAAATCATATAGTCTCCTCTATCTATAGGAAGCGAGGACATTAGCTCTTCTTTTTTTCAAGGCAAATACACTTGCTAGTGCTCAAGCGACATCGAAAGAAGTCTTGTCACATGTGAAGACGACGCTAAGAGTGTGACACATATAGGTGCCAACTTGAAGAATAATGCAAATTTCAGTAAATATGAATAGCTCCAGGGGGGACGAGCGCACACAGGAATCAGCCACCATAAATGGATCATTTCCAAAGAAACAAAGTCACAAAGAGAGAGACAAGACATTAGCTTCTTTATGGGGAACACATATATTTAAATGTTGCCTTGCTCTCTTATTATTAACAAGAAATAATTTTGCCTAATATATTATGTGTAAATCTTGATAGATATGGAATGTATTTTGGTCAGTATGTTTTAAGGAATCATATTAGTTTTTGGTATGTTGAAATTAGAAGAAGTTCATGTGCCTTCAAGGCATGTCAAGGTGTGTTGTTCCACCTCAAAATTGGTACATACTAAATGGTTATTCTCCCTACATATAGCCCCAATTCTCATGCTCTCTCTCTCTCTCTCTCTCTATCTCTCTCTCTACATTTTATATTCCAGACTACTCCATAAAGCCTAACTGGTGAAGGTCCAGAAACACCCAGCAGTGATGGGTTCAACTCCCATTAGTAGTCTATACTTAGTGGAGGAGAAACAAGCCACTTACAGGCACGGGCTCGCCTATGGTGAATAAATCAGAAAAGAAAATCAGGCCATGGCCAGTCCAAATCCGGCACCTGCCAACAATGTGTAGCCTCCACTACTCGAACCTACTTTTCCTCAATGTGTTACATCATGTGATGTTTGGAGAAGCCATAGAGTTGGGGATCCGAATATAGAAAACAACGATGGGGAGTGGCTTGAAGAATAGGAGCCAAGAAGCCGGACGGACAAGGCCTCCACCATGCTGCACCGTTGGCCGATACTGACCCGTATGGTGCAAGGACCGAGGCAGAACTGAACACCGTCATCATCTAGGTTGCAAAGGAAGTTGGACCACTATGTTTCTTCTCTCGGAAAAACTCAATGATTTCATGCAGTTGGCACCCATGCCACATTCCACAGAGATAACAACATTGAGGAGGAGGAGGGGCAACACAAGGTTTCTTCCTCATAGGAATTACTTTCGAGGAAGTGGGGGGACGGTATGGCATGATGAGCAGTTAACAAGGGAAGTTTGCATGACTGTGGAGCACAAATCATGAAGACAAGTGTGCTAGTAGCTAGATAAGGGATGAATGATAGCAGGAAGGAATAATGAGCTTACTGGGCGAGGCTACTATTTTTTAAGTTGCGACCTACTGATCATAACAACAATTGATCGTAACAACGTACCATTGATGATATAGGGTATTGATTTAGTAACTGTCAGGATGTGACTAGGGCTTGTAAGTGGTGGGTTGTATATTACTAACAAGTAGCATGTTTAGCCTCAATATTGTCCTCTGTCACTCGTAACAACGTACCATTGACGGACCACATATTGGGCCCATCACTACTACCTTTTTCCAACAAAAATAGAATTTTAGTTATAGTAAGATTCACAACAATCCCGCAGGCCATTAGTGCTAAGTAGCACTGCTGACCGGTTTTTTGACCCACCACTTTTGATCGATAACTAGGCGAGAACTCTAGTGTGGTGCACATTTGTTTTGTTCAGAATTTTTAGTGTTTTTATGTGCACAAATACATATCTTTCAACCCTAACAGGTTCTCTTTAGGTGGTGTCGAGAGTGAAGGACTGAGGAGCTTGGAAGCAGGGGAAATGGCACCTCGAGGGGTTCAGGTCTCCATGATCAATAACCACAATTTTGATCTGAATGAGCTGCCGAATGAGCATGAGTAGCTCAAGAAGGAGTAGTCACCTGTGGAGCAAGAGTAGCCGCCTATGGCACAACATGAGCTTTAATATTCACAATGGTTGGAGGCTACTCAAATCCCGCTTGTGTGAGCAAAAATAACTCTTGGCCAAAAGTGTAGCCCTGTCAGAAATTATCGAAACAATATCCGTATCCCAAGGACGATTGTAAAGCTTATGTGGAAATTTTGAATTTCTCGCTTCCTATTTTTTGTTGATTGACTGACGCTATTGCTAAACTTGAGGGAAGGACTTGGTATACTGCTTCATGATCAACGTGTCAACTGGAAATGGCTTTTCTATTCATTTCCCATGATGGTTTTGATATGTGGATTGTTTGAACAAGCAGTTGTTCATTCGGTAAAGCTTTGTGAAACATCAATGGTGGAGCTAGGTCTCTGGTCATGTGAAATGATAGTAGGTCAAGAAGTGTGTTGGATCATGAGATAACATATTTTCTAAGTTGTTAATCATGTGTGTTAACACCATGGGTAGTATGAGAGAAGGTCAACATGCATGTTTGGGTCTGAAATGACCTCATGACCAAAAAAGGGAGAGAAACATGGCTAATAGGAATACGAACGATATGGAAGTTACTTGTTGCATGGATGTTAACCGTGGTTATGAAGCCACACAAGATGTCAAAGGACCCGCATCTTTACATATCAAGGTTGACTTCACATGCCAACTGGATTTCGTCTAAATTATTGTATATGTATATATGTTATATCTTGACATCTTACCAAACAAAAAACACCAAAAAAAATACACTATTTACTTCTCTTTGATGCATATTCTAGTTGGAGGGTAATCATAACCTTATGTGGATATTTGTCCATAATAGAATATATAATGGTCTAGTGAGGCAAGGTGTAGATGAAGAGGACAATAGTCGAACATGAAAACATCCAACATTGTGTTATAGTTGCATCAAGTTGTCTAGTGAGTCAATATGGAAATGGAGGAGGCTCATAGGGCAACACGAGAACACCAAACATGTTGCTCTACTTACTTCCTATTGGTACGAAGAGACCGAGACTAGTGAAAGGTTAATCATAACACATGGACAAGATATCTCATACAAGATGAAAATGGAGTGAGTCTTGTATGAAAATGCTAACAAAGTATGAGTGTGCATAGCATGCCATCCTCTCCCTTTCTTGTTCGAGTTTCCTTCACCAACCCCATAGTACCTTGATCAACACTATTATTTGGATATGCTTCTCATCTGAGAAAGAATAGTTATTGAGAGACATTTATATCATTGTCTAGATAGACTTGTTCAAGGGGCAATAATGGAGGTGTCTTATCTATTATAGCCACATTTCGGAGAAGAATAAAAAAAAGTAGACACAACCTGATAATTTATTGAGATTTGAATTGAGGATTCCACAGACATAAACTATCCTGCATGTGAATCAAATCCACATCCTACATGGGCATTGGGCTTTAGTTGGACTACCACCTTATGGACAAGCCATGTGCTCCATGTAGTCTATGTTGCAAAGGCGGGAGGACAAGGAGCAAATAGTTTTCGATGGCTGGACATTGAAGTTATTTGTCAAGAAATTTGTTTCCTGACATGGTTTGTTTATTTCATTGTTTAGTATTTGACTAGGCAACTGCCCGTGCGTTGCAACGGGGTATATATACTCCCTCTAGTTCTTTTTAGTCTGCATATAAGATTTGATCAAAATCAAACTTTGTAAAGTTTGACCAACTTTGTAGCAGAAAATTTCAACATCTAAAACACTAAAGCTATATGGTATGAAAATTAATTTCATGATGCATCTAACAATATTGATTTCATTTTGTGAATCTTGATATTTTTTTATACACTTAGTCAAAGTTAACAAAGTTTGACTTTGACCAAATCTTATATGCAGACTAAAAAGAAACAGAGGGAGTATATTTTAGTGGTTCAACACCTATATCACATAATATGACCTATACCATTTGGAACTATCTATAGCTTTACTCTTAATCCAATTATGCAACTAATGCCCACTGCTTTTACAAGTACGGTTCCATATTTGGTCGTTGGTATATCTCCGTGGAGAGAAAAATTCGAGTTATAAAATACGCTTTTGCTAAAGCACATCTAGATGTGCTTTAAGTAGTATTGCACATCTAAATCCCATGTCATTGATTGTGCATGAAGATTAGTGTGGGTATTTGTTTGAGTGCCTCATTTCAAAGTGCAATAACTAAGGCACATCTAGTTGTGCCCTAGACAGACACATAGGGCTCATCAGAAAAAACAACAGTAGTGAGGCTCGTCAGAAAATAGTAGTGCATGTATATGATGAACATTTGCCCTTTATGTCTGCAAATCTGCAAAGTTCAAGTAAGAGTTTATAATGCTCATAGTCTCGAGAAAACTACAGTGGTAAGGAAAAATAAAGCAACTATTGTTTGATATTATTCCAATTGGAACAATGTCCTTCCAGAGATATATCCTTTTTATTCAAGAACATCATGGAGGAAAATATCATCGGTTGGGCGTTTCTTGCGTTATTCCATTATGCTTGTGCCAAGTAGCCTACTAACTATAGTCATCAATTTTGATAGGTAGATCTGAGTGAAATTAGTCAAACTGCTAAATCTTTGACCATATGCACAGAAACCAAAACCAATCTTACCAAACAACGCAGGAAGGAGGTGCACAACTACATGTGGGAGGTATAGGGCGTGCAAATCGTGTCCTCTAATTGCACCATATTCTGAAACAATGAACTTGCGTTCAAAGGCGAGGATTGGCCACCATGCGTGCACCATCATGTTGGGCACCTAGCGGTGCGGTCGCTCCCAGGCGGCGATTCCGCCAAAGCCTGGTACCATCGTTAGGATCGATAAGGGACACATGGAGGAGGGATAAGAGAGGGAGATCATGGACCAGAGGACTCGGGCGGATGGGGGCGAGCTAAGCAGAAAGGAGCTCAATGGAGGACGGGGGCGCGCATGCGGCGGCGGAGGCGTGGGTGCGCATGTGTTTTCCCCAGATCATGCCTGCGTGGGGATCGCAGGATGGAAGGAGGGCTTAGTTAGTTTTTTCAAAAAAAAAACTGCGTGCGTGGGCTGTTTCCTTTTCTCGCTCGCGTGAAAAAAGGAAGGGTGGGGGGAGATGGACGAAGGACGACGACGTAAGACGAAACACGGAACACTATGTTTTTTTAAGGTAGTGTAGATATCGGTTCAATGCTCTAGTATGTAACCTTCTTCTCACATTTTGGGTCTAGCTCTTGGTGCTCATGAGTTCATTACTTATGTTAACTATTATTGTTGTGCCCACTTGTTCGACAAGAGACTATAAAGTTAACTAAGATACTCCTGTATTTATATTAATATAGTTGGCACTGAGGTAATCATCAACCTTGAATATTACTCATATTTGTCAAATAGGAGGTCAAGCTGGATCTGTCTGGCGCATCATCTATGGTCACATATGGTGTATTGTCTATTCTAAACCCAATGAGTATTGCAGAATGACAAGTGCCTGCGGGGAGGAATGAGTTACTCTTTTGTGTCAAGGGGTGGTGCCATGCCTCATAATTGACAATAAAAAATTAACCACCTACATAAAAAGTCTAACCCAAGACAGGGAATATGCGCCATTGCAATTTTACCGCACAAAGTCATCGGTATTTTGCAATTGAATGGTCCCCATGTTGTGACTGAGAACACAAAACATAAAACACCCCACAAAACACTATTCACTTCTCTTCGATGCATATTCTAGTGGAAGGGTAGTCATAACCATATGGGAATATTTTACCACAATAGAATCTATAATGGTCTAGTGAGGCAAGGTGTAAATGGAGAGGATAATAGGCGAACATGGAAACAACCAACATTGTGTTGTACTTTCATCTAGTTGTATAGTGAGATAATATGGAAACGGAGGAGGCTCATAGGGCAACATGAGAACGCCCAACATGTTGCTCTACTTACTTCCTATTGTTACCAAGGGACTGAGACTCGAGCATGGTTAATCATAACACATGGACAAGATCTCTCATACTAGTTGATAATAGAATGAATCTTGTATGATAATGCTAACAAAGTATGAGTGTGCATAACATGCCATCTCCTCCCTTTCTTGTTGTATTTTCCTTCACCAACCCCCATAGTGCCCTGATCAGCACTATTAATTCTATATGCTTCACATCTGAGTTAGAATTGTGATTGGGAATAGTTGTATCATTATCTAAGTAGACTTATTTAAGGGGAAATAATGGACATGTCTTATCTATTATAGCCACATTCCAGATAGGAATAAAAAAAGTAGACATAGCAAGATAATTCGTTGAGATTNATAAAAAATTAACCACCTACATAAAAAGTCTAACCCAAGACAGGGAATATGCGCCATTGCAATTTTACCACACAAAGTCATCGGTATTTCGCAATTGAATGTTCCCCATGTTGTTACTGAGAACACAAAACACAAAACACCCCACAAAACACTATTCACTTCTCTTCGATGCATATTCTAGTGGAAGGGTAGTCATAACCATATGGGAATATTTTACCACAATAGAATCTATAATGGTCTAGTGAGGCAAGGTGTAAATGGAGAGGATAATAGGCGAACATGGAAACAACCAACATTGAATTGTACTTTCATCTAGTTGTATAGTGAGATAATATGGAAACGGAGGAGGCTCATAGGGCAACATGAGAACGCCCAACATGTTGCTCTACTTACTTCCTATTGTTACCAAGGGACTGAGACTCGAGCATGGTTAATCATAACACATGGACAAGATCTCTCATACTAGTTGATAATAGAATGAATCTTGTATGATAATGCTAACAAAGTATGAGTGTGCATAACATGCCATCTCCTCCCTTTCTTGTTGTATTTTCCTTCACCAACCCCCATAGTACCCTGATCAGCACTATTAATTCGATATGCTTCACATCTGAGTTAGAATTGTGATTGGGAATAGTTGTATCATTATCTAAGTAGAATTATTTAAGGGGAAATCATGGACATGTCTTATCTATTATAGCCACATCCGGATAGGAATAAAAAAGTAGACATAACAAGATAATTTGTTGAGATTTGAATCGAAAATTCAACATACATCAACTATGCTACATGTAAATCAAATCCTCATCCTACATTGGCATTCGGCTTTAGTTGGTATACCACTTTATGGACAAGCCGTGTGGTCCATGTGGTCTACGTCACAAAGGCCAGAGGACAAGGAGAAAATAGTTGTCGATGATTGGTCATTGAAGTTATTTGTCAAGAAATTTTCCCCCCGACATGGTTCATTTAATTCATTATTTAGTATTTGATATCGGTTCTATTCTCTAATGTGTAACCTTCTTCTCACGATTTGGGTCTAGCTGTCAGTGGTCATGAGTTCATTACTTATGTTAACTACTATTGTTGTGTCCACTTGTTCTCCGAGACTATAAAGTTAACTTATATCCTCCCGTATTTATATTAATATAGTTGGTGGTTAGGTAATCCTTGACCTTGAATATTACTCACATTTGTCAAATAGGAGGCCAAGCTGGAACTGTCTAGTGCATCATCTATGGTCACATATGGTGTATTGCCTATTCTAAACCCAATGAGTATTACATTATGGCATGTGCCTGTGAGGAGGAACGAGTTACTCTTTTATGTCAAGGGGAGACGGCATGCCTAATAATTGTCAATGAAAAATTAATAGTCTACATCAAAAGTCTAACCCAAGAAAGTGAATATGTGCCATTGTAATTTTACAAAACTAAGGGCCTGTTCTGATCTTGTCCCGCTCCTCGCTTCACAAATTCCTGGAGCAGATACGAGCCGAACGAAATAGCTGCGAGAAGCTAGCTCCAGCAAGCTAGGATCGACCGCAGTGCAAAATCATGAAGCAGACTCGGCCCAGCTCCACCGATCCGGAAAGCTGAAGTTGGTCGATATTACAAGTGAACTGCCACAGTCAAGTCATACGAGCCGAACCGGTACGCTCGATCTGTTTGATTGCTCCTCATTCCCTCGCTCGTGCTCCCTCACTGCTCCTCTACAAGGCCGATTTGGGTTGCCTCTAGTCAGCCCAACTAGCTCGAACAGGCCACAACCCTTCTAGCTGGGCTGCAGTGCCGCGAGAAGCTGCAAACCGAGCGGAACAGATTTTTCATCGCTGCTTGGAGTGAGAAGCTACTCTGAAAAGTTGAATTTCTGAAGTTTTGGGAAGCTAGAGGAGATCAGAACAGGCCCTAAGTCATCGGTATTTCATAATTGAATGTTCTCCATGTCGTGAATTTTGATGGTGTAAACCCAAATAATCGCCATTGTGAAATTAAATTCCTCCCGTGAGTCGAACCCACATCCATAAAGATGTGCCACTAAAATCCACCTCATGGCTATCTTGGAGTCCTTAATATAATCAAGTATGCCCAATATGGTGACTTAATATGTACTTATTGACCTTATGAAGCTAATCGCCTCCCTCAAGACCCCTTCCTGGTTCTCCTATAACTAGATTCCCCGAAACCACGAGAATCCTTAGAATGGGATTACAACTTAGCACCTTTCGTTTTCACATAGTAAGAAGAGTCGCTCCTTGGATAGCACGGTACGATCAAAGGTGTAACCTGTGTTTCGGAGGGAGTTATTGTCTCGAAACTTTGTTCTCAACTATTCCGATTCCAGCAAACGGAGGCCATTGGGTCAAAGCTGTAGCGCACGCCCTGTAGTTTTCAAGTGGGGTGAGACAACTTTTAGCTAGGAACCTATTTTCATTCTGACCAGCTCCCTGAAAACAATGTTCGACTTCATGTGTAGTCGGTGTAGATGTGTCATTGCAATTCCACCACTAGGATATCACCAAGTCCTATGTATTACATGACAACATATGCCACCATATGGTGACTTGATAAATTAAATGGATTTCACCAAGCTTTCGTGTTACAATTATAGTGAAGATAGTGACTCACATGTCAGCCTCCCTGACGGGAAGCAAAATCACTCTGACTTTGGCAACCTAATCAAACATGTTGGATTTGTATTTTATTTATTTCAACATATATAATTCATATAAATAAATCAATTCATAATAGGAGTCCTGGAGACACCCATGTCAATAATGTGAAATTATGGGAAATCTTATTATGTGCATCAACATAAGCCAAAACTCGTGGCTTAAGAGATATGTGTACAATCTTCCAATGGTTATTCCCCCTACTAAATTCATGATGTTAACTAGTTCCCAGAAGTTGAGAAAGAAGTTTAGTCATGGGATCAATGTCCAGTGCATCATATTTCCAGTTCCCAAAAAACTTTATTATGGAAGTTGAGAAAGAAGTTTGGGCAACATATTTCTAGACACCTGTCGTGTCTAGGATCTTCTCAAGCCTAGGTAAGCTTAGTCATGGGATCAATGCAGGCTATTAGTACATCGACCCGGTTCTTAATTGAAGTCCTCCTTGCTTGATACAATATTGAATGGAAAGTACATAATCAATTTACTTAAGTGGGTGAACAATGTTGGCTAGTATATTTCAACACTCACCTCACATGCATCTTTTAGAGGCATATAATGCATCGTGATGGGAACTTTTTTTCTATAGACTAAATTCCAATGGAAAATTTTAATTAATTTAATTAGTAGCAATCTCGTATGGCAAGGATATATGGCAAATGAAAATGAGGGCTCAAATGCTACTTGTTGGCACACAAAAGTCAAGTTGTCTTTTTCCTCCCATGTTGATCCTCCATGGTTCGACATTGGGCATTACAAAGAGATCAAGTTATCTTTACACACCGCTAGAGCTACCAGACCCTGGATATTCCACCATGAATGTCCATATGGTGCAATGAGTGATAGCGAGGTATATTAGAACATATAGTTTACACCGTTAAAGTAATTAAATGGGCTATTTTTCCTACTATGAAAAATAGTATTTTAAGAGAAAACTATGTAAGAGTTTGTGATCTTTGTATGTAAAAGCATTATTTGCCTTTGCTTGGTGTTCACGCAGTTTGATTTATGGCAAAAATGGAAAATCATGGGACAATAATTGTTGATATTCTTTGCGGGAAAGCGAGATCTTTTCACTT
>LR880972.1:1010833746-1010859762 GCA_904067115.1 Aegilops sharonensis | reverse complement strand
TGAATGTCCATATGGTGCAATGAGTGATAGCGAGGTATATTAGAACATATAGTTTACACCGTTAAAGTAATTAAATGGGCTATTTTTCCTACTATGAAAAATAGTATTTTAAGAGAAAACTATGTAAGAGTTTGTGATCTTTGTATGTAAAAGCATTATTTGCCTTTGCTTGGTGTTCACGCAGTTTGATTTATGGCAAAAATGGAAAATCATGGGACAATAATTGTTGATATTCTTTGCGGGAAAGCGAGATCTTTTCACTTTTACGATGACACAAAGTATTGTTTTTCTTATAGGGGTGATATACAGTCTTCTAAATCTGCACTTCTGATTCGTTGTCCATTTAAATTTGGTTTCTTCCATAGATTGTGTTGGTTTGTTGCTGTATTTATCTCGGCACTAAAGTATATTGTTGTTAGCTAAGTCCAATCAAAGGCCCATGTTTTTATCATGTTATACAAATTAGTAAGCTAAGATCTTACCAAACTCAAGTTACATAAGCCCAGACTACGTGAAATACACATCAGGCAGTACACATGTTCATCTTAGTGTTATGTTATACTTGGCTCCGAGATAACAAATGGTATCATTATTACTATCTTTTGCAGCTTGTTTCTGCCTGTTCATCGTAGAATTATCTTGTGTGGTCTCCCAAGGTTCATGCAACTTGGATTTTCATACTTTGGTAGTATTAGTGTTCACTAGGACTAGGTGCCACTCTGTAGAAGCTGAGGATACAGATGGAGAAAGCAGTCATGGTTTTTTCTTCAACAAGTTTGTTCATATCTATAAGAGGTTTATGAATTTTCAGTGTATAGTGTTGTGAAACCTAGAGTGTTTTATCTCATTTAACATTGAACTACGCTTTCAAGGAAAAACCTTCATTTGACATCGAACTATGCATGCAGGGCAAACACCCCGTGCTTCGGTGCCACCGCGCCGCGAACCCTGGGAGCTTGAACCTGGATGGGTGTGAACTTAAGATTGATGTCAAGGTTAGGGGTCAGTCATGGATAGAGAATAAAGGGGACTTTGCGAAACTGTTATTAATAATATGGATGAAACATTGCCTTGTGGAGAGAATAAGATATTTCCAGAGATATTTATAAATGGATGCATACTTAAAATAGCAGTACAAAATATGATGCTAACATTTTATTTTCATTGTTGTTCCCATTAAACTTCTGGTGGTGGCTCCATTATTCACAGCCTCGCACATGAAAATGTTATTTCGTTCGGGTAAATGTTGTGTGTCGTTGCTCCTTTAGTTTTGCGGTTTGCATCTCCTTGAAACTTGTGAGTTGGATTTTGCGAAGTTGCAATTCAAATTTGGGATGCAGGGAAGATAATAAACAATGCTTTCTAAGAGCATTGGATATTGGATGCGACTCAGAAAGAACGCATGCAAATGCAAGATGCAAGACGTAGTAGGCACATGTCCAGGTTTATTAAGAGCATCTACACCGGACGCCTCATATCTGCCACAAACGCCAGGGCGAGCTTCCCGGTCAGTACTAGGACGCAAAATTGCCACCCAACAGGATCTGTCAAACCCGGCCCAAACGTCTAGACATGACCGCACTCCCCATATCCAGCCCATTTCTCGGATGGATATGTGGAAGCCCAGAGGCGCCCGGACACACCCGCCAGGTAGGATCTGGCCGAGTGCAGCCCACCCGACCCCACATAAATTGGACCCTATCCGCACTCCGAGCGAAACCCAAGCAGCATTCAACTCCACTCTACTCCTCGCCAGGCCACTCCCGTCCACCCACAAGCCCCATTTGCGGATCTCCCACCATTTCGAGCCGTTGAACCGGAGATCTTCCCACGCGGCCCCAAGGAGGAGATGGTCGACTGCCTTGCGCTTCTCCACTACCGGAGGAGTCCGCCCGACAGCGGTCGAAATCCATCTAGCGGGAATCCATTGCGTCTGCCACAATGGAGCATGGATCCCGCCCGAGGGCAGTCGCCGCTGCCTTAGCAGAGGCAGTGCAGTCCGTCTGGCGTCCGAACACCATGGAGGATACGCAACCACTTTGTTGGCGCACTAAGAAAGAGATGCACACCCGCTTAACGTCTGATACAAATATGGTGTGGCGCATCCACCGTGTTAGGCAATGGGCACGGGAGCCCACGGCAGCCCTCGTGCCAGACCCCAGCGGGGCAGACTCGCACTCTTCGGTGCCTCGTATCGTGCCCGGCAGCCCTTGGCGCCGAAATCATGTCGTGTTGGACGCGGCCGGGTCCACCATCATGGATCAATCATCGACCTCACATCCACCGACGACAGGAGGGCACGGGCTCCGACGAGAAAGAGTAGGCCATGGGAGATGGCGCCGACTCGAGTTTCTTTTGCCAGGTCGTGTCCCATGTCCTACTCTACCTCACCGGAGACCGACCCTCCACTTCGACAGGCTCAGACAGCCATCGGACATGGACAGGTTCGGAACAACAAGGACAGTCGCTGGCGCAAATTTAGACTACAGTCGTCGACGTGAGGTGAGCGCGGCACGAGTTAATCGCTGAAGAGGTTGGGCCGTTCTGTCGCCGGTGGTCGTACAGTTGCCGACGTAGTCATCCATGACCACAAGATTAACGCCGCCGCCACTGCAAGTCTAGGCGTCTCTGTAGTGGCTGATGTCATTTTAGTGTATTTTCTTTGTACTGTGATGATTGCATACTGTGTTGCGTATTGTGGCGTGTTTTCTTTGTATTGTGATGATTGTATACTGTACAATTAATGTATTGTGGCATATTTTTTGTGGTCTATTTTTAAAAAAGAAACTATAAATAGCTAAAAGTGGTGTGCAGAATAAATTTATACCCGCCACTACAAAACAAATGCCAGTACTGACACATATTTTTGCCCACCATTAATAGTAATGCCCGCCACTGCTACAAGATCGAGGTCGATGGCGCGCTGTTTGTAACGCCCGCCACTGTTATAGTCATTTGTGGCAGGTGGAGCGCCCGCCACTAATGCCATGTTGCCAGTGGCAGGCGCCTCTGAGAGCCTTACCCGTCATTGCTAGGCTATTGATGCCGCCACTGCTACACATTCCTGCGATAGTGTGCAATTGGGTGTCTAGTAGAACATATACAACTATCCTCCCAACAAACAGTTTCGTCCTACCATGAAGTTATAGTCGGGTTGAAGACATTCATTTATAATCGGAAGTGACGTTGCAGTTGCATATCAAGTAGGAGATATTTAACTGCCCTAATGACAAAACACTTTTGTTCCCTAAGTTACAGTCGCATTGGAGACATGCATTAGCGAAACGACACCACCTGTAGTTGCGTGTTTGGAGTTAGACATGCAACTAGCTCCACAATAATAATCTGAATTTTAAGTTTTAATGAATTTTAAATTAAAGAAAAAAGAAAAGATGAAGATATAAAAACAGAAATAGAGAAAACAAACAATAGGAAAAATCCTAAAAAGGCAAAAACAAAGAAAGGAAAAACATGTTTGAAGTTTCTAGAAGCTTCATAAAACCAGTAGAAAGAGTCCTACATGGGGCAGCCCACTCACACATGTAAAAAGAGGCGGGCGAGGCGTATGTCGACTAGCTCAGAGTTGGGGAATCCTATTCCGCGCATAGGTCGCTACGTAGCGACCTAACGCGTACCCCTCGGGTTTGTGGTCCTCTTCGGGTCGGTCCATTCCAGGTTCTTCCGCATAGTGGTTTTTAGGAAGGTTCTAGACCTTTTTTTTCTATTTTCTTTGTTTTCTTCTAGTTTTTTCTTTCTTTTATATTTTATATATTACTTCTTATTTTCTTTTATTTTAAATTTTCCTTTTTGGTGTTGCAAACATATTTTCAAATTCGTAAACGTTTATTGAAATCAAGAACAGTTTTTGAGTTGACAAACATATATCTGAAATAATGAACATTTTCTAATTCGACAATACATTTTGAAATCACAAAATAAAAAAAAAATTAACTTTTGAGGACATTTTTAAAATTCTGAACATGTTTGTCAATCGGCCGACATTTTTTGAATGATGAACATTTCTATGAATTGACATGATTTTTTTGAATTGGCAAACATTTTTTAAATCGATGAACATTTTTTGAATCAATGAATATTTTTTACATGAATGAACATTTTTGAAATTCACAATAAAAAATTTTGTGAACATTTAAAAAACTTGTTGAATATTGCTTGTATCTCAACTTCCGTCCTGATTAATTAAATAAAGTGGTGATACCCATCAAAAGAAAATAGCTACGATTGGCACAAAATTTACTGCAAATTAATCATGTGATGAAAGACTTAGGCGTGACATAGTTTTTATGTACCCTAATAAGTGCCACACGTCAGGGTCGTTCTCATGACAACTTTGAACATTTTTTATGACAAGTTTAGTTGCACGAGGATGGCAAATTTAATTGACAAGCATGAAAACTTTCGTGCTTTATTTTGTTTTAATAGAAACTTGTCGTGTGTCACTGAAATTTGCCATCCTTGGATGACAAGAATTGCCATAAAAAAAGTCAGGCCCAAAGTGCAAAGCACCTGACGTGTAAGACCTATCATTTGGATACTTTATATCTAAGATATTATTTACCAAAACCATAGCTGATACATTTGCCCCAATGCAGGCGGGGCCGATGAGAAGTCGAACCCCTTGCCAACCTACTCAAAAGGTGTACACGGTCTCCCTGGCGCCTCTAGGGAAATAGCGCTCGTACGAACGGTATCCAGCTGCGTCAGCCCCGGCCCCTATCTGCCTCGTCTTTTCTGAACTTAGGGCCATGCAAGCATGGTGGATCCCAACCTTTGTCAGCGGGAGGGCTTTGTTTTTATATATATTTTTAAATTTTCTTAGGGTTTGTTTCCTGCTTAGAGACGAGGCGGTGGTGACTCTTAGACGATGGAATAAGATTCTTCCCGCCCAGCATCCCGTATTGGGAGAAAATACCAGGTGATACAAGAGCTTGGATGCTACCATGATACAGGTTTCCGTGAACCGTTAAGATCTGAGATCTAAGGGTGAGAGTCATGCTTTTAGACTTGCACGTTACAGAAGCTTTGCCCATGACATTTGGATTTCAGATCCAACGGTTTGCGAGAGCTCGTATCATGGGAGCATATAAGCTCCCGTATCACCTGATACTCACTCCCCGTATTGATGGTGCTTCTAGCGTACTTGGAGGGCGTGTGAAAGTTTGCCTACGGGGATCTCCCGGGAGTCGATCGGCGTCTGTCTTAGGTGGATCCACGTGAATCCGGTCATTGTTCGTGTGTCGACGGGTTGGATATCCCCGTCTACGCATCTTTCCAACACCGGCGGTTGCTGTTTTGGTGGGTTGATCCTATAGAAGTTTTGCCCAGCTTCAGTGAAGGAGGGGCGAGGACGATGGCGCGCGTTCGGCTGGATTCAGTTTTTGTAATCGTCCCTGGGTGGTCGTGATTGATGATGATGAATAAATGAGAAGGTTTACCCAAGAAAAAAAGAGACATTTGCCCCAATATGGGCGACGTCTCCTCGCTTCTCCCGTTTGCTATATTTGAAGCCTACTTGTTCCTGGAATTCAGCTCGGCCCGCCAAAACCATCCCTTCTTCGCCCTCCTCCTATTCCCTCCGCACCCCTGGTCCGATCCATCGCCATTTCCAACCTCGCCAAGCCAGCCTCCTTTGCTCCGTATCTGCCTACCAATGCTGTCGTCGATGTTCGGGACGCGGCCGGCGGGTGAGCTGGACCCGCCGGAGCCCGAGCCGGAGCCGTCGGGGCGGCAGCTCTCGGACGGGGACCTGCTGGAGGAGCTGGTCGCCACCGTGGGCGCCGCGCAGGCGTTCCAGGAGTTCCGGCGGTCGCACCGCAAGGAGTGCTTCAACCTCCTCCGCTGGCTCCAGCTCGTGCTCCCGCTCATCGAGGAGCTCCAAGAGGCGTCCCCGCCCCGCCCGCTCACCGACGACGCCCACCGCCGCCTCGCGCTCCTCAGCCGCGCCTTCCAGGCCGCCCGCCGCATCCTCCGCTGCTGCCACGACGGCAGCAAGATCTTCCTCGTGCGTAAATAATCTCCTGCTGATCACGTCTCTCGCCGTCAAGGGATTACCGGGATTTCTGATTCGTCGCTGGTTTTCATGGTCGCAGTCGCTGGAGAGCGAGGCGGTGCAGGGGAGGTTCCGGGCCGTGTACGAGAAGATCAACCAAGCCTTGGATGGCATGCCCTACTCGGAGATCGGCATCTCCGACGAGGTCAAGGAGCAAGTACGTTTTTTCACGCACCCCGCCTGCTCGGTCAAATGCCTCCAAGAAATCTAACTAGAACGACAAAAGCGTGCAGGTGGAGCTCATCAACACGCAGCTGAAGCGGAGCAAGAAGAGGACGGACACCCAGGACATGGAGCTCGCCATGGACTTCATGGTGGTCCTTCAGGACAAGGAGGACCGGAGCGCGGACAGGGTCATCCTCGAGCGGCTGGCCAAGAAGCTCGAGCTACAGAGCCTGGCTGACCTCCGCGCTGAGACCATGGCCATCAAGAAGCTAATCAACGAGCGCAACGGGCAGCAACCTGAGAGCACAAAGCAGATCATCGAGATTCTCAACAAGCTCAAGGAAGTTGCTGGCATCGACGAGAAAAACATCCTCGGAGAGGTCCATATCCCCAAGTACCTTGAGAAGTGCCCCTCTCTCATGATCCCCAACGACTTTCTCTGCCCCATTTCCCTCGAGATCATGACCGACCCCGTCATCATCGCCAGCGGCCGGGTCTGTGCTTCTCATTACTGGAAATTTTAATTTTAGTCACACACAATTGCGCGGGAAATTCGTCTTCATCTTAGTGATCTTAATCTGAATTCTCTAACTACTATTTGCAGACTTACGAGAGGAGAAGTATCCAGAAGTGGTTGGACGCGGGGCAGCGAACGTGTCCCAAGACGCAGCAGCCGTTGGTGCATCTCTCGCTGGCACCGAATTTTGCTCTCAAGAACTTGATCTTGCAGTGGTGTGAGAAGAACAAGGTAGAGATGCAGACAAGAGTTGACGAACCTCCTGTCGAGGAGGAAGTGAGTAAGGAGGTACTCATCCCGTCATTGGTGAAGGACCTCTCATCCCCAAACCTCGACGTGCAGCGCAAGGCCGCCAAGAAGATCCGGACGCTTTCCAAGGAGAGCCCAGAGGACCGCACACTCATCGTTGACAGTGATGGCATCGCGGCCCTTGTCGGCCTCCTACAGTACCCGGACAAGAAGATCCAGGACAACGCGGTCACGTCGTTGCTCAACCTCTCGATCGACGAGGCCANTATTTTTAAAAAAGAAACTATAAATAGCTAAAAGTGGTGTGCAGAATAAATTTATACCCGCCACTACAAAACAAATGCCAGTACTGACACATATTTTTGCCCACCATTAATAGTAATGCCCGCCACTGCTACAAGATCGAGGTCGATGGCGGGCTGTTTGTAACGCCCGCCACTGTTATAGTCATTTGTGGCAGGTGGAGCGCCCGCCACTAATGCCATGTTGCCAGTGGCAGGCGCCTCTGAGAACCTTACCCGTCATTGCTAGGCTTTTGATGCCGCCACTGCTACGCATTCCTGCGATAGTGTGCAATTGCGTATCTAGTAGAACATATACAACTATCCTCCCAACAAACAGTTTCGTCCTACCATGAAGTTATAGTCGGGTTGAAGACATTCATTTATAATCGGAGGTGACGTTGCAGTTGTATATCAAGTAGAAGATATTTAACTGCCCTAATGACAAAACACTTTGTTCCCTAAGTTACAGTCGCATTGGAGACATGCATTAGCGAAACGACACCACCTGTAGTTGCGTGTTTGGAGTTAGACATGCAACTAGCTCCACAATTGTAACCTGAATTTTAAGTTTTAATGAATTTAAATTAAAGAAAAAAGAAAAGATGAAGATATAAAAACAGAAATAGAGAAAACAAACAATAGGAAAAATCCTAAAAAAGGCAAAAACAAAGAAAGGAAAAACCTGTTTGAAGTTTCTAGAAGCTTCATATAACCAGTAGAAAGAGTCCTACATGGGGCGGCCCACTCACACATGTAAAAAGAGGTGGGTGAGGCGTATGTTGACTAGCTCAGAGTTGGGGAATCCTATTCCGCGCATAGGTCGCTACGTAGCGACCTAACGCGTACCCCTCGGGTTTGTGGTCCTCTTCGGGTCGGTCCATTGCAGGTTCTTCCGCATACTAGTTTTTAGGAAGGTTCTAGACCTTTTTTTCTATTTTATTTGTTTTCTTCTAGTTTTTTCTTTCTTTTATATTTTATATATTACTTCTTATTTTCTTTTATTTTAAATTTTCCTTTTTGGTGTTGCAAACATATTTTCAAATTCGTAAACGTTTATTGAAATCAAGAAAAGTTTTTGAGTTGACAAACATATATCTGAAATAATGAACATTTTCTAATTCGACAATACATTTTGAAATTACAAAATAACAAAAGAATAACTTTTGAGGACATTTTTAGAAAATTCTGAACATGTTTGTCAATCGGCCGACATTTTTTGAATCGATGAACATTTCTATGAATTGACATGATTTTTTTGAATTGGCAAACATTTTTTGAATCGATGACCATTTTTTGAATCAATGAATATTTTTTACATGAATGAACATTTTTTGAAATTCATAATAAAAAATTTTGTGAACATCTAAAAAACTTGTTGAATATTGCTTGTATCTCAACTTCCGTCCCAATTAATTAAATAAAGTGGTGATACCCATCAAAAGAAAATAGCTACGGTTGGCAAAAAATTTACTGCAAATTAATCATGTGATGAAAGACTTAGACATGACATAGTTTTTATGTACCCTGATAAGTGCCACACGTCAGGGATGTTCTCATGACAACTTTGAACATTTTTTATGACAAGTTTAGTTGCACGAGGATGGCAAATTTAATTGACAAGCATGAAAAATTTCGTGCTTTATTTTATTCTAATAGAAACTTGTCGTGTGTCACTCAAACTTGCCATCCTTGGATGACAAGAATTGCCATAAAAAAAGTCAGGCCCAAAGTGCAAAGCACCTGACGTGTAAGACCTATCATTTGGATACTTTATATCTAAGATATTATTTACCAAAACCATAGCTGAGACATTTGCCCCAATGCAGGCGGGGCCGATGAAAAGTCGAACCCCTTGCCAACCTACTCAAAAGGTGTACACGGTCTCCCTGGCGCCTCTAGGGAAATAGCGCTCGTACGAACGGTATCCAGCTGCGTCAGCCCCGGCCCCTATCTGCCTCATCTTCTCTGAACTTAGGGCCATGCAAGCATGGTGGATCCCAACCTTTGCCAGCGGGAGGGCTTTGTTTTTATATATATTTTTAAATTTTTTTAGGGTTTGTTTCCTGCTTAGAGACGAGGCGGTGGTGACTCTTAGACGATGGAATAAGATTCTTCCCGCCCAGCATCCCGTATTGGGAGAAAATACCAGGTGATACAAGAGCTTGGATGCTACCATGATACAGGTTTCCGTGAACCGTTAAGATCTGAGATCTAAGGGTGAGAGTCATGCTTTTAGACTTGCACGTAAATATCAGATTTTTGGAGGATTTTGCTACAAAGTTACAGAAGCTTTGCCCATGACCTTTGAATTTCATATCCAACGGTTTGCGAGAGCTCGTATCATGGAAGCATATAAGCTCCCGTATCACCTGATACTCACTCCCTGTATTGGTGGTGCTTCTAGCGTAGTTGGAGGGCGTGTGAAAGTTTGTCTACGGGGATCTCCCGGGAGTCGATCGGCGTCTGTCTTAGGTGGATCCACGTGAATCCGGTCATTGTTCGTGTGTCGACGGGTTGGATATCCCCGTCTACGCATCTTTCCAACACCGGCGGTTGCTGTTTTGGTGGGTTGATCCTATAGAAGTTTTGCCCAGCTTCAGTGAAGGAGGGGCGAGGACGATGGCGCGCGTTTGGCTGGATTCAGTTTTTGTTATCGTCCCCGGGTGGTCGTGATTGATGATGATGAATAAATGAGAAGGTTTACCCAAGAAAAAAAGAGACATTTGCCCCAATATGGGCGACGTCTCCTCGCTTCTCCCGTTTGCTATATTTGAAGCCTACTTGTTCCTGGAATTCAGCTCGGCCCGCCAAAACCATCCCTTCTTCGCCCTCCTCCTATTCCCTCCGCACCCCTGGTCCGATCCATCGCCATTTCCAACCTCGCCAAGCCAGCCTCCTTTGCTCCGTATCTGCCTACCAATGCTGTCGTCGATGTTCGGGACGCGGCCGGCGGGTGAGCTGGACCCGCCGGAGCCCGAGCCGGAGCCGTCGGGGCGGCAGCTCTCGGACGGGGACCTGCTGGAGGAGCTGGTCGCCACCGTGGGCGCCGCGCAGGCGTTCCAGGAGTTCCGGCGGTCGCACCGCAAGGAGTGCTTCAACCTCCTCCGCTGGCTCCAGCTCGTGCTCCCGCTCATCGAGGAACTTCAAGAGGCGTCCCCGCCCCGCCCGCTCACCGACGACGCCCACCGCCGCCTCGCGCTCCTCAGCCGCGCTTTCCAGGCCGCCCGCCGCCTCCTCCGCTGCTGCCACGACGGCAGCAAGATCTTCCTCGTGCGTAATCAATCGCCTGCCGATCACGTCTCTTGCCGTCAAGGAACTAACGGGATTTCTGATCCGTCGCTGGTTTTCATGGTCGCAGTCGCTGGAGAGCGAGGCGGTGCAGGGGAGGTTCCGCGCCGTGTACGAGAAGATCAACCAAGCCTTGGATGGCATGCCCTACTCGGAGATCGGCATCTCCGACGAGGTCAAGGAGCAAGTACGTTTTTTCACGCACCCCGCCTGCTCGGTCAAATGCCTCCAAGAAATCTAACTAGAACGACAAAAGCGTGCAGGTGGAGCTCATCAACACGCAGCTGAAGCGGAGCAAGAAGAGGACGGACACCCAGGACATGGAGCTCGCCATGGACTTCATGGTGGTCCTTCAGGACAAGGAGGACCGGAGCGCGGACAGGGTCATCCTCGAGCGGCTGGCCAAGAAGCTCGAGCTACAGAGCCTGGCTGACCTCCGCGCCGAGACCATGGCCATCAAGAAGCTAATCAACGAGCGCAACGGGCAGCAACCTGAGAGCACAAAGCAGATCATCGAGATTCTCAACAAGCTCAAGGAAGTTGCTGGCATCGACGAGAAAAACATCCTCGGAGAGGTCCATATCCCCAAGTACCTTGAGAAGTGCCCCTCTCTCATGATCCCCAACGACTTTCTCTGCCCCATTTCCCTCGAGATCATGACCGACCCCGTCATCATCGCCAGCGGCCGGGTCTGTGCTTCTCATTACTGGAAATTTTAATTTTAGTCACACACAATTGCGCGGGAAATTCGTCTTCATCTTAGTGATCTTAATCTGAATTCTCTAACTACTATTTGCAGACTTATGAGAGGAGAAGTATCCAGAAGTGGTTGGACGCGGGGCAGCGAACGTGTCCCAAGACGCAGCAGCCGTTGGCGCATCTCTCGCTGGCACCGAATTTTGCTCTCAAGAACTTGATCTTGCAGTGGTGTGAGAAGAACAAGGTAGAGATGCAGACAAGAGTTGACGAACCTCCTGTCGAGGAGGAAGTGAGTAAGGAGGTACTCATCCCGTCATTGGTGAAGGACCTCTCATCCCCAAACCTCGACGTGCAGCGCAAGGCCGCCAAGAAGATCCGGACGCTTTCCAAGGAGAGCCCAGAGGACCGCACACTCATCGTTGACAGTGATGGCATCGCGGCCCTTGTCGGCCTCCTACAGTACCCGGACAAGAAGATCCAGGACAACGCGGTCACGTCGTTGCTCAACCTCTCGATCGACGAGGCCAACAAGGTCTTGATTGCCAAGGGGAATGCCATCCCATTGATTATCGAAGTCCTCAAGAACGGCAATGTCGAGGGCCAGGAGAACTCTGCGGCGGCGCTATTTAGCCTGTCCATGGTAGACGAGAACAAGGTGGCCATAGGGGCCCTGGGAGGTATGCCTCCATTGGTTGACCTCCTGAAGAATGGGACGATCAGGGGGAAGAAAGATGCTAGCACGGCCATCTTCAACCTATTGCTGAATCACCAGAACAAGTTAAGAGCTATCGAGGCCGGCATCGTTCCTGTGCTGCTCAAAATTCTCGACAACACGAAGCTCGGCATGGTTGATGAGGCCCTCTCCATCTTCCTCCTGCTTGGGTCCAACTCTACATGCCGTGGCACGATCGGGACAGAGAGCTTCGTCGAGACGCTTGTGCGGATCATCAAGGAGGGGACCCCCAAGAACAAGGAGTGTGCTCTTTCTGTTATGCTCGAGCTTGGATCACACAATAATGCCCTTATGGTGCACGCCCTCGGGTTCGGTCTCCACGAGCATCTCACGGAAATTGCCAAGAACGGCACAAGCAGAGCACAGAGGAAGGCAAACTCTCTGATTCAGCTTGCCCAGAAGTGCGAATCGTAGAACAAGAATTATGCACTGTGGAATTAAAGCTCAGTCCATACAAAAGCAATGGTTTCGCTTGAATTTCCTTGGTCATTGAAATAGATGGATAAGAGCAATGTAGACTGAATGGAATGAGAATCTACATAGATGGCTGTCAGGTAACTTTCTAAGAAGAATGAAAAGATGGTGTACATACATAAGTGAAATATTTGTGACAGTTAATATTGTTCATTGATGAAGGAACTGGAAGAAAGAGAGAAATGAAGGAGATATACTCTACTTCATTCATTTGTTGGCACTGAAATTTTGTTGTAAGTGATATTATATATGGTAAATATGTGAAAGGTGTGTTGATATTTCTCAGGGAAAGTAATTCCGAAACTACTGAATTTTCGTCCAGACAGTGGACTCAGCCAAACATATTTTTTCTTGTGNGAACAAGTTAAGAGCTATCGAGGCCGGCATCGTTCCTGTGCTGCTCAAAATTCTCGACAACACGAAGCTCGGCATGGTTGATGAGGCCCTCTCCATCTTCCTCCTGCTTGGGTCCAACTCTACATGCCGTGGCACGATCGGGACAGAGAGCTTCGTCGAGACGCTTGTGCGGATCATCAAGGAGGGGACCCCCAAGAACAAGGAGTGTGCTCTTTCTGTTATGCTCGAGCTTGGATCACACAATAATGCCCTTATGGTGCACGCCCTCGGGTTCGGTCTCCACGAGCATCTCACGGAAATTGCCAAGAACGGCACAAGCAGAGCACAGAGGAAGGCAAACTCTCTGATTCAGCTTGCCCAGAAGTGCGAATCGTAGAACAAGAATTATGCACTGTGGAATTAAAGCTCAGTCCATACAAAAGCAATGGTTTCGCTTGAATTTCCTTGGTCATTGAAATAGATGGATAAGAGCAATGTAGACTGAATGGAATGAGAATCTACATAGATGGCTGTCAGGTAACTTTCTAAGAAGAATGAAAAGATGGTGTACATACATAAGTGAAATATTTGTGACAGTTAATATTGTTCATTGATGAAGGAACTGGAAGAAAGAGAGAAATGAAGGAGATATACTCTACTTCATTCATTTGTTGGCACTGAAATTTTGTTGTAAGTGATATTATATATGGTAAATATGTGAAAGGTGTGTTGATATTTCTCAGGGAAAGTAATTCCGAAACTACTGAATTTTCGTCCAGACAGTGGACTCAGCCAAACATATTTTTTCTTGTGCCAAACAGGCCATTTGTTGCTTTAGGGTCGAAGTGGCATTTCAGGTTGGTTTACTAGGCATGGCCCACTAGACTGCACCACTATTTAGTCTAGGGCTTGACCAAACGAGTTTTTTCCCAGGAAAAAGAACTTACAAGAGATACTTATCTGTGATGGCCCTGTTTTACTATGTGTTACGTGGAAAATAAATACAAAAGACTTTAGAAGGAAGCTTCCTTGATGCTTCTGGGCTCTACATCCCAAACGCCCAACAACTGTACTAACACACATCTTCTTGAGCATAAGCATATCTCCAACGTTGTTTGTTTGTTTGCTCCATTTCATGATCTTCACAAATTCAAAATCTGAGCGTAAGTATGAGTTTATGCTCTATAGAGGAGATAATGTCGGGGGTTCAAAGAAGTGAAAAACAAGAAAGTCTTACAATAACTCAGCTGACCATTAGGACAACTGCAAGACCTCATGATCGATATTGTGCAAGGAGTAGGGATTGCCATGCAACTAGGATGCACATAGATCAATATGTCAATGAAACCTCTCCTACGGACTAATGCGGGTACATCAACTTGCCTCCTCATGAAGACCTAGAGCTCATTTGCGGATGCTCATTTTTGGAATATACTCCCTCCGTTTCAAAATATAAGTCTTTGTAGAGATTTCACTATGGACTACATACGGAGCAAAATGAGTGAATCTATACTCTAAAACGCATTTATATACATCCGTATGTGGTCCATAGTGAAATCTATACGAAAACTTATATTTAGGAACGGAGGGAGTACAGGACAAATTCTAAAATGTGAATTTCCCCACGAGTATACATGAAACTCATGAACTCTCAATAATGAAAGCAATGAAACAGTGCTACTTTGAACCACTTGTGATTTTTTTTTCTACTATGAGCACTAAGTGCTACTTTGAAGCACATGTGTACTCTAAAAACTAATCTAGGTACAACTACTCGGATGGTTATCCCTTAACATGCAGATCGCCACCAACCCGAGGGCCTTCTCCACTCTTTCATAATGTCAAGTATTTCATCTGCACTTGTTCACTCTCCAGCTCATGCCATGGTTGGAGTATGTCATAGTGAGAAATAACAGAAACCCATTTGTGTCATCTCATCATGGACAATGATATGAAACATGTTCCTCGTGCTCATGTATGGACTTGTCGAGAATCATAACCACCTAACTTGCGATCATATAGATAAGTGTATATGAAGAGGGGAATAGGAGGCGAGAATCAAGTGGTTCATCTCGAAGACAAGGTTTTATATAGGTACAGGATTCCCCTTGGGTTATCCCCTCCTCCAATCTTACCTTGTATTGATAAGGTAAAAGATTATAGGGTGGTTTCGACCAGTACATATGAGATCTGTTGTCCATCAAAACTAGGTAAGTTGTTGCTTTACAAAGCAAATTAATCAGCTGGATATTCCTAATACGACTGAGCTAGGGTAGTGTATCCGGAAGGCTTTCGAAGTTGTTGTATGCTAATACATTACTATATATGGTATTTACACTACTCTTCATGGGCACTTACTTTAATTGTTTGTTCATGCAACTCTCCATTTACCTTGCCTGTTCGGATGCTCCAACTTTATCTAGTATACCGTCTGATGAAAAATACATTACATTAGATGACTGCCATGGACAAGTACTTGGGTTATAAGATAGTTTAAATCGGCAAAATTACGTAGATTTGTGTGAGTATGAAATGATCATTAAATATCATGAAACAAGCCTCTAGATATCAATAACCAATTATGGCTATCTTTATCCAAATCAATTGAATGCGAAAGAAAGTAGATCGTCTTCATTGCCGGAAGAGCCGTGCCAACTCTTCTACCAACTAGCTAATTTAGTTATATGTCGCAGACCTCAAATCTACATTCGCGCCGTTAATTCCATAAACCGACAGACTAATATAATGTAACACCACACTTCATAGCTATACCTTTTTGTCGCCTTTTGTTGGCCTATGTAGTCATGCTACCCCCAGTAACGGCAATATGGTTTGTCATACTTCACGTCACACATCAATAATTATGTTTTATAGCGGGAACGCTCCTTTGCGTTCACTAGTTGGAGCTACCGACGCAGAGCCTCCTCTGACAACTTCCCTCGCATCGTGTTGGGGGCCCACCACATGATCGCGAAGACGTGCAAGCCCACCCATTAATCTCCATATATAATGCCCCCCCCTCGATTTTTTTGGGGCGCGGCGGCGGGGGGGGAGGGGGGGGGGCACACTAATTACCCCATAATCCTATACGTAACTTGTGCATTGTTCAATCCACCACTGCGCGCGCATTAGCAACGCCCTTTTTATAGTTGCCTTTTGTTGTTCAATCAACGCCCATAATCCTATACGTAACTTGTGCATTGTTCAATCCACCACTGCGCGCGCATTAGCAACGCCCTTTTTATAGTTGCCTTTTGTTGTTCAATCAACCAATGAAACCCTTCCTTCAATCCAGTGCTGAAACCCTAGTAAGGACAATAGAATCTGCTGGATTTTTCTTGACTATCACGCTTAGAAAATTTAGGTTCCCCGTATTTTTGTTGCACCATGTAAAAAAAAATTACCTCCTAGCCAAAAACTAACAGTGAAATGTTTTCCCATCAACCAATTAGGGAAGATCCTTGTTGACTGTGTAGACAAAGTAGTCACCTCTTACTACTAACCATTATTAAGCACAACACAGTCTAAGCATGACAGTCAAGAATATGTCCTCTCTCCTAAATATCATAATACTATACTACTCCCACAACACGTATATCCTCCATTAAATCTCTAATGATAAGAGTCCATTTACATTTTACAAGGTTGGCATACCACCATTAACTCATATCATCAGCTCCTGATTTTGGATCTCCATATCTTGTCGCCAGTTAATGACATACAAATCCCATAAACAAATGCAGACTAGCAAAACCGATATCTTGGCACCAATTAGTGACTTATAAATCCCATAAATAAATGCAGATAAGGAAGATCAATATCTTGGCACTAATTAATGACTTATATAAATCTTATAATTAAATGCTGGCCAGAAAAATACTACTCCTCAAGATGGATAGGGGAGCACACCTCTGCTATATAAAGGGACCAGGTGGGGGAGGAAAGACGACGACCCAGATTTCTTGAGCATCGGTTCACACTGTCTGCCTTCTACTCCTTCCTATTTGTATGACACACCACACATAGAGGAGAGAAGAGATGAGAGCATAGCATAGCAGAGCAAAACATTAGCTACTCCTCGTCCTGTAAGATTCGCTCCTCACCGATGTCAGCCATGTCGTCCTTTGACTTTCAGACGCCCCTGACACGTGACAACCCTGGCTCGTACGTGCTCTCTCCCTCTCTCCATTGCTCATTGCACTTGACCTTGTATATGCCCCCCCCCCCCCTTACTACTTAACAAGATTTCTTGCAGGCCTAATTGGTCAGCTTTACCACCTGAAGTGCTCAAGCATCTGGCCAGCCTAGGGACAAGGAACCGTCATGACCGATATCGCGCAGTGTGCAAGCAGTGGAGGAATGCCCTCCCACCTCTGGGGGACGTCAATGACAACTTCCCTATCGATCCATGTGTGATTTGGGGTTAGCTGGCTAACTAGAACATATGTATTGGAAATCTGTATCTTTTATGTTCTGTTGTTTCATTCCTTTCACCTTAAGTAGTAGGCACAATACTATGCATGACTTGCATTGTATGAAGTACTCCCCCCGTTCCGATTTACTCGTCGTGGTTTTAGTTCAAATTTGAACTAAAACCAGAACGGTGGGAGTAGTTGGTAGTGCTATGTTCTACCTTATACAAAAAGAAACTGAAAGTGCGTATGCATTTATTATATTTCTAAATTTCTTATCATTGTAATCGCTTGTATGCATATACTGGGGTTGACTTGGGAGTGGATTTTCGCGACCTAGGTATGTGCATTTGGTTGCTTGCAGTAATCAAAACACATTTGTGCATGTTATTACAAATTGTGATAAATTTACTGATACATTATGAAGGCATCCTTTCTTATTTATATCCTAGATCTTGATATTAGTATCCCAAGAACCACATGCCAAAAAATGATGAATTGAAGAAATTCAACAAAATGCAATTTGATGCATGGTACTACAAAACATATATTTTCTGAAGGACCTACAATTTTTATATAAACTCGACAAAAAATACATGTACAATTTTCAGATTATAGATCCACGAAACCAAAATTACAACGTAACTCCTATAACCAAGAATTTCAATGAAATTTCTGAGAAACATCTTCCTAGTATAAATCTTTGCCACACAAAATAATGACAATCCTTCAGTGAAGCGAATGCAATCAAATAGGGGCAGTGATAGATGCTGCCAGTCTAGACCTACATGAACTTGACTACCTTTGTAGATTTCAGAAACCCTCTTTATTCGCTCATCTATAAGGATGGGAATCCGTAAACACTGAATATACTTGAGTCGGGATGACCTAATAGAGGGGCAAGTCGTCGAACCACAAGAGATTCAACTGAACGCCAAAGGACTCAAAAGTCACAAAGGATTACACCAATAAATTAAATAACAAAAACACATTAACACTGACTCGGCGGGTCTGTAGGAACGGATCAACAAGGACATAAACCTAAAATCCCCACGATCGGACACAGAAAATTTGTGGAGAAACAGATTCTAGTTTCATGACACCGTTCTATGAGACGCTGCCCCGATAGGAGAAGAACATCACTACCTTTATTCTCAACCACATCGCATGCCTAGCCAAGATGTTTCTAATGAAGACAATAAAAATAATGCTAATAAAACAACTGAATCTGCCTAAACTTCGGAGCATGGCGGCTGGAGGAGAGGGGAACTAGCAATGTTGCATGAGGATGATGAAAAGGAATGTAAGCACACAAAACATCTGGTAGGTGAAAAGTCAGGGAAATACAAGAAAAATGATTAACGAAAGAAATGAAACATTACAAGTTTTATGGTGATTGGCAATTTTACGAGCCGTTCATCCATTTCAATTGACAGGTGGAAAAAATAGGAGTTACAAGACTGGAATTACTGGGAATTACTAGTACCTGTGAGACCGGTAAAGAAAAATAGATGAAACTAATTTGTTTTATATATTTTTTGATGTTTTGAAAAGGGTAGATCGGTGACATATACCACGGTTAGAATCAAGCTGTGTTTCCCATTCTCCCCAAAATATCAAGCGTCTCATCTTCTGGAGCCCTCGCATCCCACGCCGCCGGAACATGCAGCAGTCGTCCTCCTCCACGACGGCGCTCCTCCGAGCTCTCCGGCGAGCTCTCCCACCGTTGTCCTCGCGTGCAGCGCCTGTAGCACGCGACCTGGGTCCTCCTCCTCTCCCTCCCCGTCCTCTCCTGCTCGTGGATCCGGCCGTTTTCTGCCGTCGCGGCCACTGTGACAGCCATCGCGCGGACGCCGGAAATGGGGGCCAGCCTCTTCAGAGGGCTCACTCCAGCGAGGCCTCCTGCAGTTCTCCTCGCCTGCGCTGCCACTCGCCCGGCACGCCCCAGTTTCTCCTCTGCTTTCGTTGACTGTTGTGTAGCACCAACGCTTTCGTCTTCTTTTTCATAACAGTTCCTTAAATTACCTTCTACTCCGAGTATTACAACTGAAATCGGGTGTAAATTCAAGCATAAGTAAATACAGTTGTGCAATAATTTGTATGTGTTGATGCGATCCAGTGTGCAGAAAGAAAAACTGTCAAGTTATGGTTTTTTTTTTTTTTTGCTTCAAGTATAGCACTGATCCAAAACACAGCAACTTCTTAGAGCATCTCCAACAGGCGCGCGATCTTAACATCGCGCTGGAAAAATCGCCATTTTTGCGCGCGCACAACCGGAACGGGCGCTCCAACAGATGTGCAAAAAACGCATGCGCGGTATAGTTCGTTCAGCGCGCGGAGCAAAACGGCATCGCGCGCCGCTTATTTCGTGCGCCAGCTCCCGCACGCTGGACAGCGACGACTTGCGTGCGACTTCCACAAACCGCCAGATCCAGGCATTGTCGCCGCCACCCGCACCTTTCCCATTTGCATATCATAAGCATAATCACAATCATCATTAATAATATGGATAGCACCAATAGTATAGCAATTATCATCATCACAATGAGTAATAGGAGCAACATCATTTGGGAAGGATACCTTTTTATCTTTGCTTCTACGTATTTTCTGTTTCTTCTTTACATTATGTGTGGGTTTAATCCTCTTTTTGGAGCTCCTTATTAATGAGATTGGTTGAGCAGAAAGCTCCTCCTCGTTACTTGATTCATCATAAGAAAGAATAGGAGGATATTGAGAAACCCCATCCCTTTCATTAATATTCTCTTCATCTTCTATTTGTTTTCTTGTCTTTATGTAATTGGCAATATAAGGATTTTCAATTCACTGCATAATACATAAAAATTTCCTCTAGATCAAAATCAAGAACTCTCTCAAAGGAAAATTCTCGAATATCCTTAGTTATACGTTTCATTTCTTCATAACCCAGAAGCAAAGTAAGTTCATTATGATACGCAAGGGAAATCAAGTCATCACAATTTTTGGACATGATTCGATCATGAAACAATTTGCATTGAAGATTTAAATGACCACGTTTATTGCAAAGTTCACAAGGCTGGCCAAGAAAATTTAAATTTTCAGCACAAACATCTAGCCTGTCTTGCAACCATTTAGTTTCTAAATACTTATGCCTCTTGCAAAATCTATTTTTCTTTTTTGGTGTGTACTTGCAAACTCTATGCACCCCATAAAAATTGACATGCTTATAAGAAACATTTTTATCATGACTAGTGCAATCATCATTAGTATTATGGATATTCAAAGAGTTCATACTAACAACATTGCAATCATGCTCAACATTCAAAGATTTAGTGCCAAAATTTTTAATGCATTCTTCTTCTAGCACTTGGGCACAATTTTCCTTTCCATCATTTTCACGAAAGACATTAAAAAGATGAAGCATATGAGCCAGCCATAATTCCATTTTTTTGTACTTTTCTTTTATAGACTAAACTAGTGATAAAACAAGAAACTAAAAGATTCGATTGCAAGATCTAAATATATATATACATATCTTCAAGCACTCACCTCCCCGGCAACGGCGCCAGGAAAGAGGTTGATGTCTACTACGCAAATTTCTTCTTGTAGACGTTGTTGGGCCTCCAAGTGCAGAGTTTTGTAGGACAATAGCAAATTTCCCTCAAGTGGATGACCTAAGGTTTATCAATCCGTGGGAGGCGTAGGATGGAGATGGTCTCTCTCAAACAACCCTGCAACCAAATATCAAAGAGTCTCTTGTGTCCCCAACATACCCAATACAATGGTAAATTCTATAGGTGCACTAGTTTGGCGATGAGATGGTGATACAAGCGTAATATGGATGGTAGATATAGGTTTTTGTAATCTAAAATTATAAAAACAGCAATGTAGCAAGTAACAAAAGTGAGCGAAAACGGTATTGCAAGGCTTAGAAACAAGGCCTAGGGTTCATACTTCCACTAGTGCAAATTCTCTCAACAATGATAACATAATTAGATCATATAAAAATCCACAACATGCAACAAAGAGTCACTCCAAAGTCACTAATAGCAGAGAACAAACGAAGAGATTATTGTAGGGTACGAAACCACCTTAAAGTTATTCTTTCTGATTGATTTATTGGGTTATTCCTATAAGTGTCACAAATAGCCCTAGAGTTGGTAGTAAAATAACACATTAAGACACACATCAACCAAAACCCTAATGTCACCTAGATACTCCAATGTCCCCACAAGTATTCGCGGGTTTGATTATACGATATGCATCACGAAATCTCAGATTCATCTATTCAAACTGTAGGATCGAAAGTATGTCTAGAGGGGATGATTAGACTACTTGACCAAATAAAAATCTAGTATTTTCCCAATTTTAGTTCTTGGCAGATTTTAGCAACTTAGCACAAGTCAAGCAATCAACCTACACATGCAATTCTAAGAGTACAGCAGTGGAATGTAAAACAATTACATATGAAGGTAAAGGGAGGAGTTTGAGGAAGCAAACGCAATGTTGACACGGAGATTTTTTATCCATGGTTCCGATAGGTGGTGCTAGCGTACATCCACATTGATGGAGACTTCAACCCACGAAGGGTAACGGTTGCACGAGTCCACGGAGGGCTCCACCCATGAAGGGTCCATGAAGAAGCAACCTTGTCTATCCCACCATGGTCGTCACCCACGAAGGACTTGCCTCACTCGGGTAGATCTTCACGAAGTAGGCGATCTCCTTGCCCTTACAAACTCCATGGTTCAACTCCACAATCTTGACGGAGGCTCCCAAGTGACACCTAATCAATCTAGGAGACATCACTCTCCAAAAGGTAATAGATGGTGTGTTGATGATGAACTCCTTGCTTTTGTGCGTCAAACGATAGTCTCCCCAACACTCAACTCTCTCTCATAGGATTGGATATGGTGGAAAGATGATTTGAGTGGAAAGCAACTTGGGGAAGGCTAGAGATCAAGATTTATGTGGTTGGAATGGAATATCTTGTCGTCAACATAAGTGTAGGTGGTTCTCTCTCGGAAAATGTATGTTGGAAGTGTAGGAATGTTCTGATGGCTCTCTCCATGAATGAAGAGTGGGTGGAGGGGTATATATATCCTCAACACAAAACCTAACCGTTACACACAATTTACAAAACTCGGTGGGATCGAATCGTGAAACTCGGTCAAACCGATTTAGTTCATAATGTGACCGTTAGGCATTTCGGTGGGACCGACATGTCAACTCGATGGGACCGATATCGTTAGGGTTAGGGCATAACATAATCTCGGTGACTGATTACACAAACTCGGTGAGACCATTTTGGTAATAAACAAATAGAGAGTTGGTCAGGCAAACTCGGTGGGACCGATTCGCTCATCTCGGTTGGACCGAAACGTTACGAAAGGGAAACAAAGAGTTTGCATTGCAATCTCGGTGGTACCGATCGCTCATCTCCGTTTGACCGAAACGTTACGAAGGGAAACAGAGAGATTACAATCCCATCTCGGTGAGACTGAGATCCCTATCGGTGAGACCGAAAAGACTAGGGTTTCTGGCAGTGGCTATGTCAACTGAACTCGGTGGCGCCGGATAGAAAGTTTTGTTGGGCCAAGTTGGACTTTTGGTTTGGGACATATGTGGATGTGAGAAAGTAGTTGAGGGTTTTTGGAGCATATCACTAAGCACTTTGAGCAAGAAACTCATTAAGCAACACCTCACCCCCTCTAGATAGTATTGGATTTTCCAATGGACTCAATGTGATCTTGGATCACTAAAATGAGAAATATAGAGTCTTGTGCTTTGAGCTTGAACCAATCCTTTTGTCCTTAGCATTTTGAGGGGTCCATGTTTCTCATCCATGCCATGCCAAACATTGAGCTTTCCTGAAATATTTATCTTGAAATAGCATTAGCTCAATGAGCTATATGTTGTTAGGAATTACCAAAACTACCCAGGGATAGTTGCACTTTCAATCTCCCCCTTTTTGGTAACTGATGACAACATATAGATCAAAGCTTCGACAAATGATAATAAGATTGAAAAACATCGTCGCTTTGAGAAGTATGTGATAAGCAAGAGCTCCCCCTAAATTTGTGCATTATTTAAAATTTGCTTTGGACTGCAAATGCACAATGTGTTAGGATCATGGATTACTCTTTCATGTCACATACATCTTGGTGGAGCGCTCAAAATGATAATAATTGAACACATGCACACATCACCAAGCAAAGTGAATGATCATAAATGGATATGAAGGATATATCATTCAAGCACACATTAAAGTAGCATATGATCAAACACATGATCATCCAAGTAAACAAGTAGCTCATAGGCACACAATCAAGAAGTTCAACCAAAAACAAGAGAGATAAAAAGCAACACTCTCTCTCGAAGCCTATGATCTATACATTTTCTCCCCCTTTGGCAACAAGTTACCAAAAAGTTCAAAAAATGAATAGTGCTAAACGACTCTCAGGCTTGGTCTTCGTGAGGTGGCGTAGAGATGGCTCCAAGGATGAAAGCTTCTCTTGATGTAGCTGGAGCTGGTGGAGTGGTTGCTGGAGCTGGTGGCACTGAAGCTGTGGCTGCTGGTGCAGATGCAGTAGCTCTTGTGTCTGGGACTGGCACTGCAGCAGACCTCTGACTCCTGGGCACTCTAGTGAAAGCATCTGTAGTAGACTTGCCCTTCTTCTCCTCCACTTCCTCCTAAAGTTGCTCAACTACTGACTGGATCTCAGTTACCTTGACATCAAGATCATAAAATTTCTTCTCAATGATCCTCTCCAAGCTCTCCTGGTTTTGAGTCAGGGTGGCGAAGCCCTTCTGAATCCTCAAGGTGGAGGCAATCAGATATCCAAGCTGATCTTGCTTGCTCTTCAAGAATATCTAAGATGCTTCTTCAGCTATTGGCATCTTTGCAGCTTTCTCTGCCCTTGCCTTCTCTCTCTTCTCATGTGCTTCCACAGATGATGGGTCTTCTTCATTCATAACAACAGTGTTGTCCTGAAAGTCTGGCTTGAGGGGTAGATGCTCCTTGTCCAATAAATATGTGCATGTGCCCATCTNAGTGTTGTCCTGAAAGTCTGGCTTGAGGGGTAGATGCTCCTTGTCCAATAAATATGTGCATGTGCCCATCTTGGAGTTGATGAGCACCTGAATCTGTGGAGCATACCCACAAGATCTGTTCTGATCTGCAGCAGTCCTCTTGATTGTTTCCACAATCAGACTCATCACCTTGAACTTTTGAGGAACATCAAATATATGCAGTAAGTTGATGGAGTGTCCTCTAATCATTCTGTGATCTCCTGACTTTGGCAACAGAGTGTGCCTCAGAATGGTGTTGATTGTTGGCAGCCCTGACAGCAGGTGCTTCACTGAGCCAAACTTGTTAGTCTCTAGTTCTGCATCAGGAATCTCCTTGTACATGCTAGCCATTGAGTTGTGATCCTTCTTCTTCTTGGCATAGACATCCAAGTCATCTTCATGAGCTTCTGGGGCATTGATCAATCTAGCCCACTCATATATTTTTCCATCTGGATAGAAATGAGCAGTTGAATAGAATTGCATGATCAGCTCATCATTCCACTTGGTAAGCTTCTGGCCAACAAACTTGTCAACCTCACATGCCTTGAAGCTGTCATATACACCTTTGAAGTGCTCTTCATTCTCTCTTATGTAGGTCCAGTCCACCCATCTCATGTCACACACTATGAGCTTCTTGTCAAGCAGGATTGTCTCATAGAAATCTTGTTGTTCCTTTGTGTGGAACCTGTAATCCACAGCAGTTCTCCTCCTGACAGCATAGGGGTCAGGCTTTCTCCACTGTCTCAGTCCTTCATCCTTCCTGATCCTCATGTCCTCTGCAATAGGATGTGCATCATTATGCTCAGGGATCTTTGGCTTTAGTTTTCTTAGCACTTGGGCTTCAGCTTCCTCTTCTGCAGCTTCAGGCACTGGGGCCTTGTTCTTCTCCTCAGCAGGTATACTTCTGGTGTTCCTCTTGGGTTTAGGCTTTTGAGCTGGAGCAGCAGCCTTGGAAGCAGCTTTGGGCTTAGATGGAGCAACCCCTGATCTGATTGCATCTCCCATGAGTTTCTGAGCTTTGGGTGCTGGAGCAGCATCCTCTTCCTCTTCATCATCTGATCTCACCATTGTGGACTTTCCAAGAACTTTGGCTATAGTTGTTCTTGCCCTCTTTTTTTTCTTGTCTTCACCAGTTGCTTCTTCTTCAGATTCAATGGTGAACTTCATAGTTTCACCTGTGGCAACCTTCCTGGCTTTGGATGTAGGCACTCTCCTGGCAGGTGCCTTCTTGTTCATGCCTGGTTTAGTTGATGCAGCAGTGCCAAATTCTTTCTTCACAACTTTCCTCTTGGAAATCGCCTCATCATTAGCTGCAATATAATCTTCATCCTATGAATCAAAAGTTTTCTTTTTCCTTGTTCTAGTAGCTGCCTTGGGCAAGTTATTAGGTGTGCTCCTGCTGCCCTCATCATAGCTGCTAGAGGGACTAGTGCCCTCACTCAATTGAGCTTGCTCCTCTGACTTGTTCTGAATATCACTTTGATCAGACATCTCTGCAAACTCACTGACAGCCGACCCTGTGAATAGGTTGTAGATGAGGTAGAGTAGATGAGCATCACAAAGTACAGAGGTTTTGCCAAACAGATGACTCAAAACTTAGTTTTAGTTCTCCACAGAAAGCATTTCGGAGCTACCGATTTGTAAACTCGGTGATACCGAAGCAGCTTTTGGAACCTAAACTAGTGAACTCGGTCAGACCGAGTCACAGTTCGGTGGCACCGAGACTGCTAGGGTTTCACAGA
>LR880972.1:1010791574-1010821186 GCA_904067115.1 Aegilops sharonensis | reverse complement strand
CCCAGCCCTTCTTCCTCCTCCTACACAGCCGCCATGGGAGCCCCAAAGTAGAAGAAGGAGCTTCTTCAAAAAAGAAGATCTAAGGCAGGGTGGTCAGAGCCATACCAGGCAGCAGCATAAAGTAGGTAAACCCCCCTCTGCCCCTCTTCACTTCCCCCTTTCTTCTACTGCATATATGTAGGCATATGTAAACCCCCCTTCTCCATGGATCTAGGACAAATCCATGGAGAAGCTGCTTCAAAAAAGAGGTGAATCTGGCACATCACACCAGCTGTCGTGGAATTCTCATGACAGATGTCCTAGTGTGAGGACTTAGTCATGAGGCAACGCATCTATGTGGTAGCTTGAGAGGGGTTGAGCGGAATCGAGAGACGCAACACAAGACAAGGGTTTAGACAGCTTCGGGCCCCGGGAAACATCATCCGGTAACAACCCTACATGTTGTTTGAGGCTAGATCTCATTATCATCATGAGGGAGTCGCCGTAAACCGGCTCTCCTCTAGTTGTGTCTAGCCCTAGAGATTGTTTCCTGCTTCTCCCTCTTTGGGGAGCCCTGCCCCTCCTTATATATGTTGAAGGGGCGGGTTACATGTGGAGTCCAACTCGGACTTTAACTTAAACTATTTTGACTTCCCTTCATGGGCTTCATAACTCCTGGCAGCCCAGTTATTACCGTCTGCCAGTTTAACATGGTCAGCCGGTTTAACATGGTCTGCCGGTTTAACATTGTCTGCCGGTTTAACATTGTCTGCCGGTTTATCATTGTCTGCCTTGACTCCCGCCGGTTTACCGTCTGTCTTAGCCATCTGTCTTGACTCTGTCTTAACTGTCCGTCGGTTTAACATCCGCCGGTTTACCAAGTCCCAGCCGGGTTATGACTCCGGCCGGGTCATACCGCAGGGTATATCCCCGACATTAGCCCCCAGTTTAATTTGGATTTATCCATGTTAAACTGATCCTGATCATCCTTAAGTCCTTGTCACTTCCTTCTTCTAGGAAATCTGGTTTAATAGGCCAGCTTCATAATCAACTTGCTGACATTGGTTTCTCATAGAAAATATATTGTGAAGAATAACTTCTTTGACTCAGCTCCCAATGCTTAACAAAAATATTGGTCCTTGAAATCCCCATCTGATCTTCAGCCGTTTTAAGGACGTAGAACTTGCCGGTTTAACATTACCAAGAACACCGGTTTATAAATATTGATAGCACCGGGTCATACTTGTAGTTAACATCCAGCTTGAAAATATACCTTTTATATGCCTATCACTTGTAGCCGCAAAGTCTTAAGAAGGTAGCATAGCAACAGCTTAAGACTTGCTTCAATATAAATATCACAATCTTGAAGAAATCCAGGTTGTTCATCTCCATCGCTAGTCAGAATTGAATATTCCACATATGTAGCCCCCAAGTGTCGGGTTGTCATGCTTGCAGCAACCTGGGACTTGTAATTACCTGATGCTCATAAAAACTTCAACCTGTGTAGCCCCCAAGGGACGGGTCATTATGCAATAATGAGCAGGGACTTTGTAAATATAATCTTGTAAACTTTGAACAGCAACGTGTAGCCCCCAAGGGCCGGCTCAGTAAGATAATATTAAGCTGGGACTTTGATATATACTTTAATGAAATTAACATCAGATAATGTAACCCCCATCATGGGGCTTGAAGTCACGTCCACAAGGTTAAGAGCCTTGTGTTTTACCAACTGAGTAGTGGACCCTTCAATGTAATGGATAAAAAACTTTGTACCTTAAATTGTTGACAGAGGCAATTGGTAGCCCCCAAGGGCCAGCTCATTACAATGTGATGAGTCGGGTCTTCAATAAGGTGAGCAAAAAATGACTTTGCATTAGCCCCCAAGTGTCATGGTGCATGCTTGCAGCGACATGAGACTTGTGTATTTGATGCAATCTCAACTTAAATAATGTAGCCCCAAGTGCCGGGTCGTAAGCCTGCAGCGACTTGGGACTATTCCTTTGTAGAATAAATCATACCCATTGATAATATCCAGTGCGCTGAAGCGACTTTGAAACCTCAATCATAATATTGGTTATTGATAACCATAATAAAAATCCAGCCATGTTGGCTATTAAAGAGTGGAATAATATAACCAATGATTTATAAGTGCATGATTCCAATGGCGCAATCCAAATATATACTGGCGACTTATAGTCCAAAGCCAGGCCGGGTTAATAAACACCGGATTATATTGATGACTTATAGTCATGCCGGGTCAATAGACGCCGGTTCAACATAAAATTTATCAAAAGAGGAAAATCTTGACAAATGCAAATAAAACCGTGTAGTCGAGGCTTTTCAAGGGCTGCCAGGCCCAAATTCGAGGCTTTTCATGGGCTGCCAGGCCGCTGAGTTAAACCATTTGACAAAGCCTTTTAAGATGGGCCTCCAACTAACCAATCGTCGTTTTAACTTTGACAAGTTTAGGGTCTCAATGAGAGTAACTGTCAAACGTTCGGCTGGTCATGCCAGGATTACCTGGATAGGAGTGGCTTACTTGATGAAGGCAGGTTAACCCGGGGTTTTAGGTGAATACACCAGGCTTCCAAGCCATGGGTCGATTCCCAATTACAAGGGTCCTTTCAAACTTTTTGTTGCGTTGCACAAAGAGCCCCCAAGTAACTTTGTGAGCTGTGCTCTATGGGTGCCTATGTTTGAGCTGTGTATAGGCAACAAGACTCTCTTTGGCCCCTTGGGTGTGAAGCTCCCAAGCTTTGTTGTGGCATGATAGCCGGATTAATAGACAGGACTCCGCTTTGCAAGCAGAAGCCCCCATATGATATATTTCTGAGCTGTGCTCGCCGGGTGCCTATTTTTGAATTGTGCTGTGCAACAAACTCTCTTTGGCCCCTTTTGACTTTTTGCAAGAGATAAATTCTTCTTGAACCGGGATTTTGAACCGGATATTGAGAGCTTCAAAGCTTTGTGGGAGACATGTTTCCCTTGAACCGGATTTTAAACCGGAATCTTCGTTTTCAGCCGGAAATTTTCTGACGGCCTTTAAACTCGAACTTGCGAGAAGTTAATTCCTTTTTGAACCGGACATTGTTAAACCGGATTTGAGCGCTTCAGAGCTTTGCAAGACATAGTTTCCTCTTAAACCAGATTTAAACCAGATACTAAGGGCTTCAGCGCTATGTAGGAGACGAGATTTTCCTTGAACCGGATTATAAACCGAAAGCATCATTGTGAGCCGGAATATTTCTGACGGCCTTTAAATATAACAGTAGCCTTCGGGATCGGGTTATCTTTCCCTTCAACATCCGGGGGCACTTGAATTTTGCTGAAACTGGCAAGACTTGCTGAATCATATCATCGTAGCCCCCGAGTCTTAAGATGACTCAAGGAGTTGTCTTGAGATTCTCCGTACTTTGACCATAGCAGAAGGTATATATCATTGGTGTTGATAATGCGATGTAAATCCATAGAAGGCTGAGGTGACTCCGGCGGGTTATATGAGCCGTGTCAGCAACTCGGCCAATGGTTCCTTCCAACTGGCGATTTGAAGTTTAACAAAATTGTAGTGGCAGCGACTTGTGCACCTTCCCATTGAGCCATCCAGTGCAGACGGCGGTTGATAATATATGATAATTTGCCTTCATTTTGTTGAAAGAAAAATTGGGCTACCCAAGCTGCGACTTTGCTCATACTTAATAATCAACTCATGCAGACATGTGCGGCCCGGTGTGTTGATGTAAACCAGACCGCAATGACGGTAGCGTAAGCACTTCCGTTGAGCACAGCAGCACGGATAAATATAGTGCAAAAGGACGATGCGATGCACTCCATATCCGTGATATCACTCCACTTCGGTGGTGAATAATTGTCCTGATGTATTTGAAGGACAAATGATCTTGTCGTCCCTGATCTTTTCTTGGGATGTCAAGCCAGCCATGTCCATCGTCGGTTTTCAATTAATCTGAACTATACTGCTTCCATTCTTTTTCACTCCCTGCCACGCCTGTAGCAGCTTGTAGATGGTAGCGCAAGACTGTAGCAGCAGCAGCGTAAACCGGCGGCGGTTCAATAGAAATAAGCCGGAGGCACAGAAATCATCCAAACTGTAGCGACTCCAGGTTCAGTAGTAGTGGCGACGTGGTGGCAGGGTCAACTTGACCCGGCGGCGGTTCAACACCGGGACAGCAGCGAGGCAGAGCGGTGGCTCGTGGCAGCTCCGATGGAGAAGGTACTCGATGACGGCTCTTTGGCAGAAGCAGGCGGGTCGCGGCACCCGGTGGCGGCTTAGCGACGGTGTCTTGGTGGACCCACGACCGCCCAGAAGGACTCCGGGTTAAGGTGGAGTATGGCGGCAGAGGGCCGGTTCAGAAAGCGGCGACAAAACACATGCGCCATCTACAGCGGAGGCAAGCGCGAGGGCAACGGTGGCTCGTGGCTAAGGCGGAGCGAGGCGACTCGGCACTAAGCTGAGCGAGGGGCAGTCTGAAGATGGCGGTGGCTTGCGGTGACAGGGCCGGTTCAATCCGGCGGTGGAGGCAGCTGAATGAAGCCGTGGCGGACCGGCGATGCTCCAGTAGCCGGTGGAGTTCGTTATGACAACGAGCAGGCTGGCGGTTTGCGAGCGCAGCAGTATGACCCAGGCGAGGGCGAGGGTGAGTTGGAATCAGATGGTTGTGGCCGAGGCACCAAACCGGCAGGGCGGTTTAGCAAGTTGATGAGTGCGGCGGCCCACGGCGGCAACTCGGAAAAGGGCCACGGCAGAGGCATCGAACCGGCGAGGGCGGCCCGGAGGCCGCGTCGGTCGTGGCAGATCACAGGTGCAGGGCAGCTTTCTGGTGGCAGCGATTCGACAAAGAAACGAGGCTGGGGGCGATCCGCCAGCGATTTGGTGTAGGCGGCTTGAGGTAACTGCGGCAGAGGCGCGGCCGAGGCCGGCGGGAAGGCAGCCCCGAGCCAGCAACGTCTCGCAAAAAAGAGCGGGCCGGGTTGTGGTCATGGTGGCCTTGACGCGCGGGCGAAGAAACAGTGATCCGGCTAGGGCAACAAGGCGAAGGCGAGGCCGCCCAGCAGTGATCCGGCCGCAATTTGGCAGGTCAACGGGTGCGGTCAGCTCGAGGCCATGACAGCGTCTTGGCGTGGCTGACGACTTCCGTCGAGGGCGGAGCCGAGACATTATCTGATCTTCAAGTCCGGGTGGCTTGGTGATGAATCGCCCGCAGAAGAGTCGGCGGCTATGATGCCGGGCGCTTGAAGCAGCAGCAGCGGTGGATCGAGACCGTCCCGGCGGCTCACGAGTGGCGGAGCGGGTCTGGGGTTAAGATACCACCACGGCGGTGTGGTCAGTGTTGAAGCAACCTGCAGTAGCAGTGAAGCGAAGCAAGACTGGGTCGCGGCTGCTTTCCGTTTCCGGGTCGAGGTTGTTCTGACAAATTCCTTTTCTTCGAGTCGTGATCCGACGAACATATGGTTGCTTCTTTTCCTTTTTAGCACATATGCTTCTGAATCGTGGCCGGCTCCATGAATCCACGTCCGTGTTCCTTTGTAGGGAAGTAGCCCTTTTTTTTCAACTTTGACTTTTCTTCCATCTAGATCTTGCAAGCAGATCAAACGTGACTCGTCATTGAGAAATAATAGACCAGCATAGTCTTTTTACTTGATATGTGCTTTGCTCGTACGTCCAGACATACTTGCCGATTGATTTGTAGTCTTCGGTCATCATGCCAGGGAATAGCAGTGGAACATCATCTAACCCGGTTACTATCGCGCATGTGCCGCAGAAGGAAAAAGGAAAACAATCCAACCACGCTCGGCGGCGACGGTGAATTAAAAACAACAGGCGGCTCGAGAGGTGTGGCCTGCCGACTTGGCCGCGGGGACCGAGACGGAGACCAGCAAAGCCAGGGGTGGTGACAGTGACTCGACGACATAGGCGACGGGGCCGACTCAGAGTTGATGCGTCTTCTTCAGAAATCCGTCCGTCTCGGCCCTTCGAGAAACAATTGCTGCCGGTCTTGGCAACTTGAAAACAAACAAACCAATCGCAAGACAGTGGCTGACCAAAACTGTAACCCTAATCTTTTCTGATCTCAATTTTGTATATGCCGCCGCTGATGACTTCTTTGATCTTGACTGACGATCTTAGCTAATGGGAATCCTTCCACGCCGGTTTGAGCCGGAAAATTGCGAACTTCTCAAACCCTAGAAAAGATCCCTCCAAGAATCTCAACACCATCGTGCGCTGGCCCCACGGTGGACGCCAACTGTCGTGGAATTGTCACGACAGATGTCCTAGTGTGAGGACTTAGTCGTGAGGCCAACGCATCTATGTGGTAGCTTGAGAGGGGTTGAGCGGAATCGAGAGACGCAACACAAGACAAGGGTTTAGACAGCTTCGGGCCCCGGGAAACATCATCCGGTAACAACCCTACATGCTATTTGAGGCTAGATCTCATTATCATCACGAGGGAGTCGCCGTAAACCGGCTCTCCTCTAATTGTGTCTAGCCCTAGAGATTGTTTCCTGCTTCTCCCTCTTTGGGGAGCCCTACCCCTCCTTATATATGTTGAAGGGCGGGTTACATGTGGAGTCTGTTAGAATATATTGTATGTATATACGGTTGTATATGTAAAACTGTATATACTCTTGGTGTTGCGTGCGTATCCAACTTTGTAATCTGGTAGTTAGGTTTAAGCTTCGATCCTTATCTTGTAGATAGCTAACTTGAGGATCAAGCCTAACCAACTACCGAATCCTGTAAACCCTAGCCTATGGCTATATATATAACACGCAACGTGTCCCTGCTAGGCATACGCTTCAAGCCATCTTTCATGGTATTCAGAGCCTATCTCCTCTAAAGCACATCTCTCGTAGCCATGGCATCCTCAAGCTCCGCTGTCGCCGCGCCTGCCCTCATCCCCATAGCCGACCGACTCCATCGCTCCAACTTCCTGGTATGGCGCGCGCAAGCCATGGCAGCCATCCGTGGGGCGCAGCTTGTCTCCTACCTTGATCCAGATCGGGAGCAGCCGGATCAGAAGCTCCGCGACAAGGACGGCAAGCCCACGGACGTGCCCAACCCTGCATACGACATCGACAAGGCTCGAGATTCTCAGGTGCTGAGTTTCATCTTCAACTCCATCTCAGCTCCTGTTATGGTTCATGTCGCACACTGCGATACGGCGGCCGAAGCATGGGCAGCCATCAGGGAGATCTTCATCTCCCAAACTCAGGTGCATGTCGTCAACACCAGGATCGCCCTCTCCACCACCAAGAAGGGCAACTCGACGATGTCCAAGTACATTGGGCGCATGAAGGCGCTCGGTGATGAGATGGCATCGGTGGGCAAGCCGCTCACCGACAATGACATGGTGTCCTACATCCTGGCGGGACTCGACTACGACTACGTGTCCTTCGTCTCCACGATCTGCGCTCGCACCCAGCAAATCAAGTTGAGCGAGCTTTACTCGTAGCTGATCAACTTTGAAAGCAGGCTGGCCATGTTTGAAGGCGGAGGGCAGTCCTCCCACTCCTCTGCCAATGCCGTGTCTCGCGGCGGACGCGGTGGATCCAACCGCGGTGGTGGTCGCGGTGGCAACGGTGGCCGCAATGGAGGCGGCCATGGCAATGGAGGCGGCGGACGTGGTCGCGGCGGCGGCCGCGGTAATGGAGGAGGCCGCAACAACCTGCCTGAGGTCTTCTGCCAAATCTGCACCAAGCCAAATCACACGGCCATGGAGTGCTATCGTCGTTTTGATGTCTCCTTCAACAAGGAGAAAACTGCAGCAGCCGTCAACACCAACTCCTCCTACGGGGTGGACACGAACTGGTATGTGGACTCAGGTGCAACAGACCACATTACCAGCGAGCTCGACAAGCTCACCGTCCGTGACAAGTACAACAGACACAATCAAGTAAACGTGCCAAACGGCGCAGGTATGAAGATTTCCCATATAGGTCATGCATATGTTCGTACCCCTACTCGTAATCTTCATCTTAAAAATATTCTGCATGTGCCCAAAGCCACCAAAAAACTTGATCTCTGCTCATCGTCTAGCCAATGACAATCATGTGTTTCTTGAAACTCATCCTCATTTTTTCTTTGTCAAGGACAAGGCAACGAGGAAAACCCTCCTCCACGGCAGGTGTAGAAACGGGCTATATCCCCTATCATCAGCTCCAATAAGCTCGGGCAGACATGCACTTGGCGCCACCAAGATATCTCCATCAAGGTGGCACGATCGTTTAGGACATCCATCTTCGGCAATAGTTCAACATGTTCTTAGACACAATCAAATTTCCTTTTCTAGCAAAGAGTTGAATAAAGAGGGAGTGTGTGATGCTTTCCAACAAGGCAAGAGCCATCAACTTCCCTATCCAAATTCTAGTAGTATTTCAAAAGCTCCTTTAGAGCTAGTTTCCTCTGATGTATGGGGGCCTGCCCGAGATTCAATTAATAAGAAAAATTATTATGTGAGTTTCATCGATGACTTCAGCAAATTCACATGGATATATATCCTAAAACATAGATCAGAAGTTTTCAAAGTGTTTCATGAGTTTCAAGCACTAGTTGAACGACTTTTTGATCGCAAGATTATCACCATGCAAACGGATTGGGGCGGTGAGTATGAGCGCCTCAACTCCTTCTTTCGTCAAGTAGGGATCACACATCACGTATCATGCCCACATGCCCATCAACAGAATGGGTCTTCCGAGAGAAAGCATAGAAACATTGTGGATGTGGGTCTCTCACTTTTAGCTCATGCTTCCATGCCCTTAAAATTTCGGGACGAGGCTTTTCTCGGTGCCACCTATCTTATCAATCGCACTCCTAGCAAGGTGATTAATCTTGACACTCCTTTGGAAAAATTGTTTCATGAAAAACCCAACTACCATGCCCTACGCACCTTTGGTTGTGCATGCTGGCCAAATCTCCGACCCTTTCATGCTAAGAAGCTAGAGTTTCGTGAAAAACAATGTGTTTTCCTTGGCTATAGCAATCTTCATAAAGGGTTCAAGTGTCTCGATGTCAAACAAGGACGTGTCTATATCTCTCGAGATGTTATCTTTGACGAAATTATTTTTCCATTTGCCTCACTAAATCCAAATGTCGGCGTTCCTCTTCGTTCCGAAGTTCTTCTTCTTGCAGAAACTGCTCCATCCGAACCTCTTGATCATGGGGGCAAACAGACAGCTGATCTTTCGGTTAATCTTCATAGAAATCCTGCTGTAAATTTTGGTGGAAATTCTGTTTTTGGCTATGATTGTATGCAACAGACAGGCGTGGAACACGATGCAGATTTAGGTGTTGCGCCGGATCCAGCCAGCGGCGATCCCGGGGAAGATCCTCCCTCGCCTACCGCGCCAGACAGCGGGATTCGCACTGCATCAGCCTCGGGTGCGGGCGATCCAGCGTCGTCACGACGCGTGTCCCCTCGCGGGCCCGTGGGTACAGGCGTTGTCGCGCACTCAGGGTCTGGTGGACCCACACGCAGCGAGGCGCCGCTCTCTAGTCTCCACACGCCAAGTGGTGCGGCCCCCTCCGCATGATGACGCGGGCGAACCAGGCGCGTCGCAGGCGGGCGATAGCATCCGCCTTGGATCTGCTGCTGCCGGCCCAGGTGCGGACGCTGGCGATGGCGACAGGATCCGCGTTGGATCTGGTGCAGCCGGGTCAGGTTCTGGATCCGCTGTGCAGGGCTCCACATCCTCTGCGTAGTCACCTTCTGCAATAATTTCTGTGTCACCGCCAAGAACAAGATCTCAGCATGGTATTTTGAAACCAAAAGTACGTACGGACGGTACGTTCAGGTATGACAAAGGGCGTCATTTTGCTGGTCTTGCTGTCACAGGAGAACCAAATACCTTGGTAGAGGCATTGGAAAATAAAAATTGGAAAATTGCAATGAATGAGGAATGTGATGCTCTCATGAAAAATAGAACATGGCATCTAGTTCCTCCAGCAAAGGGGAGAAACTTAATTGACTGCAAATGGGTCTATAGAATTAAAAGAAAGGCAAATGGAGAAATAGACAGATACAAGGCTAGACTAGTTGCAAAGGGGTTTAAACAAAGATATGGTATAGATTACGAAGATACCTTTAGCCCTGTTGTGAAAGCAGCTACTGTTAGACTTGTTCTGTCCATTGCAGTATCAAACAATTGGAGTCTTCATCAATTGGATGTGCAGAATGCGTTTCTTCATGGCGTTCTAGAGGAACAAGTGTATATGAGACAACCACCTGGGTATGAGGTAAAGGACAAGTATCATTATGTATGCAAGCTTGATAAGGCTTTATATGGTTTGAAACAAGCACCTGGAGCATGGTATTCTAGGCTGAGTGTAAAACTCCAAAGACTTGGTTTTCAGCCATCCAAAGCTGACACGTCACTCTTCTTCTACAGAAAAGGCAGAATCACCATTTTCATGCTAGTATATGTTGATGATATTATTGTTGCAAGCTCATCGCAGGATGCAACTAAAGCATTGCTTGAAGATCTAAGGAGAGACTTTGCTCTTAAAGATCTTAGTGATTTGCACTACTTGGGATAGAAGTAAAAAGGGTTAAAGATGGCATAGTCTTGAGTCAAGAAAAGTATGTGTCAGATGTCCTAAAACGGGCAGGTGTGATGAATTGCAGTGTCAAATATGCCTCTCTCAACTTCTGAAAAATTATCTAAGGAAGAAGGAGAGCTTTTAAGTGCTGAAGATTCTACAAACTATAGAAGTGTTGGGGCTTTTTCACTGTTTTGACCTTCTCAGCAAATCTTGGCACAAAATGAACTCCTTCGAAAACTATTTCACGATCTAACCTTTTTGGTAACGCCACTAGCCGTGGCGTTTCTGCTCTATTTAAAAACGCCGAACTAGCCAGCGTTGCTGGCCTGGTCAAATAGCTAGGTTTCAATGTAGAAACGCCAGCCCTTGTGGCGTTGCTGGGAACGCCAGCATGTGTGGCGTTTGTTCCCAAGTATGAAACGCCAAAGTGTGTGGCGTTTGGAGCAAGTTCTTTTATTGTCACTTATTTGTTAAGGGGAGCAACGCCATGGTCCCTTGGCGTTTCAATTATGGGCTGCAACGCCAGCGTCTTTGGCGTTTCTTACCTGGTCAGCAACGCTAGCTACCTCGGCGTTTTTTCTTGGTCAGAAACGCTAGCTACCTCGGCGTTTCTATGTTGGGCAGAAACGCTGCGGGCTGTGGCGTTGCTAAAAGGGTCAGATCATGAAATACTTTCACGTCGAGTCCATTTTGTGACAAAGTTTGTTGAAAGGGTCAGAATAGTGAAAAAGTCTGAAGTGTTGTAGGTGCTTTGCAATATCTAACACTTACAAGACCTGATATATCTTTTCCTATCAATAAAGTATGTCAGTTCTTGCATGCTCCCCCTTTTGCACATTGGACAGCAGTGAAGAGAATCTTGAGATATTTAAGAGGTACTATGAGTACAGGGTTGAAAGTCACAAGGTCAATGTCAACTTTGGTGAGTGCATTCTCTGATGCTGATTGGGCAGGTTGCCCTGATGATAGAAGATCAACAGGGGGCTTTGCTGTTTTCTTTGGACCAAATCTTATATCATGGAGTGCACGGAAACAAGCTACTGTATCCATATCAAGTACAGAAGCTGAGTATAAAGCTTTGGCTAATGCCACGGCAGAGTTGATATGGGTTCAAACCTTGTTGAAAGAGCTACGTGTTAATCACTCTCCAGTTGCACGGTTGTGGTGTGATAACATTGGTGCAACGTATCTATCAGCAAATCCAGTGTTTCATGCTAGAACAAAACACATCGAGGTAGATTATCACTTGTGCGAGAAAGGGTAGCTAAGAAGCTTCTTGATATTCGGTTTATTCCCACTAATGATAAAGTTGCAGATGGTTTCACTAAAGCCTTATCATGGCGCAAGTTAGAAGAGTTCAAGAACAATCTCAACTTGGTGAAGTTATGATTGAGGGGGAGTGTTAGAATATATTGTATGTATATACGGTTGTGTATATAAAACCGTATATACTCTTGGTGTTGCGTGTGTATCGAACTTTGTAATCTGGTAGTTAGGTTTAAGCTTTGATCCTTATCTTGTAGATAGCTAACTTGAGGATCAAGCCTAACCAACTACCGAATCCTGTAAACCCTAGCCTATGGCTATATATTTAACACGCAACGCGTCCCTGCTAGGCATACGCTTCAAGCCATCTTTCAGAGTCCAACTCGGCCTTTAACTTAAACTATTTTGACTTCCCTTCATGGGCTTCATAACTCCTGGCAGCCCAGTTATTACCGTCTGCCGGTTTATCATGGTCTGCCAGTTTAACATGGTCTGCCGGTTTAACATTGTCTGCCGGTTTATCATTGTCTGCCTTGACTCCCGCCGGTTTACCACCAGTCGGTTTACCGTCTGTCTTAGCCATCTGTCTTGACTCTGTCTTAACTGTCCGCCGGTTTAACATCCGCCGGTTTACCAAGTCCCGGCCGGGTTATGACTCCGGCCGGGTCATACCGCGGGGTATATCCCCGACACCAGCCTACTTGATGTTACTGCTGGATGTGTTAAACATGCCAAAAACTACTTGATGCATGCCAAACAAGTTTCTCCCACCTGGATGTGTTATATAAGCTGCTTCAAAAGTGTTTTCCCTGCCCCTTTTATGTGTTCAACAAGTCAACTAAGACATATTTTCTGGCCAACTAATACGTGATTCTAGCCAAGTGAACATGCATGCTTGCCAACTGGATATATGCATCCTGGCCAACTGAAACGTCTATTCTAGCCAGCTGAAAACATTGACTGTGCAACGGAACATGCATGTTGGCTAACTGATATATGCATCCTGGCCACCTGAAACGTCTATTATAGCCAGCTAAACACATTGACTGTACAACAGAACATGCATCTAGGGCATGCTGATATATGCATCCTGGCCAACTGAAATGTCTATTCTAGCCAGCTAAATACATTGGCTGTGCAACAGAACATGCATCCTGGCCAAAAATGATATATGGATGCATGAAAATTCAAACATCTATTTTAGCCAACTGAACACATTGGTTGTGCAACTGAACATGCATGCTGGCCAACTGATATATGCATCCTAGGAAAATTGAAACATCTATTCTATCCAACTGAAAACATGGACTGTGCAACCGAACATGCATGCTGGCAACTGATATATGCATCCTGGGAAATTGAAACATCTATTCTAGCAAAAACTGAACACATTGACTGCCAACTCAAAGATCTATTCTAGCCAAAACCAAAAAACTGTAGTACGACAACTTCTGCAGCAATATGTGCGACAGATAAAATAAACAAGGTTATTGAAGGCATAAAACCACATTAAAGTAGTCACGCATATATTGCTTGTCCCACACATATATTCTGGTAGCACGCCTATTGAAAAGCTATAGTGTAAAAATATGTTCAAATATACTGGAAGTAGAAACATAAACGGCGACGAAAAACATATATCTATAGTTTGTCCTCAAATTCTTCTTTCTTCTTTCACCTGGATTTTGCATCTGAAAAAGTAGCATCAAATTGTGTCTCAATTATGTGCAGCAAAATCTAAATAAGTTCCTTGCCAACGGAACATACGGATCATTGCAACAAAAGCAGAGGAAAAAGTCAGAAAACTCTGTGGTAAAAAGAAGTCAATTTCTTGCCAACTATTTACTGCAAACTGTGCAACTAACATAACAACTGTGTGCGAAAACAAAAAAATGCATGCATGTTATAATAAAAGATTCTGCTACAGACATGTTGCTTTTGGAACTAAAATTTTCATAAAATGGTGTGCAACTGCCTATTTACTGAGTTTTTAGGTTGTTTGAAACATTCTTTTCTATGATTAACAACTGATGACATCACTTTCTTCTTTTTATATGTGCAGTGAGTGTGTGGCAGCATCAAAACAAAGGAAAAAAATGCTTGATCTCAATGAGTTGCCTCCTGATCTCAATGAGCTTCCTCATGATACGGATCAGCAGCAACCCAGCATACCACAAGGAAACTGGACAGAAAATGTTTGATCTGTTTACTACACGCAGGCAAGTCATGGTGGAAACCCTATGGGCCATGACAATGTGGCAGGCCAGCCATCAACCTGTGGTGCCCCTGTAGTGGTGTCTTTGCAGTCAGAGAGCCATACTCTAGATGACACAGGAACCGAGGCAAATGTTCCTGGTCCAACCAGGACTGAGCTAGGAGCTGGCGCTGTTGACGGAGCTGTGCAAGAAGAAGAAGGAGAGGATGAGGCTGGTTCTCAACCTATGGAACCCTATGTTGGCATGAGGTTTGACAGCCTTCAAATTGCTAAGGATCACTACAACAGCTATGCACTACGGATGGGTTTCTCTATCAAGATGAACACGTCTAGACGGACACACTGCAACAATGAATTGATAAAACAACAGTTTTGCTGCAACAAGTTCAAGCAACAATGAATTGATGGAGGAGCTGAGACTCCTCCTATACTGGACCCTATTCCAAATCCAAAATCTGTTGACAGTGATGAGGAGATGGAAGAAGAACCTCCAATATTTGCTGAAGAGGAGGCTGGTACTAGTAAGAAGAAGAAGAAGCGCAAACGCGAGACAATAAAGCAGACTCAGTGCAAAGCGAAAATGTTGGTGAAGCTGATAGATGGGCGATTGGAGGTGACGCACTTTGTTCGTGACCACAATCATCCGCTCGTGAACAAACCTTCATTACCCAAATACTTGAGATCCCACCAAGGCATCTCACCTGATGAAAAGGAGTTTATGCGCATCTTGTATAACTGCAACTTGACTAGGTGTGGTGTTTTTCTATATCCCTTAAAGAATTAAGTTTTCCTCTAGGCAGTCCAGTGTGAAACTGTTATGGTACTACTGTGCAACTGAAATGACTTAACTGTGCAACTGGTGTCCAACTGGTGTGCAACTGAAATGACTTCACTTTTGGTGCTTGTTGTGCAACTAGATTGTCTTTACTGTGCAAGTAAACAATGTCCTGTATGCAAAAAGTGCAAAAGTGTTTTAAAAAAGATGCAGCTAGGTGTCCATTTCCTGCAATTATCTTCTATGCCAACACATGTCCTATTACTGAGCAGCTGGATGTGCGCATTCGTGCAACTAAAAAAAGGATACACTGTTTGTTTTTGTATTATGCAGGACGTATGATGCATGTAATGGCAGAGTTCTATGGATCTGAGATGATGGTGCCATTCGGACCAAAGGCAATAACAAATCTTTGTACAAGTTTTCGTAGAGATGACACAAAGGAGGGTGATCTCATTGAGACAATTGCGCACTTCAAGGATATACAAAAAACCGATCCAGACTTCTTCTATAAGGTGAAATGTGATGAAGAGTACAGAGTTGTCAACATATTTTGGGTGGATGGCTTAGCTCGAAAAGCTTATGCAGAGGCGTAGCACGATTGCATATCGTTTGACACCACCTACATGACCAACATGTACAATATGCCGTTCGCGCCCTTCATAGGAATAAACCGACATGGCCAATCTTTCATGCTAGGTTGCGCGTTTGTGAGGCAGGAGTTGGCATCGAGCTTTGATTGGGTCTTTGGAGCATTCCTAGAGGCTATGGATGGCAAACCTCCTGACAACTTCATCACCGATCAGGATGGTGCAATGAGGCAGTCAATACAGAGCATCTTTCCAACCACCGTGCACCACTGTTGTCGATGGCACATCATGAAAAAGGCTCAGGAAAAAGTTGGTTGACTGCTGTGCCAGAATCCAGGACTCTCTAATGATTTCAACAAGTGTGTTGACTTCTGCTTCACTGTAAACGAGTTTGAGCAGAATTGGGCTGGGTTAATGGTGAAGTACGAGGCTATGACACACACGCACTTTGAGAAGTTGTACGAATACAGGTCAACTTGGGTGCCGTGCTACTTCAAGCAAAGGTTCTTCCCGTTCCTACAGTCTACACAACATAGTGACGGGTTCAACGCCGTCCTGAAAAGATATGTGAACCCACACAACTCAATGCTGAACTTCATCAAGCAATATGAAAAAATCCAGAACCACATCCTTGCCAAGGAAGGCTGCAATGATTACAGGACAAAACACCTTGAGATTGAGCTGTGGTCCAACTTCCCAATAGAGAAGCAAGCTTACAAAACATATACTAGGGACCTTTACCGCAAGTTCAGAGAAGAGTTTGAGCTGATTGGACGTTATAATGCATTCCAAGTTGGTGCTGATATATTTGAGCTCAGACCGAACCATGAATTTGTTGCCAAATATGGTTCTCGAAACTACTTGGTGCAGGCAAGGGTGGAGGAGGGTTCCTATTTGTGTGAGTGCTGTAAAATGGACAAGGACGGCATCCTCTGTTGCCACATCCTCAAGGTGTTCACCCATATTGGAGTTGATGTCATACCGGAAAGGTACCTGCTAAGACGGTGGACACCTACTGATGTACCTAGTGCTCCAGGGACTGGTTATGAGCAACCGGATGAAATGCCTCCTCAGTCAAAGAAGCAGATAAGGGAGAGGAACATGATATACGATTTTCGGAAACTAGCAAAGTTTGCGAGTGGTTCTGATCCAGCACAAGCTATTGTATACAAGCATATGCGCGCAGCACGTACCGAGATCGGCCACCTAAACAAGTCCAAGAAAAAGAAAAACCCGACTGCTGCCACGGGGCCATCAGATGATGGCAACCCTCGAGGACCTCCTCCACCTCCATGCAGCAATCAGGGGGCTCATTATCCAGGTAATTACCTGCCCCAACTCCTGATCTAACTAGGTGTGTAACTTCAGTTGCACACATCATTGTGCCTAGTTGCACACATCATGGTGGCCAGTTGCACAGAAACAGGCTGCCTAGTTGCGCATGCTGTGTTAGTTCAAGCATCGAGATAACACAACTAACTTGTTTTTCCTGTTCTGGATATAGATGATGTCAACCCTCAAGGACATCCTCCACCTCCTGGCACTACAGGCAGCACTCAGGGGCCTCATCGTCCAGGTAATTACCTGCCCCAACTCCCCATCAAACTAGGTCTGTAACTCCAGTTGCACAGAAAACAGGCTACCTAGTTGCGCACGCTGTGTTAGTTCGAGCATCAAAGATAACACAACTAACTTGTTTGTCCTGTTCTGGCTATAGGTGATGCCAACCCTCAAAGACCTCCTCCCCCGCCTGGCCCAACTTGCAGTGCCCTGCGTGCTACTCCCAATGGACCTACAGGCAGGACTCAGGGGGCTCATCACCCAGGTAAAAATACCTTCCCCAACTCCCAACAAAACTAGGGTGTGTGACTTCAGTTGCACATATCATTCTGCCCAGTTGCACAGAACATGTTGCCTAGTTGTGTGCGCTGTGTGAGTTTGAGGATCAAGATAAAAATCTAACTTGTTAGTCCTGTTCTGCCCATAAGCGATTACAATCCAAGTACCATGACGTGTCGTGCTACTACAGGTGTTTTTTTCAACTTAACTTGCACACAGCAACCAGTTAGTTGCACAGCATGGGCTGTGTGGTTGCAGAGAACATCAGTGCTGGTTGCACAACAAAAAAAGTACTGAATTTTTTATATGATTATCACACAGGTGATCGTGATGGTCCTACTGCCCCGTTGGAGGTTGCATCCCCTGCACAAGCTTCTGATGATTTTGTGCCCATGGATCCTCCAAGGTCTACTACAAAGGGTAGGGCACAAAGTCAACGGTACAAATCGGCGCTGGAGCTACACCCAAAGAAGAAAAACAAATGCAGCCAGTGCCAATCTACAGACCACATTGCTGGTGTGTGTCCACTCAGGCTACTGTGATTATGTTTCATCGTTTGTAACTTTGAGACAAAAAAGGAAAAGAATGATGTTTTTTTAGCAATATTGGGACCAAGTGGACAGATTCAGCATCTATGATTTCTCTTTATGTAATTTATGCTCCTTGAATTAGTTCATGCACTATGTAAAAAAGGTTGCTATTTGTGCCTTTGTTGGCAACTGGTTAAATATTTAGTTGTTGAACAATTGTATGTCCAGTGCTCCAAATGTATCAACAAAAGTGATGATATTGACTTGCAAACGGAATTGCTACTAGTGTGCAACTACAAACTCTGCTTAAAAATTGTGCAAACTAGCAACTACCTCCATGGAGCAGAGAAAGAAAAAGAGTACTGACCTAGACCTTGTCGTATCTCAGCAACTTCCTCCATGGGGCGCTGTTGTGCACGCTGGTGACCCAGTCATATGCCAGCTTCTTCCTGATGTTGAGTACTTCCTTGGGTTCGTAGTTGGGCAGTTGGCTACCGTTTCACTCGGTGGCGTTAAGCAGTGCGAATAGCCCACACTCGTTACTTCGATGAGCAAGAAAAGAAAATTTGTCACATAAAATTAAAACCAATAAAGATAATGCACTTTGTGCAAATTCTTATGTTCTACTGTGCAACTGCTTATGTGCCACTGTGCAACTGCTTATGTGGCACTCTGCAACTGGCTAGATAATCCATTAGAAACTCATAAAAATGATAAACAGATTGCAGACTAGTACTGTGTCTTAAAAAACTAAAGATTGCACATGTAGAAAATTTTAAAAACTACAAAATGATGGTAAGAAATTGAGAAGAGAGCCATGCTTATTGTCTTACTTGACGATCTGCTTCGGTACGTCAATGTCAATAGTCTGGAAGTGCTCGATGCTGAACTTTGGGTAATGCTTCCTCCATAGCTGGCATACTGCCCCCGCGATGGTAGATGCGGTGGTCATCAGCTCAATGTCATCTAGCGTCCTGCTTGAATCAAGAACTTTGAAGCATCCGTCCCTCAATTTGACATTGAAGACCCAATAATGTCTCCCTCCCTCCTTATCGGTTACATCAGCGCACTCGAGCACTGGCAGCATGACCTGCAAGTGTGAACGATTTCAGACACAGATATAGGCTGTAGCTAAGAAAAAACAGTAAAAGACTTGGTCAAAGTTAAAAACAGGTTGCAACAAGTATGTGCCAACTAACAGATGTGCCATGTGCAACTGAACATGCTGTGGATGTCAACAAAAAGAGATGGATCATGTGGGCACAGCACTCACCAAGTCCTTCTTGTCGAGATGGTTCTTGTAGTCAAACTTCTTGTTTACCTCATTCACGTTGTGGATACCTTGCTGTAAATTCATCTGCAGAGATTATAAAGCATGGCTCAAATGGCCAACAAAAAAGTGCTACAGAACAAAGATAAGGGTAAGGAAGGTTTTGGAAAAACTTACCAAAAACCTCAGTGGCATAACAACCTTCTTTGACCCTTCTGGTAAGCTCTCCATGATGTGTAAGATTCCAGTCTCAACAACAATTTTTGACAGCCATTGAACCGGCTTCATCGAATCAACTAACTCCTTTAAAGAAATGTAGAAATCACCATACCTGATTATCTCAGGGCTGAATTTTTTTTTGAAAGCAATAAGAAGACAAGTTAGCTCGAAGGGTCACAGCAGCAAAAAAAATGTGCATGAAATTGAAAAACAGAACAGTGTGCAACTAAAAGCCCTGTTCTGTGCAACATGCTATGCTTTCTATGCAACTAAGTGGCTGGTCCTGTGCAACTGAAAAAGATATGTATGTAGGCTGTGGGGAGTTAGTTTACCTGTAGCTTCATCATTTGCTCCTTCGTGATGCCTGACCCAATACAAGAGGGCAGCGTAAAGCTTGTTCACTGCCTCATTGGAGCTGAAAGACTTCTTCTTGTTGTAGTCAATGAATGGAGACCTTTGAGATGCTGCGGGCCTTATTACCCTCCTCTGTCTTCGTGCAATAGGTGGTCCCGAATAACCGCTTGTGCCAGCTTATGGTTCTGCGCATATCGGGGTGTGGCAATTCTCTGGTGATCCAACATCTAGCTCTTGAGCTATTGCCTTGCCAGCATCAGCAGCGGCGCATCCTTCATTCACAGCTGCTGGGTCCAACTCACACTCATCAATACTAATCACACCATCGTCCGCTGTTTCTGCTGCTGGAGCAGGTTCTGGAGCATGACCATCTATGCCGAGGTCAAAAGATGGTGCAACGCAGAACCCGTCACCATGATAAGACTTTGATCTTCGTATGGGTTCAAGGACCAGGGCATCTCCTTGCGGCACAAACACGGGTGCGTCGTTCACTGACTTGGTTCGTGATAGTGTTGTAGTTGGCGGCCTTGGAGGCTTGCACCTACTTATAATCTTGAACACCTCCTCTTGTGTTAATGGTTGCTGAGAGTCAGCTCTTGGTGATGCAGGCTTGCTTGGCTGCTGTGTGCTGGCTCTTGGGGATGACAATTTGGTAGTAGGATCACCTCCTTTTGTGTTAGGCATTGAAGCATCTCTATGAGTAGACACCTTGGGGCTTGCAGTTGCAGTGGTGCCTTCCTGAGCAGCTGTGGTGGTTTTGACTGTGACCACGCTGCTAGCTGACACATCAGTTGGCACACTGGTATCTGTAGTTGGCATCTTTCCAGTCTGAGTTGGCAGCAACCTAGCAGAACTTGGCACCCCTGCATCAATGGCTGCGGCTCGCAGTTCTCTCTCGTCTCTGAACCCCAAACCTTTTGTGGCATGTTCCCCCTTTGTGCCCCTGGCAAACTTGACAATCTTTTGCTGCTTAGGTAGTTTTGGTGGGACTGTTGAAAGGAGAGTCTTCCCCTTGATCTGTTGAACTCCTGTGATGGTGGTTGGCTCTCTGCTCACTTCAGTTGGCATATCAGTTTGAAGCACAGCTTCCTTGACCATATTTACTTCAGCATCTGCACTCACCATCTTCTCCTTGCTTTCAGGCAACTGCAGATTCTTCTTCATTGAAACTGCTTTACGCTTCTGGACCACGTGAGAGTTTGCCATGGATGCTGCCTTTCTCTTGCCGGAGCTTAGGTCTGGAAGCTGCTTCGAATATTCCGTGTATTTTTCCTTTGAATGAACCCAGTCAAGACCCTTTCCTGCTTCCTCCATGTCAATTTGATTCTTTTCAGCAACACTTGATAAGAACAGGCTATTGTCAATGGCAAATTTGATCTTCTCACACATATCTTGGTCGCTAAAATCTGGCACAGGAAAGGTGGTTGGCAAAGCTGGCTTCAAGTTGCAGAGCTTGAACATATCAATGCTGCCCTGAGACTCTGCTTCGTCATTTTTCTTTGACTTCGGCAAATCCTTGTCTTTCCAGCAAGTTTTGTCGATTAACATCTGTAGTGTGCTCCTGCTACTCAATGAATTGCTGCTGCTGGCAAGGGTGGCAGAAGTGCTAATCCTCCTGGATGTGTTGCCGCCTGTACCACCAGAACCAGGGGCGTTGTCATCATCATCATCATCATCGCTGCTGTCGCTGCCTCCATTGGATCCCCCTTTATCATCACCATAACCGTCCTCGTCTTCTTCATTGTCGTCTTCTTCCCTCTCACTGCCATTAACTGCTGCGCCTTTGTCTTCTCCCTTCTCACTGCCATCAATTACTGCACCTTTGTCCCCGTCCCCCTCTTCAGCCTCACCTTCTTCTTCCTCCTCCTCTGCCTCACTATCTTCTTCTTCCTCCTCCTCCTCCTCCTCCTCTTCCTCCTCCTCCTCCTCTGCATCTTCTTTGTTGTCATCCTCATCATTGTCTTCCTCCTCTGATTCATCCGCGTCTGTGTCCCGTCATCGTTAACATCTATCGCTGCTTCCATTTCCTCATCTTCTTCTGACTCATCCTCAACAAACTCTTCTTCTTCTTGTATAGTTGACCCCCGTCTCTTTCTTTTTGGAGCACGGCGTGACGCCCCGGTTTGCATTGATGGCTGCTGTACGTAAGGATCAATATCCGGTTCCTCGTCATCGATCTTGGCAACTGCTTCAGTGAAGGTGCCAACCTGTTCAGTTACAGCCTTGCACAGGTCATTGACCACTTTCGCAATCTTTGCCTTTTTCTGCATCAACACAAACAAAAAAGATTCAGTACTGACTCATTTAGAAAAAAAATTAAAAAGTAAAATGTCTGTAACTGACCATGATGTGATAAGAAAAAACCGACTAATACACACTTTCTGGCAAACTAAGAACATGATTCTAGCCAACTACACATGCAGTGTGGCACATACTAAAAACATGCATTCTACCAAGTTGATGTCAATGGTTGTAAACGAACACTTTGACTGTCCAAAAGAACATGTGCAACTACAGAAGCTTATATGTGCAACTGAACATACATCACAGCCAACAGAATCCTGTATTCTCGCAACTACAAAAGTTATACATGTCCAACTGAACATACATCCCAGCCAAAAGAAAATGTTGGTGTTTGGTAAGTGGTACAAATTTCTGTATGCAAAACACTAACCTGTGGATTGTTGGTTATTGGTAACTTGGATGCCACGAATGCTTCAGCTTGCAAAATTCCACCAAACAGTGGTGTCTGCTCCGTGCCTCTATACTCCTCTTTAAGCTGATGTAAAAAAAAGAAAAAGAAAAGAACAAGGTTGTCAAAACAGATTTGTGCAACCCACATGGCACCTGAAAAAAAGTTTCTACCAACTGATGCCACACATCTGTGCAGCAAGATTAGTAAAACTGTGCAGCTTAAAAAAGATGGTGTGCCAATTTGAAATGAACATGTGTGCAGATGCCAAAATTAAACCTACAAGCTGTGCAACTACATGCATTGTTGTGTCAACTGATGACAGTTTTTGTGCAATTTCCAAAAAAAGTGACCAGACATCAAAAGAACATAAAAAGAAGAAACTGTTGGAAAAAAATAAAGAGAACTCACTTGTAATTTGCCGAACACACCAGGAGAGATGGTATCCTTCTTGATCACCTTGGCAATTAGAGTACTATCCCATGCATTCGATCGTATCGCGCAGTTGCTTATTGGGATGTCATGGACAAGCGCATCAAGGTATAGTATCTTCACCAGACCCAACAAAAAGAAAAGCCCAGTTCAGTTATTATAATGAGTATTTCAACAAACTATAACTGCACAAAAAAGAACAAGAACAGATGGAAGTGGTCGTTTTTACTAACCATCAAGTGATACAAGCAGTAGCAGACAGTTTGCTTCTCCTGGTCCATGTTCCGGAAAGCTTCGTTAATGTGTTCTGCTACAAAAAAGCAGACGATGTTTGTGTTCTTGAGGTTTTCATGATCTAGCACGAGTCCATAGCACTTTGGGCTGAGCTTCAAGGCCGTGGTTGGTGCTAAGAAAGTGCTGAAGGCAACTGCAAGGCAGGCCATAAAGAATGTGTCATCCGTTCTTTTGCCCATATCCTTAATCATCTTGGTCCATGTACTGATCTGGGGATGAGAAGTTCCAGTTATGTTGAAGGTCTCTCTGAATCTCCTAGTTGTATCCTTCTCAACTTTGTAACAGACTTTTAGACCCCTGTTAGGAAGATCAAATACCCTTTGAACACTGTCAGCATCGACACGGATCCTTCCCCTTCCTGGGAAATCCATTTCAGAGGTCTGTGGCTGGTAGGACTGCACCAGGAACTTAGTGAGGTCCGCTGGAAGTGTGTCTGACAGGTTCAATAGCCCCCCGAACAACCTCGAAACTAGCTCTGACTTCTGTGGTGGGGTTAGAGAGGCGTTGAAATTTGGAAACCGCGCTGGTGATGCCCTTATCCTACCCGCTTGTGATGGTCGCTCCACATCTTCCCCTGCAGCCACCTCAACTCCTTCACCGTTGGCCTGTTGATGAGAATATAAAAACATTAAGGAAACATTAAAAACAAGAGGAAAAAAAAGAATGAAAAAAATCTGACAATCATCATTTGGATCAGTATTGGAAAAAGTTATATATTCATAAAATGGATCATGCCAACTAATATGATGTATTTGTGCAACTAATAAAGATCATGAGGAAAACTGAAAAACTGCCAGTGTGCAACCTTCAAAAAAAACTAAGAAAATATACGATACCTGGCAACTACAAAAAGTTCTAACGGATGTGCAACAATAAGAAATGATATTGCAAAAAGATAATAGCAACTAAAAAAAGGTTTGCAAGGAACTGTTCAATAGCTCATAAACAAAACAAAAAACACATACCTCAGCATCTGTTGTGGAAGATGCAACAGCTCCTCCAGCAACTGCTGCCTGCACAAAAAAATGACCAGTGATGTCAACTATAAAGAAGCCAACTTGTCAACTACAAGATGCCAACTAATGCCAACTAATGTCAACTGTATTTGGATCAAAGATGACTAGAGATGTCAACTACAAGGTTGTTATTGACAAACTAAAAACAAAAATGGTGGTGAGAACTGCTGCATAATTTCATCAGCGTCTAAAAAAGCGAGAAACACTTATATTCGAGAAATTTACTTACCCTAGAAGATGACTCAACTCCCTTTCCAACTGCTGCACGTCTAGGCCGCTTTACAACACGGAACTGCTCAGCATCCTAAGAAAAAAATAAAAACATGAGCATGGGAAAAAATAAAAAAAATGTTATATGACCCAAACAAAACCGAAAAATGGGCTTGTGTCATCAGCATGCCACTTACCTCAACATCCTCTCCATGCTCAACACTCCGCGCAGGTCGTGGCTGGCGATTAGCAGGACGCTTCGACCTCCGGCGAAGCGACTGACTTCCAGAAAACTGATTAAGCAACCCAAAAAGAAAACATGAAAAAAAGGACATTAGCATACGCGCATAAGTTGGAAACAACTCAAAAACACAGAAAAACTGGAAAAAAAATACATCTTCTTCATTGCCATCCGCATCTCCTCCTATTATAACCATTTTTGCCCTGTGGGAGGAAATACAACAAAAGAAAATATAGTTAGAAGATGCGGAAACAAACTAGGGAAATCATAGAAGGTTGCTTTGACCTATAGACATCTACACATAAGCAGGACACAAAAATGCAAAAAACCAAAAAAAACATGTGGACAACCAACTACTACAATGATGCAGCCAACTAGGCAGTAAACCTTGTGCAAACTGGACAGCATATAAGCCAACTAACTATTTTCTGCCTATGTATTACTTGCCAACTGTGACAAGTATTAACTAGGCAGAAAATAGTTAACTAAAGGCAACAAGCTCAATAAGATAACTTATGCAAACTGGAACAAGCAAAAAATGCAAAGCAAAAAATCCAGCAAAACAATTGGGCATAATATATTGAAAAATTAGCAACAATTCAGTGCTAATTTGCAAAAATAAGTGTCCCTAGTTGCACATGAGGGGAAACGCATGGAAAATTGGCAAGCATTGGTACTAATTTGCACAATCAAGGAGCCCCTAGTTGCGCAAAGCAGGAGAAAACACATGAACCACCACAGCCACAACAAGGCTGGTGGATTGGGTAGACTATATTGGAAAACTGGCAAGCATTGGTGCTAAATTGCACAAACAAGGGTCCCTAGTTGCACACAGTGGAGGGGGAAACAGCAAAGCCAACTAAGCAGAGCAACTAGCACAAAGTGTATAACATATGAACAACCAACTAGTAAAATTGATGCAGCCAACTGAGCAGGCAACTTGTGCAACTGAACACCGTATAGACAACCAACTAGAACAAACAGTGAGCCAACTGACCAAAACAACAGCTGCAACTGCAGAGCATATGGACAGCCAAGTACTATATGGACGCAGCCAACTGGGGAGAATTTTGTGCAACTAACCACCTAAATCTCTGAACACCAACTACAAATCAGCCAATGCATTGCATACATCATTACAAATACAACTTCCAGAATGACTAAGAGTCATGAACAGATCTCAAACCCCTGCAAAATTGAACGGAACATGAACTAATCAGCCAAAATTGCCCTAAATCGCGCAACGGGCGCCGTGGACATGCATCCCCTGCTACCTAACAACTACCGCGTACCCTGGCCAACTACACGTTGACCCTGGCCAGCCACCCCGTGCCGTGAACTACGCGTCCTTGTAGATCCCGACCACCGTTGGGTGCGTGCTACCAGAGAGGAGAAGGGAACTCAACATGACCAAAATCGAGGATAGGCTGGGGTAGCTCGCGCTGTTCCCGAACCCTAGAGAGCATTCCCCTCAGATTTCGGCACCATCCGCGCTCCGCGAGACAGAGAGAGGGAGGAGAAGCATGTAGAAGTCGCAGGCGAGCATACCTCCGACGGTGAGGAGCAGCAGCGATTCCCCCGCACGGAGAACCACCCGCAAGCCGCCGCCGACCTGAGCGCTCCGCCGCGACTCCCCCGTATCGCGCCCGTTCGGTGGAGAGGATGGCGAGGAGGAAGATGAAGATGGAATGGGGAGAGAGCACGCTGCGGACGAGGGATTTCAGGCACAGATTTCGAAAACCGCCGCCCACGACCCCCACTACTCCCTCTCTCTACCGCTTACAGGTGGGCCTGACCACGTCCGGATAAGGACAAAACCGCCCCCGACTGCGGCGCGCGGCCGATCCAGACCAGGTGGCACCTGGCGGATCCGGGCGCGATCGCTGGCGCGATCGTGCGGCCAGGAAGCCTCCGCTCGGTTCTGTTAGTTGGTGGCCGGCCACCTTTTAGATTTTAGGCAGGTTATTTACCTAGCACTCTGTAGTCACGTCAGCCAAGCGTTGTAGCGCACGCTTGTTACTCCAGCTACTTTAAGGCTAAAGAGTTGCTGTGTGGGGTTCTTGGGCTAGATAGAAGCCCGTGGCAGAAGGTCGGTCCCGCTGGAGAACGTACAGCGGGTTGTTATCTCTCTCGGTAACAAGAGAGGTCCGATGACACCTCTGCCGTCCTTGAAAACTTTTTTTGAAAGTTTACTCTCAACTTATTGTATTTTTGCAAAAACAAAAAACCTGCCATGTCATGGTTTACAAAGTCATTTGTTCCCTCGTACATACTACTTCCTCTCACCTTATGGTCATTTGCATGGCTACACTTCTTATATATATTTTTCACGTGTCGCTTTTAAGTTTGGAATGGTCTTCGAGACAAAACTTTAGTAGAAGTTGTTGTTCATATAAAGTTCCAAGCATAAAAAAATGATAGTATTATAGATACAAAAGGGGATGCAACAAATTTGTTGCTTTCTCTATTTGCAAATTGGTAGGCATGCCATTGACATCTGCGGTCTGCAATATGCATATTCAAGGATTACATATTTGTAGACATGTATTAGTACACAAACATAAGTTGTATGTTACGAGAATAGTTTTCATATATAGTACCCATTAACATCAGTTATTTTTGTACATATTACTACTCAAATTTAGAGAAGCTTTACTGGAAGATCTCTATAAAGTCATCTATTTACAAATATAGGTGGTTCTGCTGTTGTTTGACCAAACTATATATTAGTAGCCATTGTTAGAAGATTTTGAGTGGACATACTTTTCCATGTATGATTTTATGATTTATTATTGCTATAGGTAATTGGAGAGGGAAAACCAAAGTCTCATTGTTATGCCTTTTAAGACTCTTTTGATAATTTTGAGTGGTGATTTAAATTTAAATATTGATGTGTCATGCATATCTAAACACCTTGCCAGTCTAATGTAACATATCTGCATACTCAATAGTGAATGGCACATCTTTCTCTATCGCATGACAAAGATTCAAATGGCCCAACATCCCAGAATAATCATAATGAAAATAAAATCAACTAAAAAGAAAAAAAAGTCGCATATGAAGGAAAAAAGGAAAAAAAATAATGGACAATGAGGTTTAAGGACAGACCTTGTGCTAGAAGCTTTCACATTAGGTGGGGTTTAGGGAAGAATTATATGAGGGCATGTCGAACCCATGACCTCTTGGCATAAGTGAAGAGTATTGCACAACTGCGTCAGGACTGTTCTTCAAGCCAAATAAAAAACCCAACTAACCTAAAACAAGGGCACTCAAAAATCCAGATCGTAAGAGTTCACAGTATTATAAGAAAACTAATGAGAATAGAGGGAAAGAAGCCCCATGTCTTATTCTTATATGGGAAATGAGTCCTGGGTCAACCAAGGTGTCTACCACTAGACGGCATGAGAGCTCGGTATTATTAATGGAGAAGCAAAGAATGAGGCAAGGGCTCCGAGAGAATAAGGAAATGCGTATGTGGAAGGATCATACTAGTAGTACTCCCTCTGTTCACTTTTATAAGACCTTGAAGACATTTCAGACAATGTACAAAACAGCCCATTTTGAGTTGTCTGAAATGACTTATAAAAGTGAACGGAGGGAGTACATTATATCATCCTACTATGAAGATATCGACAATTCTCCAAGAAGCTGAAACAGTGCTGTTCTGATGTATCCGCCGTGTAGTAGTGACTCTGCTCTTCTAAGCCAGCGAACCCGACAGGCATCGCAGTACCAAACTCACCATCAACTCCTACGCTTCCTTGGTACATGTTGGAGCGTCCAAGCCTGTTGCTCTGGTGCCTTCATGACTGGCGGAGCTGCTATGCTCGTCGGGATGGCAGGATCTGCTGGGCTCGGCATGCTATCCAGACCTCTGCAGCGACCAAACTCCCCTGATTGCAATCCAAAAATAGATCATCACCATCACTGACAGAAACATACATATATAGAAAGTAAACTACACGACCTATCTGCCTCGTATATCTACTACTGCATTCACCTGCTTTTATTTGACCAAAGGCTGCTGCACTTTCTTGTGCTCATAAGAAAATGTTATGATATTCATCAAAATTATCTCGCCACTGGCACTGCTACCCTATGTATACGTCAGGCTTCTTTGGAAAGGATATCTCAAAATCGGTGGGTGGATGGACTCTTGTTATACTTATTTGATCTGTGACCAGAGGGCAAGACACACAAAATCTGTACTGAATTTACCAAAGATTGATGAGAGGGATCATGTGATGATCGTCGTACTAAACAAGAAAATATAGTTTCACACAAATCAACCGGTGTCTTCGTTTACTTCTAGTTCTAAGACAACGGTAAGACAAGCTGCACACAAATGGGCAAAATTGGGAAATGGCATCCTGTTGCTCATGTCATTTCTAAACACTTAACTGCTGTACATCACGGGCTGTTAAAAAATGATCTGAATGTTCCAGCCATATCCAACATAGAGTATCCCAATCGTATTCTCTATTATTGTCAGAGTGGTATCCGCAGCAAGTGCAGTTTTGTTTACTCATTCAGAATCAAGCGTTTCAAGTAAATTTGCCATCTGTATTGACACTTCTATTACAAAATCTGCTGGTAAGAAAAGCTGTGCAAAGTGAAGCAATGATATCCCCCTTAGAGCACAGTATGCTTCTTCAGGTAAGATTTACCATGGAGGTAAGTGCCTCTGACTTCACATGTCTTGAATAAATTCGACAAATTTCACAATGACATTGTAGAGAATCCATAAGAAAGTCAAAATAGATTGCCATATTTAAAGATAGCTACAGTTAGATAATAAACTGAAGAACGTGACCATTTGAACTGCAGTCATCAAAGCAGAGCGAAAAAGGATGATCAAGTTTAAGTTCTTAGTGAAAACTTCAAAGAACGATTAAGGTACCACAGCACCCATGCACAATAGGAATATATGATCGGGGGTACCGTGGCTACCTCCACAGTGTAAAAAAGATGAGCTATTTACCTGCAGAATACAAACTTGTGAAAGGATGATATTGGTGCCTCACAATGCTTTCACAAAGTTTCCTTGACTCAATTGACTCAAGTTGAACCATGAAGACGTCGTTGTTGAACTTTATAAGAATTGCGTCGTCATCCTCCACATACCCGACTATAGC
>LR880972.1:1010709108-1010720212 GCA_904067115.1 Aegilops sharonensis | reverse complement strand
CCTCCTGCTTACAATTGGTCAAGTCCACAATTGACATAGACTGCTTGCAAGTGTCTTTGAAGTTCTGGATAAACCGGGCCTTTAGCTCTGCCCATGAACTGATGGAATTGGGAGGCAAACTTTTCAACCACGACTGGGCGTTCCATCTAACATCATGGTGAAATAGTTAGCCATTGCTGCGTCGCTGACCTCCAATAGCTCCATGGCCATCTCGTAACTTTCGATCCATGCCCGAGGCTGTAAGTCGGCCGTGTAATTCGGCACCTTTCGAGGTCCCTTGAAATCCTTGGGCAAACGTACATCCCGCAGAGCCGGCACCAAACAAGGGACACCATTGGTTCTAGTGGCCAATCCTGCTCCAACAGAAGTCGTCAGATACTCTGGGAGACCTTCATATGCCGTCTGCTGAGCCGCTAACTGAGCCGCCCGTTCGTCCTCCTGACGTATTCGGTCCTGCACTGGGTTATAGCCACCGGGCTGGTTACGACGCTGGGCGTTGCTTGATAAAGCTTCTGACTCCATGTGCCTGTTGTAACTCGGGCTCCGGTTTTGACGAGGTGCTAGCCAAGGCTGAGGAGTTGAATGAATCATGTCCCTGCTGTAAGAATAGGTCTCCTGCTGCGCCAAGACCGTCTGAATAAGATCTCTGACCCTCCGGGTTTCCACCGCCATCGGGTCATCATCGTCCACTGGAAGAACCGCCAGATGCGCCGATGCTGCTATCAAGTTCTCCATGGGGTTGGAGAAGTGGCCCGGAGGTATTGGTATGTATCGGGGCGGGGCCATACTCCCGTGAGGAGGTGCCATCTCTCGGGGCTGAACCGGTCCTCCAGCCCCGGGTGTCACAAACTGATTGGCTTCGGGCGGGTTGCTGGGACCGGCTCCGGGTGTCTTGAAAAGATTTCGAGGATCGTAAACCGGAGGCGGACGGGACTGGGTTTTCTGATGTCTCCTTCTCATGACCTCATTGGATGCGTTCAGACTCATATTAAGCTGGAAAGCCTCTGACTGGAGTCGTTGCGCCCGTGTGTCCAAAGCCGCCCGCTCCATAGCTAACCTGGTGTCCTCAGCCGCCAAGGCCTCCTTGGCCAGGGCTATCTCCTCACGCACCTTTGCCACCTCCGTGTTATGTTCATCTGGATTTGCAGGAATAACCGTGGTGGTTAACAGGGCCGTCAACTTGTCCATAAGATCCATCAGCACCTGAGCCGGCGGGCGCACAGGGCCTCCTGCCCAGGTCGCTCCTGACCCGGACGTTATTGCTGTTGCAGCCGTCGAGTTTTGACCGGGTTGAGTACCAGCCATGAAGACTCCTGCCCAGCTCGGCGGCTCATAGAAATCAGGAATGCTAGAGTCGTCATAACAGCCCCCAAGCATGCCCTCTTGGACCTGATACAAAGAATCTGTTGAACCAGAGGACGAATCATCATCCGATGGGACGGCCGTATCTCCACCATCTTTAGATCCTTCAGGAAGTTCCTCTCCGTGGACACAGCCCACGAAGGCACGCTTCATGACGGGTTGAGCTCGGGCGGGTCTCGCACACTGAGCCGTCTCGACGAGGTCGGTGCAGTTGTCCGGCTCAGGGCCCGGCTCACTAATCCGGCCGATGTAGACGTGGATTCCGCCAAAGGGGACCCGGTACCCGTACCCAATTGAGTCGGCCTCAGGGCCCCAGCCTTTGTTGTCGATGTAGATCTTGCCGCGACGACTCTTGGTCATCCGGCCCACTGCGTATCCCTTGAGCCCTTCGAAGCTGCCCTTCAAGAACTCAAATCCACCGTGCGTTGGCCCCACGGTGGGCGCCAACTATCGTGGAATTTTCACGGCAGATGTCCTCGTGCAAGGACTTAGTCGTGGAGCCATCGCAACTAGGAAGCTTAAAGGGGTTAATCGGGACAAAGGACACGAGAGGTTTTATACTAGTTCGGCCCCTTGCGGAGAAGGAAATCCTACGTCTAGTTGGGTTGGAATTGCTCGATGTTTCGATGACCAGGGAGCGGAATACGCTATGCCCGGCTCTCGATGGGTTGTTTCTTGCCATAAGCCGCCAACAGGTCGTCCCCTTATATACACGGGTCGACGCCCTGCGGCTTACAGAGTCCCGGCCGGCTTATAGACAGTATCCGGCTCGGTGACTAGTTAAATCTACCTTATGATACAAGTCATGCCATTGTGGCGGTTTACTACAACGGGCCTTAAGTCGCCTATGGGCCTTAGGCCCTTTATTGAACCGTCATCTTCATGCTTGGTCTTGGGCTTCTTTCTGGTGAATCTTCTTTGCGTAACCCGGCCCCTCCTGGGCGGCTTACACAAATAGTTATATCCCCAACACTTTTCATAGCATTGGCTATAGATTCTTGGTTGTAAAATCTGAGGTACCTGACATGCATGTCGGTACGATCATGGAGTCGAATGATGCGACTTTCTTTGAAGATATCTTTCCCATGAAGGATATGGCTACCTCATCTAATCAGGAGATGCCTAGTTCATCGAATCAGGAACCAGTTACAATTACCAAACCTGGCATTTCGATGGAACACTTTGAAAGTTCTGTGAAGGAGAACAATGAAGTTCCTACTAGGAGCAAGAGACAGAGGACTGCAAAGTCCTTTGGTGATGATTTTCTTGTGTATCTCATAGATGACACTCCCAGTTCTATTTCAGAGGCCTATGCATCTGAAGATGCTGACTACTGGAAGGAAGCAGTTTGTAGCGAGATGGATTCCATATTGGCGAATGAAACTTGGGAGATAATTGATCGTCCTTATGGGTGCCAACCTATAGGATGCAAATGGGTATTCAAGAAGAAGCTTAGGCCTGATGGTACTATCGAAAAGTACAAGGCCCGGCTCGTGGCTAAGGGTTATACCCAAAAGGAAGGTGAAGACTTCTTTGATACTTACTCACATGTGGCTCGACTGACCACTATTCGAGTTCTACTTTCACTAGCTGCCTCACATGGTCTTCTCGTTCATCAGATGGATGTTAAGACTGCTTTCCTAAATGGAGAGTTGGATGAGGAAATTTATATGGAACAACCAGATGGGTTTGTAATAGATGGTCAGGAAGGGAAAGTGTGCAAGTTGCTGAAGTCTTTGTATGGACTCAAGCAAGCACCCAAACAGTGGCATGAGAAGTTCGAAAGAACTTTAACAGCTACAGGCTTTGTTGTGAACGAAGTTGACAAATATGTGTACTATCGCCATGGTGGGGGCGAGGGAGTTATGCTTTGCTTGTATGTTGATGATATACTGATTTTCTGAACAAATCTGAATGTTATTAAGGAGGTCAAGGATTTTCTATCTCGCTATTTTGAGATGAAGGATTTAGGAGTGGCTGATGTCATTCTGAACATCAAGTTGTTGAGAGATGATGATGGTGGGATTACATTGCTTCAATCTCACTATGTGGAAAAGATCTTGAGTCGCTTTGGCTATAGTGACTGCAAGCCCTCTCTAACACCATATGATGCTAGCGTGCTGCTTCGAAAGAATCGAAGAATTGCTAGAGATCAATTNGAACTCACAGCACTAGATGCAGCTACGGTTGAAGCAGATTGGCTTCGCCGGCTCTTGAATGACTTGCCGGTTGTTGAGAAACTTGTACCGGGTGTCCTTATGAACTGCGACAATCAAACCGTGATCACGAAAATGAGCAGCTCAAAGGATAACATGAAGTCATCAAGACACGTTCAGAGAAGGTTAAAGTCTGTCAGGAAAATGAAAAACTCCGGAGTTATTGCGTTGGATTATATCCAAACGTCTAAAAATCTGGCAGATCCTTTTACTACGGGTCTATCGCGTAATGTAATAGATAATGCATCGAGGGAGATGGGTATGAGACCCACAATATGAGTTGTTCACAGTGGTAACCTATTCTTTGTGATCGAAGATCCCGTGAATTAGATGTGGAAGACAAGTTGTTGGTCAACTGAGAGGAGAGTATCCCTACTATTCACAAAACCACTCCATGAAGATGCAATACTCTCCTAATCTGCATGGCAGGTTGATGTATATCTTAATGTGTTCTAAGTGGCTTTTTAAAGCAGAGATGTTGTCCTGCAGAACATCTTTTGAAGAACGCACCTATATGAGTCTGATTGTCAAACGTCGCAATCTGTGAGAGTAGGGTTCTCTCTAGTAAACTCATGAAAGGTCACGGAGTATGACGCATAAGCTCCACCTGCGGGGAAGACCCACAGTAGCCACGTATCGGTCAAGGCTTTATGTGAAGCTAGATTCACAGAAAACTTGCAGTTCAAGGCCCAGTCCACTGTTCAAGTTGCTTACTAGTGTAGCATAGAGTTCTAGGTGGAAGTTCAACTTAACAGTCTCCACTGCAGTTTCGGTATATAAAACAGTGTTTTGGAACCAAAGGCAAATTTCTGTGTGCCTCTGGGATCTGGTGGGGGATTGCTGGAATTTAGTCTATATTGGGGCAGCCCAATAACTATTTCAGAAATTCCTAATAAATTCTAGAGGCCCACTTAGCCCATTTGTGCAAGGCAAGGGATACTACTAAAGTTTAGTCCCACATTGCTAGTTGAGTGGGAATTGGACCTCCTTATAAGGGAGGTTCTTTCCCCACTTGTATGAGCATGAGAACAAGAGGGACATCCACGCGCGCTCCTACTCCGCCGCCCGCCGTGCCACGCCTCGTCACGACGCGCCGCGGGTTGCGAGAATGAGCCGATGTCTAATTTTTGCCACGCACTACGGGTATACGAAAGGTCACCTGGGAGCTGAAAAGTTTTTGCAGTAGTGGATAATGAATACGAACGGCGCACCTCTTCGTGTGCTGCCTGTTCACTTCGTCTCCCTCCGTTGCTTCACCTCCCGGCGCTGCCTGTTCGCGTCCCTCTGCTGTGCCTATATAAGAGAGGTCACTCCTCTCCCGAGAGACACATCAGAAGGTCCTCTTCCTCTCGCCACACAGTTCCAATCTCTGTGCTACTGCTGTCTTCCTCATCCCGGCTTGCGGCGTGCACCGCACGTCGGGACAGTAAGCCTCCGAGACCGCACCTTTTGAGTCATGTACGGGAGAAGGGTGATAAGGTTTTTGGGGAGCGCTCAGCGCGACTACTGGCTGTTTCATCACGGACGATCCGGTCGTCGACGACTACTTCCCCGACGACGACTTCTTCCCCGACGTCCACGACCTCCTCGACGACATGGCAGGCGAGGACACCGACCCCAAGTCCAGCGCTTCTGCTGCTGCTGTGCAGTACGTGTTCTTCTCCTTTCTGTTAGAAGTCCTTCTACAGTTCTTGACTCTAGTTTCTGCCCTACGTATGTTAGGTTCTGTTTCGTATAAGCAACTTCATTTACTGTTTGTTCTAGATGTGTTTACCTTAAGTTCATATATGCAGACGATGTTTACCTTCTCTCTGTCAGATTGCATAATTTACTTTATATTTGCTATTTTAGTCATGCTTTATCTAGTATTTTTGTTAATAAAATCATTCGGTAAATTGCTCAAATTTCCAACACTTCTCATATAGATATTGCATCTCATTTAGATCACGGATCAGCAGCCACGATAAGTTGTTGCTATGATGCAACTGTCGCATACGACTCCACGTCATATGTTTATTTTCCCATCTAAACTCACCGTACATTCCCGTGAAGCGCCAACTCACGTTAGTACCTCCTTCAATTCTTACATCAATGTCAGGGTGGACAACACAAGCAGTCTTCCGGACCAGCTCGTGGCCCGCTTGGTCTGGGCAGGCTTGGTCCTGGCCCGGTAAGAAAGTCAGCCGGTCCAGTCACTGAAAACGGGACCAAAAAACCTTCTGTCCGTTCCAGTTAAAGCTCGGTCCGACCGAGCTGACCGAATAACATGTACATGGGCAGCCGGCGGCATGGCGGGGGCGGGGCGGGGGCGTGACGGGGGTGTGGCAAGGGCGTGGTGGGCGCGTAGCGGGAGGTGCGACTGTTGCCGATGCTCGTCCGCTGGTCAGTGCCGCCGTCGCACATCCGCGCGGCCACTGGCCTCCCTAACGCCGGCAAGCATGTCTGTACAGGTAGGAATCGAAGCGGGAGGCCCTAGACCGCCGCATCCGTCATCGTTCCCTTTGTCTCTGTACACCGGCCGTCGTGCCAAATTCTTCGTCGCCGCCATGCCCCAGCCTCCCTCCTCGATTCCTAAGCTCCCTCTTGTGCTCCCAAAGCCGCCGGACACCTCTACGACGAGCCGCGATTCCTCCAGCGCCCTCCCTGCGTCACCATGCTCCGGCGCATGCTCTGCAGGGGCCACCGGCCGGACCGCTCCGTCCGGCTCGGGCTACGTCGCTGTTGGTCCGGTCCCCGAAAACAGGACCATGACGCTGCTCGGTCCAGACAGCGGCCGGTCCAAACGACAGCTCGGTCAGGGACAGGACCGGCCCGGACCGTGTCCACCCTGACATCAATAAACATCGGGTCTAATGGTAATCTATGAACTTTAACATTATTTTTCCATAACAGCAGTAAACCTCCTCTCCCTCCGTCACTAGGACAAATAAACTTCTTGTCCATCTTGAGCCTTTGACGTAGACACTCAGCCGGATAACTGTCAAGTGGGTCTTGGACAAAAACATCACCTCGAGGTCACATCTTCGCTGGACATCCAGCAAAGCACGCACTACCGGGGCGTTCCCAAGCCCTCGGCAATTCCAACTTAATATCCTCATTACGTCCAGTTCTCTCCGAACAAATCAAACAAACTGTTCAAAGAAAAAACTACCGCAATCGCAATGATGCAGAGGGAGAAATAGTAGTTGATGAATCAAGAAACATAAACCGATCACAGCACCTTGAAGTGGGGCTATGCCGGGACAAAAAACCAGCACCGCGGAGCGAGCGCTGGGACGTGAAACGGGGCAGCCGTCAAATCCTTTGAAACAGCCACGAGCAACGCATTACCAGCAGCGACTTGGCGGTAGTTGGGAGCAACGCATAAACGCATCACACGTCTCCTTGTCTCGTCAGATCATCAAAGATGCCCACGACCTGTGGCAGCGCAAACACAGGATCAGCGGCCTACCAGACATAGCTTGTAGAAAGGTTCTAAAAACTCACTCAAAGGTATCTGCAGATTTATTAGAGAGTAGTGATGCACCAAAAAGAATAGTCTGCTTGTGATGATTAACANTCTTCGTCGCCGCCATGCCCCAGCCTCCCTCCTCGATTCCTAAGCTCCCTCTTGTGCTCCCAAAGCCGCCGGACACCTCTACGACGAGCCGCGATTCCTCCAGCGCCCTCCCTGCGTCACCATGCTCCGGCGCATGCTCTGCAGGGGCCACCGGCCGGACCGCTCCGTCCGGCTCGGGCTACGTCGCTGTTGGTCCGGTCCCCGAAAACAGGACCATGACGCTGCTCGGTCCAGACAGCGGCCGGTCCAAACGACAGCTCGGTCAGGGACAGAACCGGCCCGGACCGTGTCCACCCTGACATCAATAAACATCGGGTCTAATGGTAATCTATGAACTTTAACATTATTTTTCCATAACAGCAGTAAACCTCCTCTCCCTCCGTCACTAGGACAAATAAACTTCTTGTCCATCTTGAGCCTTTGACGTAGACACTCAGCCGGATAACTGTCAAGTGGGTCTTGGACAAAAACATCACCTCGAGGTCACATCTTCGCTGGACATCCAGCAAAGCACGCACTACCGGGGCGTTCCCAAGCCCTCGGCAATTCCAACTTAATATCCTCATTACGTCCAGTTCTCTCCGAACAAATCAAACAAACTGTTCAAAGAAAAAACTACCGCAATCGCAATGATGCAGAGGGAGAAATAGTAGTTGATGAATCAAGAAACATAAACCGATCACAGCACCTTGAAGTGGGGCTATGCCGGGACAAAAAACCAGCACCGCGGAGCGAGCGCTGGGACGTGAAACGGGGCAGCCGTCAAATCCTTTGAAACAGCCACGAGCAACGCATTACCAGCAGCGACTTGGCGGTAGTTGGGAGCAACGCATAAACGCATCACACGTCTCCTTGTCTCGTCAGATCATCAAAGATGCCCACGACCTGTGGCAGCGCAAACACAGGATCAGCGGCCTACCAGACATAGCTTGTAGAAAGGTTCTAAAAACTCACTCAAAGGTATCTGCAGATTTATTAGAGAGTAGTGATGCACCAAAAAGAATAGTCTGCTTGTGATGATTAACACCAATAAACGGAGCAAATGGCATTTGAAACTTATTTGTCGAAATAGCTTGTTCTTTCTTGGCCACGTGTGTTGGATTAGTACTCTTCACACCCACCTTGCTACAAACAAAATATCGGGAACTTAAAGACTTATCTGCCCTAAACTTCAAGTGGCCCTTTCTAATGCTGAATCCCTTGGTTTGAGCATAAGAATTGTAAAAGTGAAAAGTGAAAACACATCCCAACTCTTAGAGCCTTATCTGCATCTTGTAAGTCATGATCATTCATTGGTGTGCTGCTCGCCCTCGGCTGGCCATTAGTCTCAATCACTGGCAATTGCTGCAAGGGTAAGCAATAGAATTAATCAAGACAGGCTTCAGGAAAGGAAGGAACGTGCTTGTTGTCACATGTGTTTTCGGTCTGAACCGAACTGAATTAATCAAGATTGGTGAACTGAACTTAACCTCACTGGAGGACCCGTGGGTGGACATGGTTCTGGAGGAGACGATGCCATGTATGTTCCTTGGCCGTGTGCTGCGATGCCGTCGTCTGGGGCCGTAGCCATCTTGCCGCTAACAGGATCAAAACAGATCTGATGTCTGTTCGTTTCTTTTGGAAGATGAATCATCACAAGCAGAGATTTTTTTTTTTTTGAGACAACCTCGCGAAATTTTATTCATCCGTCACAATGTTTACAGGGACGAAGGGAATTTCATTGGGATGGCCAAACCAAACATGACGACCGCGCCCAAGAGTTAAAGCATGTTTCGCTAAGTTGTGAGCTTCGACATTTGAGCTCCTAAACTCATGATCTAAAAAACACGAAGTAAAAGAAGAAATTTGTTGATTGATCTCCCGAAGAATTGCTCCATACGTGGCTGCACTTCCATTCTTGATCTCTTGGACCACCCCCTTGCAGTCGGACGCCATACATATCATATCCAGGTTCAAATCCATCGCCAAGGAAAAGCCCTCTCGAATTGCACATGCCTCCAATGTGGCTGGGTCGCCCAAGTTGAACACCATAGCAGATGCTCCCCGGAACCCTCCTCCCGAATCCCGACAAATTGTAGCAACTGAACCATAGCGACCTCCCCGGCCTACAGCTGCATCTACATTAATCTTGGAATGGTATGCTCGGGGTGGTAACCAACCAGTGGGGCGTGTAGTCGGAGTCACCCTCATCTCTTTCTCTGTTGAAAGCACCTGAATATCTTGCAAGTAGGAATTGATAAAACTGTGGATGGCGTGTGGGGTTTTATGGATGTCTTCATGGATAGCTTTCATTCGCGCCCCCCAAATCGCCCAAAGTGACACAGCCGCCCTGACGAATTCTTCTATAGGTAGCTCTTCCCGTATCTTGAACAGCCACGTCTTCGCACACTCGTGCCCGTTCACACTTAACTGATCAAGAATAACATCTGATGATAGTGCCCAAGTACTCCGTGAGACAGGGCAATCTAGCAAGGCATGTCTCCAAGTATCACGAACTCCGCAGAGATGACAAGCCGCCGTGGTCGCCATATTGCGCCTCATCAATAGCTCACCCGAAGGAATAGAGTGTTTCGCCAAACGCCATAAGAAAACTTTGATCTTTGACGGGACTTGTAGTTTTCAAACTGAATTCCATTCTCTGCTTTCCCCCTGAGCTGTTGATACTTCTTCTCTTCCTTCCAGCCAAGCCTCCCGATCGGTCTTCGTCCGGACAAGCATACGATAGACAGAACTAACTGAGAAATTTCCCCTAGGCTCCTCTCCCCAGGCCCAGAAATCATCAACCCTTCGCATGCATAGTGGGATCTGAAGTATAGCTTTTGCATCTATGGGTGTGAAGACCGATCTTATCAACTCCACCCGCCACGACGCTGTAGTTGTTTCAATAAGCTCCGACACATGCAGCGGTGGCGACGGGACTAAGGAAGTAATCGGCCGTTTATAACTTTGCCTTGGAATCCAGTTGTCGGTCCATATATTAGTGGACTCACCATGACCAATTCTCCTTATAATGCCCTGGGCCGTGATATCCCTTCCGTCGAGGATAGCTCTCCAAATTTGCGAGGGATGCGTTCCCAGCTCTGCATCAAGTAAAGAACAGTCTGGATGATAAATAGATTTTAGTATCCTTGCGCTCAATGACTGTGTCATTTTGTATCCTCCATGCCTGCCTAGCAAGAAGAGCTAGATTAAACAACTCGAAATCTCGAAAACCAAATCCTCCCATATATTTTGGTTTGACCATAATATCCCAAGCGACCCAGGCTGGTTTCCGTTTTCCTCTTTTGCTACCCCACCAGAACTGTCTGATGATTGAAGTAATATTCTCACATAGTCCTCTTGGAAGTCTAAAACATGACATGGAGAACACCGGGATTGCTTGGGCAACTGATTTGATCAACACCTCCTTGCCTGCTGCAGACAATAGTTTATCCATCCATCCTTTAATCTTTTCCCACACCCTATCACGCAAATATTTAAAAGTGCCATTCTTCGAGTGGCCGACGTCGGTTGGCATCCCCAGATACTTCTCACTCAAAGACTCATTCTGCACCTGCAATTTATTTTTGATCTCTTCTCTTATACTCGGGGGGCAGCCCTTGCTGAAGAAAATAGACGATTTTGCATTATTGATACGCTGCCCTGATGCCCTGCAATAAGTATCCAACAAGTTTGATACTCTTTCTGCACCCTCCACACTAGCCTTGAATAGCAGCAGGCTGTCGTCTACGAATAAAAGGTGGTTGACGGACGGAGCCGTGGGAGCCACCTTGATACCCTGCAAAGACGATGACGGAGAACTAGATTTTAGGAGGCACGAAAGGCCCTCTGCTGCAATCAAGAAAAGGTAAGGGGAGATAGGATCTCCCTGCCGAATCCCTCTTGTTGGGTTGAAATATTGGAGCTTCTCTCCATTAAACATGACTGAAAAAGAGACTGAGGAAACCATAGACATCACAATATCTAT
>LR880972.1:1010697683-1010708261 GCA_904067115.1 Aegilops sharonensis | reverse complement strand
CTTTAATCTTTTCCCACACCCTATCACGCAAATATTTAAAAGTGCCATTCTTCGAGTGGCCGACGTCGGTTGGCATCCCCAGATACTTCTCACTCAAAGACTCATTCTGCACCTGCAATTTATTTTTGATCTCTTCTCTTATACTCGGGGGGCAGCCCTTGCTGAAGAAAATAGACGATTTTGCATTATTGATACGCTGCCCTGATGCCCTGCAATAAGTATCCAACAAGTTTGATACTCTTTCTGCACCCTCCACACTAGCCTTGAATAGCAGCAGGCTGTCGTCTACGAATAAAAGGTGGTTGACGGACGGAGCCGTGGGAGCCACCTTGATACCCTGCAAAGACGATGACGGAGAACTAGATTTTAGGAGGCACGAAAGGCCCTCTGCTGCAATCAAGAAAAGGTAAGGGGAGATAGGATCTCCCTGTCGAATCCCTCTTGTTGGGTTGAAATATTGGAGCTTCTCTCCATTAAACATGACTGAAAAAGAGACTGAGGAAACCATAGACATCACAATATCTATCCAACACTGTGCAAAACCCAATCTCTCCATGATTGCTCTTAAATACGACCATTCTAGCCTATCATAGGCTTTCATCATATCCAACTTTAGCGCACAGTAGCTATTGCTCTTCGACCTGTTGCGCTTCATAAAATGAAAACATTCGTAAGCACAAATGATATTATCTGTTATAAGTCTGCCGGGCACGAAAGCGGACTGCTCTTGTGATATTATCTCTGGCAACACGAGCTTTAACCTGTTAGCACCACTTTTGAAGCAAGCTTGTACAAGACGTTAGAAAGACTTATAGGCCTGAACTGTGAGAGAAGAATTGGGTTTGTCACCTTGGGGATCAAAACAAGAATCGTATTGTTAATGCACTCCGGGTTCTCTTCCCCTCTGACGATCCTGAGGACAATTTCAGTAACATCTTCCCCACACACATCCCAGTGTTTCTGGTAAAATTGGGCTGGAAAACCATCTGGACCCGGGGCCTTGGTGGGAGACATCTGAAAAAGTGTTGTCTTAACTTCTTCCCCCATATATGGAGCACATAAACTAGAGTTCATAGCCGCTGTTACCTTCCTTGGGACGTGTTCGAGTACATCATCTATGCCTTGAACCCCCTCAGAAGCATAAAGATCATTATAAAAATTGTGCACCAAAGTCCTCATCTCATCTGGGTCCTTTGTCAACACTCCCAAAGTGTTTTCCAGCGCCCGAATCATATTCTTTTTCCTTCGCATACTCGCCCGGAGATGAAAAAAATTTGTATTCTTGTCACCAGAAGAAAGCCAATCAATCTGTGCCCTTTGTCTCCACATTATTTCCTCTGTGTGGTAAAGTTCAATGAGCCTCTCATTTATTTTCAGCTCGACGTGGCTAGGCGCTGTCCTCAAAAGGTCGCCCCTCAGCTCATCCAGTTTACTTTTAAGCTCCTTGATTTCCTTGCGTACGCACCCGAAAGTATTCTTGTTCCACCTGGTCAACCCCTTGGAGACCTGAACCAGTTTATCTTGGAGCTGCTGGACACTAACGCAAGGGCCGCCGGCCGTCCACTCCTCTGTTACCACACCACCAAAACCGTCATGCTTTTCCCACATCAACTCGTACTGGAAAGACCGGCTTGTCGCGCCCTCGTTACTTCTTCCCAGGCTGAGCAATAACGCGCTGTGATCGGAATTGGCCGCCGACAGATGCTCCAAACAAGCCAAAGGAAAACGAGCAGCCCAGTCTGCATTGGCTAGCGCCCGGTCCAACCTGCACCTGGTGTACGTACCTCCTGCGACCTTTTTCTCAAAAGTCCAAAATGGCCCCTTATACCCAATATCCAGCAACATGCAAACGTCCGTGGCATCTCGAAAAGCTTGAATCTGAGCATTGCTACGTGTTCCAATACCTTCATGTTCAGTTGGACGTAGAACTTCGTTGAAATCGCCAATACACAGCCATGGGAGTGCACTCAAAGTGCTAATGTTTTTTAAAACCGTCCAAGTCTGGTGACGCAAATGGGTCTGAGCCTCACCATATATGCACGTCATTCTCCACTTCTCATGTCCGTCTTCTTCCACAGACACATCAATATGATAACACGAATAACCCAAAACCTCTACTTTTATTTCATTATTCCAAAAGATACCAAGACCACCACTTCTACCTTGACTATCAACTGCAAAAGAACTATCGTAACCCAAAGTACCAGCTAGAGCTNACGAATAACCCAAAACCTCTACTTTTATTTCATTATTCCAAAAGATACCAAGACCACCACTTCTACCTTGACTATCAACTGCAAAAGAACTATCGTAACCCAAAGTACCAGCTAGAGCTTCTACCCTGTGACCATCAATCTGTGTCTCTACAATACACAAGAGGGTAGGGGCAAACTTCTTCACAAATTCGCGAAGCTCATGAACTGTCGCGGCGTTGCCCACACCGCGGCAGTTCCAACAAAAAGTACTCATTTGGCCTGGCGGCGCTCCTCGAAGGAGCCCGCCAAATTCTTCACAATAGCACCTTCGCTTGCAGTATTCTCGTCTTCCTTCCTTGTTCTCTTTAGGTCCCTCTGTGGCGGTGGACTGGTGATGGCGGGACCTGATGGAAAAATCGCCAGGGCCAAATCTTCCCCCGCTTCCTGAGCATGGTCCCGTGCTGTAGCTGGATAAGTACTCACTTCAGTTCTTTCAGATCTCTTCCTGCTTGGATCATCAGTATGCATGTCATCATCTGCTGCCTGTTCCTCATCCCCATATTCTTCCATAGTATTCTGCTTCCGACGACCCAATTCCCACCGGACTTTCTTCCATCCGAGCGTCCTCCTGTTCGATCTCCATCAAAGCGGCCTCCAGACCGGCCTCCACGACGACCACCACGGCGCCCACGTCCCTCACCAGGACCCCTCCTACTGCGCATAAACCAGTCAGCCCTGAGTTCCTTGAAAACTAGAGCAGATGGTGGGTGAACCCCACTACCATGCTCTTTGAATAGATGGCCCAGCATGCCACAAACAGCGCACCAATCGGGAAGCCTTTCATACTTCACTTTGTATATCTGTCTCTTCCCATCTCTGATCATCGAAACAGCGTTCTTGAGTGGTTTGTGGACGTTGATACGCACCCACACACGGTGAAAATTTCCGGTGAAATCATGGGATTGGGTCTCAGCAAACAGGACTTCACCAACCTTGGCAGCGAGGGGCTGGATGAGATGAGCATATAAGTCCGGCACATCATGGATCTGAATCCATATATCAATTGTCTCCAGTTTGACTGTAGAAGGTTTTGTAATCCCATCATATGGTGCAAGGAGCACCGCATCACCTCTAAAATTCCAAGGCCCTTCTTGCATGACACGCTCCCAATCCCCCAAGCAAGTAAACTGGACGGAGTACAGATTCTCTTCCAATGGTTTGAACTTTGCTTCCTGTGCCACATCCCAAGCGGACCTCATGTTCCTAAAGAACCATGTCTGACTATAGGTTTTCTTGGTGTTTACCTTGATCAGCGCAACCCATCTGGGCACCTCCGGCGGCGCCTCCTTCTCATCAAAGACTACATCGTCCAGATCCTCCTCACGCAGTCCCAATTCCATCATCATCTTCTCCACATCGCTGAGTCCGGAGGAGCCCGCGGCTCCATCAGCAGCCATCTAGATCACTAACCCGAGATGAGGACTATCGGGTTTTTGGTGGGAAACCCTAGATTCCGCCGCGACACGATCCANGTACAGATTCTCTTCCAATGGTTTGAACTTTGCTTCCTGTGCCACATCCCAAGCGGACCTCATGTTCCTAAAGAACCATGTCTGACTATAGGTTTTCTTGGTGTTTACCTTGATCAGCGCAACCCATCTGGGCACCTCCGGCGGCGCCTCCTTCTCATCAAAGACTACATCGTCCAGATCCTCCTCACGCAGTCCCAATTCCATCATCATCTTCTCCACATCGCAGAGTCCGGAGGAGCCCGTGGCTCCATCAGCAGCCATCTAGATCACTAACCCGAGATGAGGACTATCGGGTTTTTGGTGGGAAACCCTAGTTTCCGCCGCGACACGATCCAGGCCGGGAGCGAGAGCGATCAGATCGTCCCTGACCCAGGGGGAGGGATCGAGCGGAGATCGGCGGTAGGGGAGCAAAACAACTCGACGGCGGCGACAGATCGCCCCGGGAGGAACCAGGCGAAACCCTAACGAGAGGGAAACTGATTGCGTTCTGTTGTGAAGTCATGACATCACAAGCAGAGATGACGTCGTAAAGGAAACGGACCAGCTAATTGAGCGCGCGTTGGGCTTTTTATTGAGCGAGCGTTGGGCTTCTTTTTTCTGCAACTCACGTTGGGCTGGATGCACTAGTAGAAAATAGGGCTTTCGTTCGGCCAGAAAAGAGCATTAATCCCGGTTGCATTACGAACCGGGACTAATGTGAGCATTAGTCCCGGTTCGAGCGGCGAGGGCACCATACAAGCATTACTCCCGGTTCAAATGGGACCTTTAGTCCCGGTTGGTGACACGAACCGGTACTAAAGGGTGCGATGAGGTTGAGACCTTTAGTAACGGTTCGTGCCACGAACCGGTACTACAGGTGCAATTTTCAAATCCTACCCCCCTTATCGCCTTTTCAGTTTTGTAAAAAGCAAAAGAAAATGATAAAAACTTCAAAAGTTAAAATCCTTCGAGATGTAGTTATGTTACCACATCTACTAGTTAGGAAAATTTAAAAACTTAAATTTGGACATGTTTTGCAAAAAGTGTAGGGAAAATGTAAAACGGCTATAACTTTTGCATACAATGTCAGAAAAAAAAACGTATAATATATCAAAATGTTCAGCTTGTTTGCAAATTTTTAGAATCCTCAAATTCTAAAAGGAAAAAAAAGTTATGTTCAAATTTCAGTTTTTTTGAATTTTTTTAAATCTGGTCAAACTATGGTCAAACTACTTATTCAAGAAGTATTAGTGTTACTAAATAATTATTCAAGAATATTAGTGTTACTAAATAATTATTTCTGTTTTTTTGAATTTTGGTCAAATTTGGTCAAACTGTGATCAAACAATGGTCAAACTATTTATTCTAAAAATAGTAGTGCTACTAAATAATTATTTCAGTTTTTTTGAATTTTGGTCAAATCTGGTCAAACTGTAGTGAAACTGTGGTCAAACTACTTATTCAAGGAAAATATTAGTGTTACTAAATAATTATTGTTTTTTAGAACAATAGTTTTAAAGTCAAACAGTAAAATGTGTGACTTTATGCTCAAGCTAAATTCCTGAAGGTTAATAGAATTAACAGCTTATTATTGTCAGGAAAACAACAAGTGCAAGCTTGAAAACAAGGGAGAATAGAACCCGGAAGTTAAGCGTGCTCGGGCTAGAGTAGTGAGAGGATGGGTGACCGTCCGGAAAGTTAGATGATGAGGGATGATTAGAGATTAAAATTTCAAAAATAAAATAAAATTTCCTTTAGTACCGGTTGGTGTTACCAACTGGGACTAAAGGTGGACCTCCAGGCAACGGTCACGTGGAGGGCTTTTAGTCCCGGTTCGTACAAGATTTTCTTGCGCCGGCGGCGGTCAAAACCTAGATCAGAAGTCAACTCCTATTTGATGCCTGATGCGCCGGTTAAAGTTGTGGTCGAACGTCTTGGATCCATACTTATTTGTTGGTAACAAGTTTACATAATTTTGGCCCATTATTTGTTTCAATCCAGGATGGCCGAATTAGCCGTCAATTACCAACGACCAGTATATTTTGTGCCCTAAAATATCGGGTGCGTTGGTTTCATTCTGTAGGATGTTTCCGTAAGTGTAGCTAGGCACGTACGTATCCAATGTGGCTCGTCCGATCTCTGCCGCCGATTCGCTCCCATCTCCGGCGCCCTGCGTCTGCACGCGGCCGCTCCATCCTGCAACTGGGAGGATCATCGCCACCTGCATCATCCACCTCGGCTACCGACGTCGACGACAGGTTTACCCGGGACCCAGCGTGCAGCACATCGGCGGCGGCGGCCGGAGCATGGCCATCATTGTCAAACCGGCCCGACTTCTGCAACGGCTGCGGTTCCAACCAGCTGCTGCAGCGGCAGAGGCATCTGTACCTGGCGCTGGATGATTGGGAGAATGGCTTCTCCCTGCACAAGCTCAGCTTCGACGACCTGCTCCGCGGCGACGCCGCCGACGGGGAGCTGCGGCGCCTCCCTGATCCCGTCCTCCGCCTCGCGTTTGTGACGGTCGGTTCAGATCCAAGCTTCCATGCCCTAGGCAGCAACATTGTCGTCAGATCCGACTCGTATCGCTTCAGCGGCCTGACCCTCGTCTACAACACGGAGACGGCTGCGTTGGACATCTGCAACTCTCTCAAGCAGCATCTGCACTGTACGTACCACGCCACGGCCGCTGGCGACAAGCTGTTCACGTTCGATTTCGACAGCAGCAAAGGCCTATACCTTGGCCCGACCCGGTCTACTATCAATGGATGCGGCTATCCTGACGGCAACGAGGTGCCGCGGCGGTGGATCTGGGAGAGAATCCCTGTGCCACCGCCGTTCACCCGCCACGGTGACGGCTACATCTCGGCCACCGCTCTGCATCCGGATGGCCGCACCATCTTCGTGTCCGTTAGGAGCGACTTTGCTCTAGGTCTAGGGTCGGACCTAGATTCCGAGCAAGAGCGGGAGAGGAAGTTGCTGTTGGGTACCTTCTCGTTGGACACGGAGAGCGGTGAGTGGACGCGCCGTGGCGATTGGTGCATGCCGTTCGAGGGCCAGGCGCACTACGACGGCGAGCTAGGCGCATGGATTGGCACCAACACGGTCTATGACAAGCACCTCTTCTCCTGCGACGTCCCGGACCTCTGCATTGGATCCACTCAGGCGCCGGCGTGGAAAGTGGCCACTGAGAAGCTGACCTTCGTCAAGGCATCGTTGAGCTCCACGGACCAGCCTGTGCTTGTCAGCACCGGCGGTGGCATGTTCTCCCTCATTGAGCGCACGATACGCGAGGGATTTGGCTTCACGTGCTACAGGGGCGATGGTGACAAGTGGCAACTCCATGTGACCATGTTCCGTGTCAAGTATGGCAAGAATGGCGAGCTCGTGGTCGCGCCGGTCTTGCCTGGTCGGTCATATCTCATGTCCCGCTATCTCGCTAACTTTAAGGTGTCTGCATTTTGGATATGATCCCTATCGACTGTTTTGTCCTTAGCTTGGATTTCATTATTATGTTTTCGAGACCCCAACGAATTTCACGAATTTTTTATGATTAAATTATTACTTTTTTGCAAATTCAAGCAACATTTGAACGAATATAAACACTAAAATGATGTTCCATCATACTACTCGAGTGGAGAACCCACAACACCGCATTAGAGAAAAATTACTTGTCGTCGTCGAGGATGCGTCTTGCAGTTTGTCCATCTTGTGAACGAGACAACGACGGGGTGTATTGATGAAGATGTCGATTAAGACCATGTTGATGAGTACATGGTGCCCTGTCCACCCGGGAAGCTGCCCTTGGGGGCGGTGGTGGTCATGGTGGGTGAGCGGGAGGAAGAAGATGAGCAAGAATGTGCATGAGTGATTGTCGGCAGCTCTTCAGGTCCACGACGTTGATGCCGGAGTCTCACCCTCAGACCTACAGTTACGGTAGGCAAATGACATTGTACGTAGGCAAATCTGCAGTGTACGGAAAAGCTATAAAGTATGCCGTCCAATTTTATTTTTCTCAGCAGAAAAAATATTTACACGAAAATATTATTCAAGACATTCTTTTGATTTTTTCTTAGGGGTAAACCTAGTTCTTATTCATCAAAAGCCACTGTTTATGGTTCAGGTCATGAGGTTGGCCAAGGCAGACATGGCGCCCCTGACCTAGGCAGAGAGAACTTGGCTAGACTATGTACATCCGAATTGGAAGCAAGACTTTCAAAAGTAAAATTACATTGAAATAAAAATGCTTGAAGTCTAATCTCGCCAATGATAGCTTTGTAGTTGCCTCGGCTTCCATTGTTGTTATCATCAATCACTTTCTTTGTGTCTGATGCAATGACAAAATTTTGGATGTGAAGATCTTCTTCTAGTGCAATTGCCTCCCGTCACGCAATCGCCTTCAATGTCGGTGGATCATCAATTCCCACTAGGACAAGTGAAGAACTGCACAAGTATGCGCCAGTACCGTCCCTGCAGACCGCTGCTGCTGCTCCTCCCCTTCTCCTTCTGACGCCGGCGTCGTCGTGTATTTTTGCAAAACCCGGNGCCAAGGCAGACATGGCGCCCCTGACCTAGGCAGAGAGAACTTGGCTAGACTATGTACATCCGAATTGGAAGCAAGACTTTCAAAAGTAAAATTACATTGAAATAAAAATGCTTGAAGTCTAATCTCGCCAATGATAGCTTTGTAGTTGCCTCGGCTTCCATTGTTGTTATCATCAATCACTTTCTTTGTGTCTGATGCAATGACAAAATTTTGGATGTGAAGATCTTCTTCTAGTGCAATTGCCTCCCGTCACGCAATCGCCTTCAATGTCGGTGGATCATCAATTCCCACTAGGACAAGTGAAGAACTGCACAAGTATGCGCCAGTACCGTCCCTGCAGACCGCTGCTGCTGCTCCTCCCCTTCTCCTTCTGACGCCGGCGTCGTCGTGTATTTTTGCAAAACCCGGTGGGGGAGCCCTTGGTCGCCTTTATATGTTCTCAAATGAAAAGAAAAAACGAGGAATGGAACAAAGTTTCCTCTTCGGCCCAAAGCACAAATCTTTTTTGTGTTTTTAGGATAGCAGAAACATTTCTTCACCAAAAAAAAATGTCCACATCGCGAGCCCCCAAAAAAAAAAAGTTTGGGCCCGAGGCTCCATTCAGTATCTCCGATCCCCTCAAAAAAAATATCAGTTATCTCCGAGGGCTCCAACTGAAAAAAGAGAAACAAATCTCCATGGCTGCCGGCTCCGGCGGCGGCGGGGTGCGGTCCATCATGAGCGAGGACGGCGACGAGCCGGCGCCTGCGAGCTGCCCCTTCCGGCGCGCCGCCGAACAGTGGCGACATCCTGTGGGAGATCTTCCTCCGCCTGCCCGCGCTGCCCTCCACCCTCCCGCGAGTCTCCCTCGTCTGCAAGCGGTGGCGCCGCCTCGCCGCCGACCCCGGCTTTCTCCTCCGCTTCCGCGGCCGCCACCGTAAGGCACCGCTACTCGGGATCTTCAAGGAGTACGGCGGGTGGGTCTCCTTCACACCCGTCCTCGCCCGCCCCGACCGCGTGCCCCGCCAGCGCCTCTCCATGCGGATCGACTACGGCGGCGGCGCCGACTCCTACCCCTACCACGGCACGCTCCTCGGGTGCCGCCACGGGCGCGTCCTCGTCGTCGACCACCGGCGGCGCGAGGCCCTCGTGTGCGACCCCGTCACCGGCGACCAGCGCCGCGTCGCCCTCCCGCCGGAGCTCGGCGCGGGCAACATGGCCCACGGGGCCGTGCTCTGTGCCGACGGCGACTCCGGGCACGTGCACGGGGGCTGCCACTCCAGCCCCTTCAAGGTGGTCCTGGTGCAGACCTTCTCCAGAGGGAAATATGATTCCCGAGCCCGCGCCCGTGTCTACTCGTCGGAGACCGGCATGTGGGGCAACCTCATCTCGGCGCCAGAACGATTGGAAGGCGGTTACGTCGATTTCTGCCGCCCTTCCGTCCTCGCCGGCAACTCCCTTTACTGGTGGATCCATGGCTCCTATGACATGGAGATACTTGAGTTTGACATTGGTAGGCAGAGCCTAGCCGTGATCCAAAAACTTCCTGTTGGAGATATCCAGAAATCGAAAGCTTTCATCCACATCATCAGGCCAGAGGATGCCAATGTTGGCTTCGCCATGTTGTCGTACCCAAGCTTCCAGATGTGGGACCTGAAGGTCGATTGCGATGGTGGCGCCACATGGTTTCCGCGGAACACCGTGAATCTCAAGCTCGTGCCGAATACGAGGGCGACGGAAACTGCTATAGTCGGGTATGTGGAGGATGACGACGCAATTCTTATAAAGTTCAACAACGACGTCTTCATGGTTCAACTTGAGTCAATTGAGTCAAGGAAACTTTGTGAAAGCATTGTGAGGCACCAATATCATCCTTTCACAAGTTTATATTCTTCAGGTAAATACCTCATCCTATTATGCGTCACACATGGCTGCTGTATTACCTTTACCGTGCTTTGAAGTTTTCTCTGACAACTTAAACTTGTGCATCATTTTTCTTTCTGCTCGGATGAATGAAGTTAAAATAGCTGTGTTCTTCAGGTTATTATCGAAATTGGACTTAGTATCATGTTTTTAGTTCAAATTTGAACTAAAACCACAACACTTATTATCGGATCAGAGGGAGTAGCTGTCTTTAGATATCGCAATCTATTTTGACCCGCTTACATTGTTTATAGAACAACTACGAAATTTGGCAAATTTGTTCAAGACAAGTGATATCAGAGGCACTTTACCTCCATGGTAAATATATTTTGCTATAAGGGGGACATCATCGGTTCACCTTGCGCAGCTTTCTTACCAGCAGATTTTATAATAGAAATGTCATTGCAGATGGCAAATTTACTTGAAA